>CM050209.1:25602500-25722500 GCA_027475355.1 Coilia nasus | reverse complement strand
ACACACACACACACACACACACACACAAACTTATTGAACACACACACCTGTGCACCCACATTTATTGAACACACACAGACACACACACACACTTATCGAACACACACACACACACACACACACACACACACACACACTTATCGAACACACACACACGCACACATACAAACACACACACACACACACACACACACACACACACACACACACACACACACACACACACACACAACACACACACACACACATACACACACACACACACACACACTCTCCCTCTCAGGCCCTGCTGGCTCTTGTTTAGCTCTCAGTAGGACCCCCTGAAGGGTAAGAGGAATCGAAGCACTCTACACTCTATCTCATCTATTGACTTTCTTTCTTTCTTTCTTTTCTCTCTTTCTTTCTTTCATTCTTTCGTTCTTTTTTTGAATGACCTGCTGATTTTGTAATCATCGGCTGTAGATTACTGTTGTGGTGGGACAGAGAGATAAGGCCTGGATATACTCGCCGCGCGCAGTGGTGCGCGCGCAAAAGTGACGTCAAAATGACGTCAGTGCACATCTGGCACGGCGTTCTCAAGCGCAGGTTTGCCGTGCGTGCACCTCCGATTTTTGGTAACTTGCGCGCGGCAGCCCCATTGAAAACAATAGGCAATTGCTAGTCTGGTTTCAGCTAACTTTAGCCTAGTAACTACCAGCCTAAACATGTATTTTCCATTGCTACAAATCAGCTAATATTACTGGAAACTCACAAGAAATACAAACACTGACTAAAAACTTTTAGGATTTTGTTTAGTTTTATCCACAAACCAACTTAGGTGCAAACCTGCAGTTCGTTTATTAAGCTAACTTTTTGCCTTATCCTATCATCATTCATAAGGTCTTATAAAGCTGAAAACACTGTAAATATACACACTGACTCAAACCTTTTCGGATTTATCCAGTTTAATTCCCAAATCATGATGTAAACCTGCAATTCAGTCATGTTTCACTCCTCTGACACCCAAGGTTCCCGAACTACTGAGGCATTTGACACCTCTGACGAGCAGAAGATTGCCGTGTGTGTCGAATGAAGTATATATGGGCGTGCGGCGCTGTGACGTCACTTTTGCGCGCGCACTTCTGCATGCGGCGAGTATACACCTAGCTATAGCGTGGCCTGTGTGGCTGGGGGTATTTTATCTGATTGCCTATTATACACCCCTCCGACACCCCATAAAACCCCACACTATCTTGCCAGTAGTTTGTGCTTCATTCTTATACTTGTTCACAGTTACAGTAGGTGTGTGCGTGTGTGTGTGTGTGTGTGTGTTTTTTTTTGTTTTGTTATTATTTGCCATTTTTTATTCTATTTTATTATTTTGTATTATTTATTTTGTTTTTGTGAACGGCAGGTTCTGTTATTGAGCTCAATGTTTTGCTCTGTGTTCGGTGCCTCCTGCAGTGACAAACGCAGACATCGCCTGTCCTTACGAGTCATTCGCGATGCACCCCTTCGCTTTCAGGACCCACACGCACCGCCTGGGTAAGTTTGCCGAGTGTATGTGTGTACACCTGTCACTCAAACACAATAGCGCTCTGCTCTGCTCTGCTCTGCTCTGCTCTGCTCTGCTCTGCTCCGCTCTGCTCTGCTCCGCTCCGCTCCCATTTTTTTTTTTGCATCGGCTTGTAGTGTTTACTCTTTGCAGCCTTGTGGCTTTACTAAGGGGATATTGTGCCCCTCCCCCACAGGTCAGGTCGTCAGTGGATACAGAGTTCGTGATGGGAAATGGACCCTGATTGGACGTCAGTCGCCACAGTTACCACAGGTACACACTTTTTTTTTGTAACACTTTTTTCTGAAGGTGTCTACATAAGAGTGACATGATCATATTATAATGTTATCATGTTAACATGACACAACTCATGTTGTGTGAACATTAATTACACTTCATTCATTCGGTTTTTGTAATGTTATGTTGATGTTTTTTGGGATGCGGGCATTGACCTTACAAACATATACCCTCCACCCACAATTGCACAGTGTATATCCTTGATGGCTTATGGAAATAACATGTGTGCTTATCCACCCGTAATATGACTATATGCCATTCAAATTAATTTCACAGATAGTACCGATGTGAATTATCTGATTAAAAAAGGATAGTGACGGAAAGTTAAATAGTGTTGCTTTAAAACCCACAAATTGCAGTCCAGCAGAATAGACCTGCTGTTGCGTTAGTACAGTAGGCTCTATTTTTAGCCATGCCTGATCAACGATATTTAAACAGTGCCATGGGACAATAGCCTTGCTCGCTTTTCCTTTTTTCTTTTTTTTGCTGCTCCCACTTGGTTAATGCTGTATTTTATTAATGTTGCTAATGTGCTGCTACTCCAGGGCGATTCGCTGAGAGCACGCTGCTAAGCCAAGCTGATGGCCGCTGTCAATAGCAGTGACAGTCAGATCCGTCACGCCAGGCGATACACTCGGGCAGATGGTGTGCGTTAGTGAATTTAAAGGTCATCGCTAAATGATGCATGCACGAGTCAGGACTCGCGATGAGCACGGCACCACCACCCCCTCCAGACACAGACAGACACACACACACACATGCACGAATGCATGCACACACACACACACACGCACACACGCGCACACACACACGAATGCATGCACACAGACACACACACACGAATGCATGCACACACACACACACACACACACACACACACACACACACACACACACACACACACACACACACAGACTGCATGATTCACACAGAGAAAATATAGCAGCACATTGATCCTGAAAGCACAGCAAGTTACAGTAACACATAGAGGCATTCACTGTGTAAGTAATCAAGCTAAACAGTCATTGTCGGAGTCAGTGTAGTGTTTTTTTCCCCCCTGCGATCCCGTCAGACACTGTTGTGTCTATCCTGCATGTCTGTGGAAGTGCTGAATAGATGAAACCGTGTAAGATAAAGCAGTCTGGTGGGCTTCGGCTGCCCATATGATCAATCTGTGTCAGGTCGTTTACGGCACTGCTGTAACCTGGATGGCCTCACTCGGAGACCTGTTAGGGCTTGCGATGTTTGTTTGTCCGTCACCCCACCCCCCACCCCTTACCGCCCTCAGTGTCGGGTTTTGCCCTTTGTTTTTTATTTCTTTTTGCTGCAACTATCACGAAACTTGAAACGGCACTACAGATAGTCACCGGTGGTATGCAGAAGTGTCTGCCGTTATTGAAATAGCTGATGCAGATTAATCCAAACACGTTTTTTTTAGTCAGCTTCAAGGGAAAAAAAACAGGAGGAATTTAGTGTCGGATAACACGAGGAGACATTTCACAAGGCGTATTTAAAGTCTAGCAGGCTGGCTCAAACGCAGCATTGAGTGGAGAGGACACTGGCTAAAATGGCTGCTTTATTTTTTTTTTGGTAACACTTTATTTAACAGGTCATTTGTTAGTGTACATAATGCACCTAAACTGTATATACCAACCAACACCAACCCTAATCCTAAACCTTACTCTTACCGTACCGTACACTGGTACACACTTTGTTACACTTTCTTCATGATGTAGATACATGTAACAGGAACATTAAAATAAAGTGTAATTGTAATCGCTGTGCCCTGAAGCAGAACCCCGAGCCTTCACAATCTCTCTGGCCCAGTCCTATTCCCCCCACCTCCAACCCCCACTGTCAGGCCTCTGGACCCTCATAATCACCCCCCATTACACCCTCTGCATGAATCCAGTGTTTGACCTCTAGACTTCCAGCCTTTATGCTCAATGTCAGAGCGCCTACAGGCAGGCCAGCCATTTGCCCATGCCAGCTCGCTCGCGTGTGAAATGGGGACGGGCACAGACAGCCCGCTGACCGTTCCAGTCCACACTACGCCGGCCAGTGTTGCGTAAAGTCATTCACACTCCAGCACGCTTCCCCTGCATGGGTTTTTTAGTCATCAAAGCACCATAAATGTAACAGGCAAGAACAGAAAAAACTGTTAGCATTTCATTACGTCAGCGTGAAGTCATTCTGCGTGAAGTCGATCACACCCCAGCACACTTTCCCTGCATGCGTTTTAGTTATCACAGCGCTTCATAGGTAATAGGTAAAAAAAAACGGATGCAAAAAAAGTGATGAAAAATGGTTAGTATTTCATTACGTAAGAAAGAATACTGTCCTTCTTTGTTACAAGGAATATGTTTTGATCATAGGGGCCAAAACCCAGTGCAGTAAACCCAGCCCAGAGCCTGGCCTAGTTGAAGTAAACATCAGCGCTCTGATGGGAAATACTGATGTGCTTTTATGTTCCCTCCTTTTTGAAATTTACACTTATCGACATGAATGAAAACAGCGGATGCAAAAAAGTGTATTTTTTATTTATTTGCTCTTAAAAATAGCCGCTTACATTTATTTTAAAAATATTCCTGTAGGAGGGCTTTTCCGTACGTTTTTTTTTTTTTGCCTTGTGCAGGGATTTCTTGATTATTCTTTTCACTTCCGTACGCTTAAGTAGTTTGGTCCACTTTTTTTTTGATGTGCTGTTGACTCTTTTTTCCCTTTTGCTTTTGTCTGCCTCTGTTGAGGTTTGAGAAACTATTCATATTTGAAAACATTTTGTATCACCTTTACCTTCCCCTGAAGCCCTACATAGAACCACGTGAAAAAAAACGTTGATTCTTTTGCACTTAGGTGTCATCTCAACCGTGAAATTGCTTTTGCCCTTGAGAGAGATTCGCTTTACCTAAGCCGAGCGCACGAAAATCTGCTGACATACTTTTTGTATTAAACTCATGAGCGTCTCCTCTTGTAGGTAGATATGTGCATTGATTTTCGGACCTCATAAGTGCAGTACATTGGAAATGGTTTGTAGCTTTTGCCCACATCTGATGAGGTCTTGGAGAAGATTTAAAAGAGTTTTCGGCAGTACCGGAAATTACATGTCTACAAATTGAAAAAAAAAAAGCTTCCATAAAGCCATAATGAATCTGTATTTTCAGTTGGCTACTGTCATCACTATCGAATGCTGTGCTGCTCCATATGTTTAATTCAGGAAAAAGAGAAAAGAAAAAAACACGGTCTGGAAACCAGTTTGCCTTTGGAACAAAATGTCTTTCTTCCCTGAGGGACTGTGTAAGTTGACACATTTCTTTTGTTTAGTTTTTTTGTTTGTGTTCCGTGTCCTTTCAGGCGTTTTACCCAGTGAGCAACTCCATATCAGTGGAGGACGGGGACACGCTGGCTGCCCGCTGCGTGTTCACTGGGGAGGGAAGGACGACTAAGACACGCATCGGGTAAGTTATTTTTCTTCTTCTTCTTCTCCTTCTTCCTCTTGCTCTTTTTCTCCTCCTCATCCTTCTTCTCCTTCTTCTTCCTCTTCTTCTCCTTCTTCTTCCTCTTCTTCTTCTTCTTCTTCTTCTTTTTCTTCTTCTTATTTTTCTTTTTTTTCTTCTCAGCAATGATTTATTTATCTTCTGCTGGTTTCCCCTCTGGTGTACAGCAGCACTACCCATGGTGCTTCATAATTCAGCACGACGCCATGCTCTCTTGACTGCATCTGGAACGGCACCGTCAAAATCGTACACTGATTTCTGCTAGCTCTGCCGAGAGCGCAGTCAGTTCCCTGTTGCCAGACGGTTGAGTTACATCTGTACATTCTACAACCCCAATTTCTACCCTTTAGCCTCTTTGTCATAACAGCTTACCTTGACTAACTACACCAGCATGGTGCATATTTTATCACCACATGTGGGCCCAGGGAATTAAATCCATTTTTGGCCTTGTTAACATTCATCTATTCTTAGCGATTTAGAGGCACACAGACTCAGAGTGTTTTTTTTTTTTTTGTGGTTCTGATGCTGAGTGGTGTGGGTCGAAACCGCTGTGCCGTGTTCTTCGGGGCGTGCGTAAGTGGTCCCAGGAAGCTGTTTTGCATGGTGTCGTGACTGTGGCTGTCGGCGCCGGTTCTGTGATCGCATGTGTGAGAGCTGCAGCAGCAGCAGGTACCGCCACCCGCTCAGAGCGGCAAGCCTCATCAGTCAGCCCTGCCCACTGGTCCCTGAAGATGCCCGCTTGAGTGTGAGTGTGAGTGTGTGTGAGTGTGAGTGTGAGTGTGAGTGTGAGTGTGTGTGAGTGTGAGTGTGAGTGTAAGTGTGTAAGTGTCTGTGTAAGTGTGTGTGAGTGTGTGTGTGAGTGATCGTGCGTGTGAGAGCAGCAGCACCAGGTACCGCCACCCGCTCAGAGTGGCAAGCCTCATCAGTCAGCCCTGCCCACTGGTCCCTGAAGATGCCCGCTTGAGTGTGAGTGTGTGTGAGTGTGAGTGTGTGTGTGAGTGTGAGTGTAAGTGTGTAAGTGTCTGTGTAAGTGTGTGTGTGTGTGTGTGTGTGTGTGTGTGCGTGTGATCACGTGTCAGAGCAGCAGCACCAGGTACCACCACCCGCTCAGAGCGGCAAGCCTCATCAGTCAGCCCTACTCACTGGTCCCTGAAGATGCCCGCTTGAGTGTGTGAATGTAAGTGTGTGTGTGTGTGTGTGTGTAAGTGTGTGTGAATGTGAGGGTGTAAGTGTATGTAAGTGTATGTGAGTGTAAGTGTGTGTGTGTGAGTGTGTGTGTGTGTGTGTGTGTGTGTGTGAGTGTGAGTGTGAGTGTAAGTGTGTAAGTGTCTGTGTGAGTGTGTGTGTGAGTGTGTGTGTGTGTGAGTGTGAGTGTAAGTGTGTGTCTGTGTAAGTGTCTGTGTGAGTGTGTGTGTGAGTGATCATGCGTGTGAGAGCAGCAGCACCAGGTACCACCACCCGCTCAGAGCGGCAAGCCTCATCAGTCAGCCCTGTCTGTGTAAGTGTGTGTGTGAGTGTGAGTGTGAGTTTTAGTGTGTGAGTGTGTGTGTGAGTGTGTGTGTGTGTGAGTGTGAGTGTAAGTGTGTGTCTGTGTAAGTGTGTGTGTGAGTGTGTGTGTGAGTGATCATGCGTGTGAGAGAAGCAACACCAGGTACCACCACCCGCTCAGAGCGGCAAGCCTCATCAGTCAGCCCTGTCTGTGTAAGTGTGTGTGTGAGTGTGAGTGTGAGTTTTAGTGTGTGAGTGTGTGTGTGTGTGTGAGTGTGAGTTTAAGTGTGTGTAAGTGTGTGTGAGTGTGAATGTTTGAACGTGTGTGGAAGTGTGTGAGTGTGAGTTTGAATATGTGTGCGTCTATGTGTGTGTGTGTGTGTGTGTGTGTGTGTGTGTGTGTGTGTGTGTGTGTGTGTGTGTGTGTGTGTGCGTGCGTGTGACTGCATGCATGGGCACACCAGCACTCAGAAAATGTAAGCTCCACGAAAGCCGTGCGAGGGGTTGACTGTTTTAAGGCTGTCCCTGGAGTACTGTGCATTTTTCATGACGAGAAGAGAAGCCTTGGCTCCTTGCTCGCCCCGGCCCTGTCACGCCGTGTGTTGTGTCTGTGAGTGTGTGTGTGTGTTTGTGTGTGTGTGTGTGTGTGTGTGTCTGTGTGTAAGTGTGTTTGTGTGTGTGTGTGTGTGTGTGTGTATGTGTTGATGTCTGCCCTGTCACTCCTGTTGCTATGGTGATTGTGAGCGAGGCACAGTGGCAGCAAGGGAATGTGCACTGACGCATCTTCCAAGGAAGGGCGTCCGCCCCCGCAACCACCCCCGCCCCCACCCCGCCCCCCTTCCTTCTCACTTTCTTTTTTTACGCAGACTCTTGCCTTCCTTTACTGTCAGGAACGCAACAGAGAGAGGGCGGGGGAGAGGAAAAGAGAGAGAGAGGGAGAAAGAGAGAGAGAAAGAAAAAGAAAGAGAGAGAGAGATGGGAAGAGAGAGAGAGGGAAAGAAAAAGAAAGTGAGAGAGATAGAGAGAGAGAGAAAGAAAGAGAGAGAAAGACAGAGACAGAGGGAGAGAAAGAGAGTGAGCGAGAGAGAAGAGAAAGGGAGTAAGAGAGAGAAAGAGAGAAAGAAAGATAGAGAAAGAGAGAGAGTGGGAGAAAGAGAAAGAGAGAATAAGAGCGAGTGAAGGCAGAGAGGTGTATTAATTAGCAGCATTGATTAAAATCGACCTGTGGGAACATGGCTGCCAAATGGAATTGTTTCGAGTGACCTCTGGTCAACAATTCCCCTCAACTTAGTAATTGGATGCATTTAACCTTTGTTTTAATGTGGGATGAATTCCAGAGAAAATACACATCTTAGTTGTTTTGGTTCCCCCATGAATATAATGCATATAATGAATTACAGTCTGCTGCAATCACTTGCTGAGGTAAACAAAGACTTTGTCGTCATTTCAGTTTGGATCCAGGCCCTCCTGGAAAATGTACCTATTGCTGTCATCCATATATTAGCTGAACTGAGATCAGCTGTTTAAGTGTCTGTCTGTCTGTCTGTCTGTTCGCCCATATGGGGGGCCAGGTTGCCATCTCTGAATGTTTAGATATTTTTCTATTCCTTACTCTTTTTCTTTGCAGTGCTCTCTACTCTTAAACAGCAACTCTTTAGGGCCAACTCAGCTGTGTTATTTGTGCTGATCCCTTGCAGTGGCACCTCGGAGGACGAGATGTGCAACTTCTACATCATGTACTACATGGAGAGCAAGTACGCGGTGCCTTACATGGACTGCATGGAGCACGGGCCTGCCGAGCTGTTCCGGAACATTCCGCCCGAGGCCAACGTTCCCATCCCCATCTCCCCAGACCACATGATGATGGGCATGATGCACGGAGGGGGCCACGGACCAGGTACAAGCTCCCATAAACAAGTTGGAACAGTGGTGATGTTTCCAGCCAGTTATGTGGTTCTTCCACAGACTATTTTAGACTATTATTTATTTAGTTTTTTTGTTTTTTTTTACACTTTTAGTTCGAATTCTTCCCCCTCTAAAATAGGGGTTGGATGTGTGTGGTATACTACACCGCATGTTGTACGGGTTGACGTTCACATTCTTTGCTGGAGGGACTATTCATTTATTTTTTTACACCTTTGTTTGAATTTGCACCCACCTAAAATAGGGTTTGGGTGTGTGTGGTATGTTACACTGCATATTTTAGAGGTAGATCTTCACATTCTTTGCTGGAGAGGTGTTAGTTCACTGCAGATGCAGAGCATTGAGCATGCATGGATTGTAGCTCATCCTAAAACTCATCTCCTTTAGACATAATGGCCTATTTTTGTATTTTCCAAACTGCTTCATGTGATAGGGAGATATTAATGAATCCAAGTGTTTACTCTGAGGTGAAGGGAAGCAAAATAAAACCATATCGTGACATTTCAAATGTGCGTCCGCAAGATTGAGGTGGGAAAGATTATCCTGCTTGTATATTTCCACTGCCCGCAGTATATTTCCGCTGTATAGGCTATTGTAAAAACTTGTCTAAACTCTCACATTAAGTCAACATACAAGTGGTCACCCCATCAAGGGCAAATATACACACAGACATTACTCATGGGGTTCTGTAGCACACACAAGGACTTCTACAAAGCCCTACATTATTAATATTCTCACTGCCGTATTTGCAGAGGTTGAGATCGTGGCTTTGTTATGACTGGATGGCATTTGCCCAGAATATTATTGATATCCCCCCCCCCCCCCCCCTCTCCCTCTCTCTCTCTCTCTCTCTCTGTCTTTCCCTCTCTCTCTCTCTTTGTCTCTCCTCTCTCTCTCTGTCTCTCTCTCTCTCTTGTCTCTCTCTCTCTCTCTCTCTTTCTCTCCCTCTCTCTCCCTCTCTCTCTCTTTCCCTCTCTCTCTGTCTCTCTCTCTCCCCTTGATGTTTAAGATCACCAGGTCGACACTGGGCTTCTGGACCTGAAGCGAGCGGAGGAGGATGGTCTGGATCAGGGTGAGTTGTCCTGGAGACCAGGCTATAGATCGGAGAGCTGAAGCAGACCCGGGCAGTCTGACGGCAGCGCGGGGAGAGAGCCAGACTCAGTGGGGAGTGGGTTCATCAGCTCGCTGCCGTACAGGAACGCTGTTCGATACTGCGCCATTAATTCAGCCTCACGCCGAGGAGTCGAGTTGAGTGGGGACTAGGTGGTATTTCCTGAAGCCCTGTTACACACACACACACACAGACACACACAGAAACCTACACACACAAAACACCCCCCCCACACACACACATACACACATTCACACACACACACACACACACACACTCTCACACACACACACACTCTCACACACACACACACTCTCTTACACACACACACACACACACACACACACACATTCTCACACACACACATGCACACACACACGTACACACATATACCGCCCCCCCACCCACACACACACACACACACACACACTCACACAGAAGCCCACACATACTCAACACCCCCGCCCCACCCCAACACACACACACACACACACTCACACAGAAGCCCACACATACTCAACACCCCCGCCCCACCCCAATACACACACAGGGAATAAAGGGGTGGGGTGGTGGTGATAGTGGGGTGGGGTGAGGGGTGGTGGAGGGTGATGACTGAACAGGAAAACAAGGAGGTCTAGGCACTCGGGAGTCGGCGCTGGCTGACGTTTGGAAGCCTGTTGCCATGGTTACCCCTCTCATCACCCCTTGCACGCACAAGGATGCTTTGCGGCGTTATCGTTCCAATCTTACGCAGGAACAAAAAAAAACAAAACACTTGGCCCAGTCACACCCACCTTGGTTGAAAGCCCTGTTTGAAAATAACACACCGAACATCTTGATAGCAAATGGCAGGTACATCAGTCCTCCACGACTGACGACAGACAGGCAGACAGATAGACATCCTATACATACATGTATACATACATGAATAGTATGTCTATGGGCAGACACACAGGCAGCTGGCAGCTTTAACATGCGGCTGCGAGTGAGGAGGAGAAGAAGAAAGATGAGGAGGGGGAGGAGGAGGAAGAGGAGGATGAAGAGGATGAGGAGGAGGTTGAAGTGCGAAACTTGCCATCGGGGGCCCGATGGGCAAAGCGGGGGCCTGGGCAGTTGCCGCAGCTTGGGCCCCTTTGATGTTGTGACACTTTCCTCTGTGTTTGTTCATCAGGGAGCAGCTCAGGACATGCTCCCCTTTAATCTGGGCACCCCTGCTGGGAGAGCGCTGCTGGGGGCCGGAGGGGTGGGGGGTGGAGGGGCCGCAGCGCGTGTTTGCTCATCGTGAACTCGCCAATCAGCAGAACCAGCCGTATATGTGCAGCTGTGCCTACCCAGCCTTGTCCTTTCTCCTCCCTCTCTCTTCATCTCACTTTCTGTGTCTCTCTCTCCCTCCATCTTTCTTAAAGTTTCTCTCTCTTTCTCTTTATCTCTCTTTCTCATTCTCCATCTCTCTTTCTCTCTCTCTTTATCTCTCTTTCTCTCTCTCTCACTCTCTTCACCTGTCTTTGTCTCTCTTTCTTTATCTCTCTCTCCCTCTCTCTTCATCTCTCTCTCTCTCTTTCTCTCTCTCTCTCTTTCTGTCTCTCTTCGCTCTCATCATACAGCCACTGTAGGCCACTGTCCATATTAGGGTTAAAATACACAAGCCCATTGGGCTGTGCTCTCTCTCTCTCTCTCTCTCTCTATCTCTCTTGCTCTCTCTCTCTCTTGCTCTATCTTTCTCTCTCCCTCCCTCCTTTTCAGATTTTGTGTGAACCAGAGACATGATAAAAAGCAGAGCTTGGTTGCACATTAAGCTAAGAAGGAAAGATGTATCGAGTTGTCTGTTTGATCAAAACAGCAACAAAACCACCCTGTTTTGACGTTGATGTAACTGATAATTACACAAGCCTATTGTCTCTAATAGCTACTTTGACAGATAGGTGGGGATATTAAAAAAGATTTAACAGCAGACTACATTGTCTGTCATGACCAGATTCCCCCCTGACACACCCCCACCCCCCGAAAGAAATGGACCATGAAGGAATAATCTTTATTAGACTTAGGACAGTATCTAATTTTTCATACCCTGGTATTTTCTTGACATAATAAAAAGCCCCTTATGTACACATATATTGTCAGAGGTTATGAGCAATATTAATCACCATAAATCAGACAATTAGCATAGCAGCCTTGAAATATTTTATATATTGCAGTTTTATTAACTTATAACTATTCATGTGGAATGCAAGAAACAGAGCAATCAATCAGAGCAGCTGTCTACCAGTCTGTCAGCAGACTACTTCAGTGTATTTCTCCATGTGACCTGTTAGGGGCCACGGTACACAAAACATACCTTATGTATTGGAGGTTTTTTTTTTAAATGTAATCATCGGCGTTTGTTTGTTAATTAGTTAGCAACAAAACTCAAAAAGTTCTGGATGGATTTTGATGACGTTTTCAGAGAAGGTAAAAAATGGGCTAACTCCCATTTGGTGGAGGTCTGCACTCTCTGGGTGTTTTTTTTAGTTGTTAAGTAGTACCCAAGTCTAACATTTGCCAAATGTTTGAGTTGGCGGGTGCACCTAGTGGAGCACAGACTGGCCTCATGGAAGGTAGAGCACCGCCTTGCATCTGGTGTGGGTTGATAAGCGTCATCGCGGCCACCTCCCCCTCCACTGCCTTCCCTCTCTAACGCAACTCTGAGGCCACATGCCAAGCTGTCGGAGGCTTTCTTCTTCTCTTTCTTTCTCTTTCTCTCTCTCTCTCTCTCTCTTTTCTTTTCTTTAATAACGGGAGCAGATTGCACCAGCGCTCCTCCGGGAGGGCGTCTGCCATTAAAGCGACTCCTTGTTTACCACTGCTGGATCCGTCGCTCCATTTCCCCTCCCTAGAGCTTGTGTGTGTGTGAGAGCACGCGCTTGTGTCTGTGTGCGTGTTTGTGGGCATGTTTGTGTGTGTTTGTGAATGTGTGTGTGTGTGGGTGTATGTGTGTGTGGGTGTATGTGTGTGAATGTGTGTGCGGGTGTATGTGTGTGTGGGTGTATGTGTGTGAATGTGTGTGCGGGTGTATGTGTGTGTGAGTGTATGTGTGTGTGTGTGAGCATGTGTGTGTGTGCGCACGCGCGTGTGTGTGTGAATAGGTGTGTGTGTGTGTGTGTGTGTGCACCACGGTGGTGTGTTTCTCTTCCCGGGCCACATCACACATGCCGTACACTAGTATACAAGGGCACGCCTGACGTGACGCAGCCCCTCCGCACGGCCATTAGGCAGATGCTGCCGAGCCACTTTTTGTTCGCTCAAGAACGCCGGCCCCGATTCCCCAAATAAAGCGGTGCGCTCTAGTCTAGTCTGATACGCCCCACTCTGACGGTGCTTGGGCAGGTTGTCCTTTCCTCTTTCTCTCTCTCTTTCTCTCTCTCCTTCTCTTTCTCTCTCTCTCTCTGTCTCTCTCTGTCTCTGTCTCTCTCTCTCTCTCTTTCTTTCTCTCGTCTGATACCCTCCCACTCTGACGGTGCTTGGGCGGGTTGTCCTTTCCTCTTTCTCTCACTCTCTTTCTCTTTCTCACTCTCTCTTTCACTTGCTCTCTCTCTTTCTCTCTCTCTCCTTCTCTCTCTCTCTCTCTCTCTCTCACTCTCTCTCTTTCTCTCTCTCTCTCTCTCCCTCCCTTCCTTTTGAGGTTTGGAGTGAACCAGGGACATGATAAAAAAGAACGCGACAGCGTTGGTTGAGGGTATGGTTTTAATAATGCAATAAATATTCAAGGTCGGAGAGCGCATGGAATATTTACACTGTCCCATGAATATTGGAAATCTTGGCTCAAATCAATTTGTGGAGGAAATGTAAAAGTAATTGGGTCTCGTTGCCAAGGCTGTCCACCTACGCCCCTGAGCAGGCGTAAAAACGCATAACCATGCACACAAACACACACACACACACACACACACACACACACACACACACACACACACACGAGCACACACACATACACACAAATAAAAACTTGCATTCATTTATACACACACAAAAACACACACATGCAGAGATACATACACACACAAACACCCCAACACGAACTTGCAAGCATACACACACACACACACACATACATGCACACACCCGTACATGCACATACATACACACACACACACACACACACACACACAGAGGCACAACACTTATCACCCACTCTTCCATATGTTTGCTCAAAAACACCCCGTCTAAGTCACCAATCGGCAGTGAGATGCGGGCGCTTTGACTGAACAGATATGACCTTCCCAGCACAATGCTCCTCTCCCGTGGTTTTCTTCTCGTTAGCCTCGAGTGTAACCACTCGGTGTGGCCATCATCCTGAGCGGAGCGGAGATTGGATTGACCACTGGTTCTCGCCCATGCGGTGGGCGGACCCAAGGGCCCATGCAGCCGCTGGAGGTACAGTATTGCAGCAGTGCAGAGTCTGTTTGCACAGCCTACGCTCTTGGCAAACAGTCTGAGCCATTCAGCTTTGCCAAAGCCCACATGTCAATCAGAGACCTAATTAGGGTGCCTTTGCCGCTCTCGCATCTTGTGTTGTTGTGAGGGATTGTAGGATCATGATCACAGGCGTTACGAGTGTGGGTGGAGACGTATCAGAGAGAGGAAGAGGGATGGGCGAATCGTGGGAGCTAAAACATAATGGTAAACATGGTGTGCCACATACTGTGAGCCACCGTACAGCCACAGTTACAGTATGTCACTGCGTTATGAAGAGCCAATCCCATTGGAGATGTTTCCCTCACCTGAACATTCTGTTTACATCTGCTATTCACCATAGCAACAGTTGCACCACAACATTTGGTGCATACACACTGAGCAAATCAACACAATGAAGAGTGTTTTTTATCCCTGAGATCTGAGATACTGGGGAAAAACATTCTGGCAATTATGTCAGTTATGTAGATTCATGGGATGGACATGAAATATGTTTGACCATTTCATGTGGAGTTGTGGATCTCTCCCTATTCAGCTAGATTGCAGATCCTGTTTGTGCAAAATTATTGTCTGGGGAGCGTTATAAAGATAGCTACTCAGTGGTCAGGCTAGCCAAAAGACTAGTTTAACAGTATTTTTCATTGATTGCTTTCTGTAAACAGTATTGGGCATCCTGGCTTCAGAAGCTGCAGTCCATTACCACATATTTGGTTCACCTGTTTACTAGCCTAAATCGCAACACAGCACAACTCTTTAACTTGATTGGAAGAGTTGTTTGTGGCATTACCTGCCTGAACTGTACAGATAGAAGCAGGTGATACATTATATATGGCGAGGGATTGCAGTCAGATTGCTCATCCCTGTCTGTAAGTAGGTAGCTGTTTTTGTATTTATTATACTGGAATAATTTATGTCCTTGTTGGGCTCCCCAATATCACCGACCTTTCAACCACATCATGCCGCATCCGGTTTGTTCATCGTGCTCGTCTCAGCACAAAATTAACACAGGCAGCTGTTTGCCTGCTGAATGGCGCAGCTGTGGCGTAACAGCGCAACCTCAACCCCGCTCACCTCCATCTCGACATCAGAGGAGGAGAGCGCTAATGTAAACAGCTCCCCGTTGGTTTGGTTTGGTTGCCCGCGGCAACCTACAGTGGGGTTTGTCCTGTTGCCATGGTTGCTGCGTGGGAACAGTGACAGCCAGTCAAGCTGATGGCTTTATTGGCCGAGGAGGCCATCGCTCCACAGATGAGCCCGCCCTTTCTGTGGAGACGTGTGCTCTTTCTTGACTTATTTTTGCTCTCTCCTTCTTTTTTCCTGCTGCAAGATTGAGTGAGTGTCCATCACAGCTGTTTCACTCTGCTTTAATTCCCTTTGACAAAGACCAGTTACATGCGGAGGTCTTGAGATTCTTACTGGAATGGCTATTCTCCTTGCCTTATCTCCCCTCCACAGAGTGTATAGAGTATATATATATATATATATATATATATATATATATATATATATATATATATATATATATATATATATATATATATATATATATATACAGTAGGGAGATCTATATTAATTTGATCTGAAACAGATTGGTAGATAATAGTGCACTTTATACATTACACTTCCATTTGTAGTTAACATTATGTTGGAAAATCACACAAACACACACACACACATTTTTTTAGTGCAATTTGTGTGTGTATGTGTGCTAAAAAATGTTTAAGGTTGAGATCACATCCCCAAGATATCCACACCAGCCATCTTCCCTCTCTCCACTGCTTATCCAATAAATTCCATTTTAATGAGATTGGTGTGTGAGCACGAGGATTACGCCGCCTCTCCTCCTGCCCCCCACCCCTCCTCCGCTCCTCCTCGCCCTCCTCCCCTAACATCTCTTTTCCTCTCCTTTCACCTTCCCGTCTCAGCGGCGGCGGTGGTGGCAGCAGCCCCACGAACGTGAGGCTTGTCATTGTCTTACAGGCTCCCTGGAAACGCGCCAGGCAGCTTGATAAATCGCTTGCTATATTTGCCTTTGCTGTTATTAGGACACAAATTCCGGGCCTGTCACTCAGGGTCCCGGCGCGTTGTCTGGCCGCGTTTGCCTCCACGCCCGCTGACGGATGGGCTCAATAAATAAGAAGTGGCGCCCAGATCGTACATCACCGCAGAGAGGGAGGTGCCCTCGCAAGGAAACCAAGGGGGTGTTCTACCACACACACACACACACACACACACGCAGGCGTGCGCGAACACACACACACACATACACACAGGCGTGCATGAACACACACATACAGACACACACACACACACACACACACACACAGATATTGCTATATATTGCTAACCACCCCCTGCCAACACCCACCGCTTATGATGTTGACGTGTTTATCGGGAATCATTTTGGCTCAACGTTGGTCCGGTTTCCCGGCTGCGGTGCCCAGAAGTGAGTGAAACCCAAGCTGTTGCGGTGCAGGGAGGCAGGCGGCAGAGGCAGCAGAGGCAGAGGCAGAGGCTCATTGCGGCTCTGATGGTGATGGTGCTTATTACCCTCCCTGATGCAGTATTAGCCTAATGGGCTTTCAGCTTAATCCATTAAAGCTGATGCGCAGAAGATTCCCCCCCCTCCACCCCTCGCCACCCCACACACCACCCCACACCACCCCCTACGCCTCACTTATGATGCAGTGTGGGTCGCTGCCTGAGACAGAGGAGGTCTCTGGGATTTTTTTTTTTTTTTTTGATGAAATGTGTTGAAGGCAGAGAGCTGTGTTTTCTAATGAGGAGCTGACCTTTTCCCTGGCAGAGGAGCTGTCATGTACAATGACACAGAGTCTCCCGCTGCATTGTGGGTACAGATGGCCTAAGAGTAATGGGGGCAGCAGAGCAGCCCTTCAAAATTAAAGGTCTAGACTCAGAGATCTAGCCCAGGGAGTAATGTCTTGCATTTCTGAGGGGAGAATAACATAATCCAGCATCAGACAGTAGCAGAATTGATCTAAACCAGTTTGACAAGTTGAATTTAAACGCACATTTTGCTTTGAAAGTGTTATAGTAAATTCCCTCAAAAGGGTCAACCCCTTTTTAATTCCTGGCCCATAAAAAGTCCTGAGAAAATGCCACTGGTAATTGAAATAGCCCATACAATTCCACCATGTTATTTGTTTACTGAATAGGGGCTCCCTGTTGTTATTTGAAATGGTACGGTGAGCCAGGAAAAGTCTTTGTACTCCTGCGTATATACGTACTCGCTTCTTACAGCTGCTTCTTTCCTTATCTTTCTTCCTTCTGTGAATATTAACAACATTTACATCTACTCTGCAACTTGTGCAGCTGCCATCCTGGACTGCATTTCTTTTGTTTTGAATTAATTACAGACTAACTCTATTAATCACTTAATATGATTTAAAAATCTCGTGCAAACGCATGGTCCAGGCTTGATGGCCAATGGTATGGCTATTAATTAGTTTTAAACGACCCATGATGTAGATTGCCTTAATCACATCACCTTGCAGATTGGCTTTGGGCACTCTTTTCCTCTGCTCCATTCACACCACCCACTCTTGTTCTTCTCCCCCTCTCCTCCCCTCCCCTCCTCTCCTCTCCTCCCCTCCCTCTCTCTTGCTCTTTCTCTTCCTGCTGCTGTTTTTCCTCTTCTTCCTTCCTTCCCTCTGTCCGTGCAGATGACTTCTACTCCCTTCTCAGCAAGCTGTTGCGGGAGAGGGAGGACGTTGGCCGCGTGCATAAGTATAACCCCAGCAAGGCTGAGCGGGCCCAGGCGGACCTGCTCGACAGCTTAATGCAAAAGAAAGACCTGCCCTGGGCCCGCACGCAGCTAGTCTATGACCGCAGGCCGGTCCTGGCGAGGGACAGGGTGCACAAGTTCCACCAGTTAGAGTCCACCGTCAGGCCGTCTGCGGGGAAGACCGTGCCCCTCGCACGGCTCTCCACCGTCACGGTCACAATCCACAAAGAAGGTGGGTGCATGTTTTTTTCGTGAGCAGGGGAAAGAAAGAGGGGTGAGAGTGTGAGGGATGTGTAAGGCATCTCAGCATTTTTCTTTCGAAAAGGCAAGAATCGATTGTTCGTTCACCGTATCCAATCCACACAAGCTTTGTTGTTTTGTCGTCGTCGAAGACCCATGCTGTTTCATGTCATTGTTGTCATCAAGCCGCTGTTGTCAGGACAAGCTTGCATTTACATACACCTGCATTTACAAACACCTGCAGCCACCTCATCCACTTCCCGCTAGCAGGACATTTGCATTTGCCTTTGTTCAGTTGGATACATTTCTGATGATGGTGAATGTAGTGCATCCACTCAGTATTGTATCTCCATACAGTTTCACATCAGGGAACTCTCCAGGGCTTCAGTTTCCCTTGAATACATTTTTAACAAACAATCAGTGAACAGAAATTGAAGGCAGAACCAACAGGTTTTTAAAGTGCCCACCCACCCTGAAGTGAATGTACGCCTGTCGAGAGTGGACAGACTGCTACATTAAGTGAAAGAGACTGCTCGACCAGGCTACATTTTAGATGCAGCAAGACACTGAAAAACACTTGCTGGACTGGAATAACAATAGACAAGATTGCTTATTAAATAATTGACAAACTGCCATAGTTTGAAACCAATATGCTTCCGCAGTTGGGTATTAACATCGGGTTGCTTGTGTGAAAATGGAAATGCTTGCCTGACTTGCATCAAATAAAAGCAGCCCACTGACATGTCAAGCTCAGCGTGTATCCGGTAGATGTTTCAGCTGAATGAAAAATGAGACCGCTGGCTTTCAGTGTGTGCGCTCGTTTTTAGGGGCTATTGTTCTGCAACGTTTTTTTTTCTGTTCTGTTTCACTGTTTTGTTTTGGCTTCAATTGGCTTGTCCTCATGTGCCTGGTGCGTGTGTTTAACTTCACGTTGTATGTGAAATTTCCTGTGACATCACAAGGGGGCCTTCCATTGGCTTTCCATGTTGTTGCTATTGATCCGTTTGAGAGATTGAATTACCCAGGTGAACAGACGGGGTAGAAATTAGATTTCATGCATTTGCCTACCACCCCACCCCCCCCATCGCCCTCTCACCCCAGTGAAAGGCCAGTGAGTACCTCTCTCTTTCAGGCCCAATAATTGTTATTCCCCATGAGAGCTTTCCTAGGAATAATGCGCGGAAGCTTCTCATCCCTCTCTGCGTGAGCCGTGCCCTTGAGTGTGTTCATGTGCTGTTGATGAGCCAAGTGACGGGAGATACAGCGGCAGAAGTTGATTGCTTTGAGTCATAAAAAAAAAAAAAATCTGCCTACCTTGCGAACGCTGTTAGGAAATGTTTTTTTTTTTTTTTTTTTTGAGTGTTTTCGAGATGATGTGATTGTGAAGCTTCAGTGAATGTTCCATCCTCACGATCTTGTCTCAGAAATAGCAGTGCCTTGCCCGATTATAATGGATGCAGCGTAAAAGTCTGCCTTCCTTTTCAAAGCTGTGAGGAAATGGGTTTCTTAAGTAGTGGTTTCAAGAAGGCATTTGGTTTTTAGGCTTTTGTTTACTTCTGTTGAAGACATGGCAGCAATAGGGAATAATGTGCTTAAAGGTAGTTATGATGCTCAGGCGACAGAATGTTATTGGTTTCTAGAAGCTTAGATAGCTGAACATTTGCTGTAGGGCCATATACGTTGTGTAAACAGTCTGCATCTGACATGATTACATATCACTGAAACATTGAAGTCTTACCTTGGCAACACTAAGTAGTTTCCGTCTTCACACGCTTCACACTACAGAGTGATGGTCCGTTCCTCCACACCTGTGATTATAGCCCATGGAAGGCAGCAAAGCGAATTCAGAAATGTCTTCTACCCAGTTACAAGTTGATTAGCCACTGAATTTTTTTTTTGAGACATTATTTTATGGTTGAAAAAACTACTTAGTGTTGCCTTAATTCATTCAGAAAAACACTGCTGGCATCATTGCTTCAAACGCAACTCATGTCTTTCATCTAGGGGTTCATGGACTGCACCACCATTTACTTTCCCAGACATATAAACGGCCAGTTTCTTTTGAAATACCAGTATTTTAATAACCACTCATGAACGCTAACCATGTTTCTCTGTTAGAGCTCTCCCTCACTCTGACATCTGATTGCTACAGACAGCGTTTTTTTAACGTGTGCATTCCTAGAATATCTTGGCATTTCGGTCCATTCGAGAACGTCTAAATGTCAGAGATTAAATGGAGACGAGCATTCTTTTGGCTGCTTTTTGCTGTCTGGGCTTGGGTTTACCACAGCCTGTCCCACTGACCATAGCTAATTAGAAAGACCAATCGTTTTTGGACTCGCTGACTGCAAACATCAGCTGTGGTGGTCAGCAGAAGCCTTTTTTTCTCCTTCTTGTTGAAAGTGATTTGTTTCTGCTTTATTTTGCATGCATTTGATTTCCATATCCCATCAAGCCTGCTTCAATCAGTGTTCCATCCTCACAAACCTGGGGAGTAGATGAGTGCCTTGTCCAGTTAGAATGCCTCCAGCTCAAAACCAGAGCAGTCTTTGTTAAATACTAGATGAGATCAGTTTCCAACCGATGACTGATCATCAGTCTGTCATCTAAAGTAGTGCCCCAATATTGGAAAAAGCCATCATTTGTAAATATTGTCAGGCAGCATCTTTATGTTATCTTTATGTTATGTTACCTTTATGTTATGTTTATGTTATGTTACCTTTATGTTATGTTACCTTTATGTTATGTTTATGTTACACTGTGGTACATGAAATGTTGTGGCAACACAGCCATTTGGTTTGAAATCAGGTGCCACTTGTGCATTTTAGTATTTCAGTAGCCCGTGCCTCACAGACACTTGAGTTGCCTCTGCTAATATTAGAGATTGTAAAAAAATATCCCAACTAGTCAACAGGGAGTACGGAAAGTAACCCAAAACTTGCCTTGATTTATGCTCCAGTTCTGAATTTTAGTATTTTAGTAGTCTATAATAGTATCTAGGTTTGCAGATCCTTGATTTCCCTGTGCTGATATTGGCATGTGTCAGAAATATCTGTGCTAGTAAACACACAGTATGAAAAACAACCCAACACATGCGGTAATGATGCACCATCACAGGCTGTTTATCACTCGAGAACTCGGTCACGATTCACGTGGCAAATAAACTTAGGGGCTTAGTACTCCGCTAATTGGACAAATCAGATTGCTCACAAGCCATTACGGCACGAAATGAGGCAGACGGAGTATAGCATGACGCACTGTCAAGATGAAACCCTCCAGGCCCCCTGCTCTATCAATCTCACTTAACTTGCCTTTTTGATCTTCCTACCAGCCCAGGATAAGGTTATTAAACAAACCGGGCTATTGAGACAGGCTGCCAATTAATCTCTCTCAGGTAGGAAAGTGATGGAGTGGCAAGTCTTTTTTGTGTAGGGTCTTAAATAGATACTTTGCATCAGTGGCTTCTGCTTTTCCATGTGCCATTTCCCCATCAACATCAGACCTTTTACCTTTGTGGAGCATTGTTTTTATTTATTTGTTTGTTTGTTTGTTGTTTGTCTTGTTTGTTATTGTTGTTGTTGCCTCAGAGACTGAATAGCGCTGCTCTGCTGTGATGTGCTTGCTCACCAGGGGCCCATCTGGAGGAGGTGGCAGGCTGGCCGGAGGCGCCACTGCGGCTGGGCCAGGTGTCCGGTCTGGCCTTGGACTCGGACGACAACCTGGTGATCTTCCACCGCGGCGACCACAGATGGGACTTTGAGTAAGTGCCCGCTGCAGCGGCTGCTTCCATCGCCACCGGTGACACGTGGCCTCGAGCTCCTCCGCGCTCGCTTCGCACGTCTCCCTGACTGCCGAGCAGGGATCTGTTTGGCATCTGATTCTTGTTCGTTTTGTGATTTAAGAGCGCTCGAAATCTCGATGAAAAAAGCCAAGAATGCTCTTCACCGTTTGTCTGCTAATGGCCCATGGCTGTGCTATTCGCAGATGGTGCACAGAAACATTATTCGCCTTGGCTGGATTCTCCTCCAAATGTTCTGTTCTGTTCTGTTCTGGGGCTGTTGCACCCCCTCCCTTAAGGCACTTGTGTTTGAATCCATTGCAAGCTGACGCGATTGCTTCCCATTTTTTCTTCCCCCTAGCCTGTCGCAATTTTTTCTTCTCAAAAAAGCAGTTTGTTCTCGGTGAAGGCATTGCAGCATTCGTACTGGAGTCATTGAACGTGTTTACCCCCCGCCAGCAAGGGCTACAGTTTCACCATGTCATTAGGCTAACAGTGTGCGTGGCTCCTTTGCAAATCTGCTGAGCTCCCGGGGTGCTAGTATTAGCATAAATTGAGCCCTATCTAGGGCAAGTCACGAAGGAGACATCAGCTTTGGCGGTGGCTTTTTTTAAGAAGAGCTCATTATTTCCCAGAATGCTTTACAGATTGTTCACTCCAGACTCCCATAATAGTCTGGACCATGGAGATATTATATTAACTGGTGGAAGTGAGGAAGACCCTCCCACCTTCATTTCAATGGGAAATGCTAGGCTAGTGAATTCAGCCAAAAATGAAACGAATTTTCCAAATGTCAAAATGGAGTTTCACAGGGTGGATAGGATGCAGTTTCTGGAAAATGATGACAAGGAAGTACCTTGCTAATCAGCTGAAGCTAACCATTCATATCCTGACCTCCTGGTCTGGTGCTTTTTAATGATGGCCCCTCTCTAAAACATGACACTTCATTGGCCATGTGCTGCTAATCTTAAGAAGTGTATTTTTGGCCTTTTTTAGATAGTACAGTAAAGAGCTGACAGGAAATGAGTAGCAGAGCGATTAGGGGTGGGATTGGGAAATGACCCACGCCGCACTCGAACCTGGGTACCCATGGGTACTTGCCCATTTGTGGTGCAGGTGCTCTAACCACTGGGCCACAACACCCCTGTATGTGTTGGCAATCTTGCAGCGGTCAGCAATTATGCCCTGCAAATGTGCTAAAAGAAATATGTGTTGCAGGTGCAGTTTGTGTTTAAAAAAAATCAGGAGGACGAGAACCATGAAGGTCTTAACAAGCTAGACTCAGTCTCCCTAAGGGCATCATAAACCAGGATAGTGCACTTTTCTTTTCATTTTTTTAAGTGTCATTTGTAAGTGACTATGTCATTCACCAAAACACTCTGTTCCCCAAAACAAGCTGACTGCAGACTCAGCCTGTCAAGCTACAGTGAGCCTCAGACACAGGGCCAGGCTCGAACTGGGAAAGGCACTAAATGCATTATAGCACTTCTGATACGACACTCCGCTCATCTGCTCAGAGTAAGAGGTGCCAAACGATCGAATCCTAATGGGGTGGCTCTGGATAGTGACTGGCAGTGGAATGTGGGGGGTGGAGGTGGAGGGGTGTCCAGCATCAGGTCTGGTTTAATCTGACGTGGCCCTGCTGAGTTGTCGGGTGCTGCTGTCTGAGCCAAACGAACCGGCCATCCATTTTACACACGCCGTGCCAGGCCAGCGGCACTGTTGGGCGACCTTGTCTCCGTGTTGTCCCTGGCGTCTGTGGAACTCACAGCACAGGAGAGACAGAGAGAGAATGAGACAGACACAGAGAGAGAGAGAGAAAGAGAGAGAAAGAGAAAGAGAGAAGGGAAGAGAAAGAGAGAGAGAGAGAGAAAGGGGGTAAGAGAAAGGGAGAGAAAGAGAGAGAGAGAAAAAGAGAGAGAGATTGAAAGACCGGGGAAGAGAAAGACAGAGAGAGAGAGTTTGGAAGAGAAAGAGAGGGAGAAAGAGAGACGAAGAAAGGCTGGAATTAATGATGAGGTTTAGGAGGTGAGTAGGCCGTTATCCCCATTAATCCATTAACTCTGGCCCTGCTAACTCCAAAGGGCTGTGCTGCTCCCCTCTCCAATCGAGTTTAATTCATCATTTGTGAGTGTTTTGTTGCTGTGAGGTTCACACAGGAAAATGGGAGCTAAACAGCAGCCCTAGAAAACAAAATGTCTTAAGGAAATGTACCTGCTAAAGACAAAGAGGATTTTCAACCCAGGCGCTCCGGAATATTCTCGATCCGCCTGAACAGTTGCCCTATGCTCAGTACTTTTACCGAACAGATGCGGTGTGCAGCGGGCCGCTTCAAAAGGCCCAGTGAAGTTTTTGATATTGAAACAAACCCAGGCAGTCTCGTAGATGTATTCTTCTCTTCGCTGCGTTTTTCGCTTGTGTTGGGGTGTTTGTCATGCACGGCCCGTTGCAAGGAGGGGGTTCATTGGGAGGACACTGGCGCAGCAACATGACGAATCAAGGACTCTGTGTTTATGCGTAAGGATATGCAAATGTGCGTATGCCTCGGCCTTCAAGGTAGCCCAACTGCCAGGCTGTGCTGATGGGCTCGAGGGCTCTGTTCTTAAGTTGCTGAGTTGAAGAAAGGGCTGAGATTCAAAACTGTGTTGAGCTGGGTTTATTTGTCATCATAATGTATCGTATAGGTTTTGCATTTTGTGGCTATACCGGTTTTGTCAAAGTTTTCTTTTTATGTCCAAAACACGAGTTGACTTTTTAAAAAATCTTTTTCTACCCTTTCTTGTTTTATTTGCAGTTCTTTTGACAAACAAGGGAGATACTTGGAGCGATCGCTTGGGCCCATCCGCCAACCCACCATCCTGGTTGTGGATCCTGCCAAAGGCAAAGTGCTCAAGGCCTCAGGCAGAAACATGTACGTGATGATCACAACATTTAAATAAGGAGCTCTAGAGGAAAGGAGCCCTCACAGTAAAGCTTTGGTACAGGGTAGACATTAGCCTGGTAAACCAGCCCCGCGTACTTCATTTTATTTTGTACAAGCGGCTCTGCCTTTACCCAGTCACTAACGTCTGGTTGTCACATGTGCAATTAGCCTACCTGCCTACGCACTACAATTCAAATGTAGCACACAAAGTCAACGTCATGGCTCACGAACACACCCTGTGTTCACTGATTGGCTAGGAGTTGCTCGGTCCTCATACATGAATTTCAACGGCAGCGACTCCAGACCTTCTGTACAAAATGAAATGAAGAACGAGGGGCTGGTTTACCAGGCTAGGTAGACATAGCTCTCAGACATACTTTTTTACAGAGAAACTTTTTAATTTGCGAACAGTGGACAGACTCATTTTTTCTGTTCCGTTGGCAGGTTTTATATGCCACACGGTATCACAACGGATAAGGACAACAACTACTGGGTCACCGATGTAGCCCTTCATCAGGTAAGTTAAGACGTGTATTGTCCCACAAGAGGGGAAATGGTTTCATAGTGGTTAAAAACACATAAGAACACAAGACATAAGGGCCCAAGATAAGACATTACAGACAATACATAAAACATAAGCTTATTACAGGCAGCCTGACAAATCTCAATCTCAGCCACACACTCACACCAAAAGCATATGCAGGTAGGCACATGCAGTATGTTTGCAAAGTCGCACAGACTGTACAGTGCTGTTCATATTAGATTAGTAATCTTAATTATGGATAATATTTTCTCTCTGCACAGGTCATGAAATTGACCGGCGATGGTAAAGACAAGCCACTAGTGGTTCTGGGAGAGGCCTTTGTACCAGGAAGTGACGAGCAGCATTTCTGCAAGCCCACAGACGTGGCGGTGGACCCCGTGACGGGTAACGTGTTTGTGTCAGACGGCTACTGCAACAGCAGGATCCTCAAGTTCTCCCCCCAGGGGAAGTACCTGAAACAGTGGGGCGCAGGTGAGAACTTGCACAAGAACACATGCAGAGGGCTTAAACACACACACATACACATACACACACACACACACACACGCACACACACACAGTCAACGTGCTCATGTATATATATATATAAATAAACACACACACACACACACAGAAACACACTCACTCTCTCACACACACACACACACACACACACACACACACACACACACGCACACACACACTCATAGGGCCATGATAGATGGTGAAAGTCATTCCATTACAGAATTTAGAGAGCCATTATGGCAACCCCAATATAACACAGTTTTTTTTTCTTCTTAACTGCCTAAGTGTATTGTTGTTTTTATCACCGTGGCTGTAATCCAAAAGTGCTAATGTGGCAACTCTTGTCCTCCGTGTAACCATTCTCCATTCCAGAGTACACCGACCGCAGAAAGCGGATTCCGTTCCAGATCCCGCACAGCCTGACCTTCCTGCCCGACCGGGGGCAGGTGTGCGTGGCGGACCGCGAGAACGCTCGCATCCAGTGTTTCCAGGCCGACACGGGCGAGTTCATCAAGGAGATCAAGAACGAGGAGTTTGGAGGAGCGATCTTCGCCCTGTCCTACGTGCCAGAGCCGCTGGGTGGGTGCATTTCTTTGTTTGTTTTGTTTAGTTTTTTTCCAGTATATTTTGCTCTTTTTGCCTTCATTTGGATAGGACGGTAAACAGGAAGACAGGAAGTGAGTGGGAGAGAGGAAAGGGGTGGGAATGATGGGAAATGGCCACAGGTGGGTGGTGGCGCAGGCACTCCAGCCTGCTGTGCCACAGTGCTCCTCTCAGCCTGGGTGCATTTGGTGACTTGGTGACTTTATCAGAAGAGACAGTCCCGGGTTGAGAAAGTACAAAAGCCCTGCCATGTGTTCCCTCTGTCTGTGCCCTGAACACTAGAGATGCGCGGATGGGCTGTTTTTTCATCCGCAACCGGGACTCATCATCCGTCCGCTATCCATTTACACCCACGCTTTTTGACCAATTTTCAAAACCACACCCGCCGGCCATATTTAACAATGTGGGTTATATATTTTTTTTTATTTGAGTAGATAAACCGCCACCCCTCCGAAGTTAATTAAAATACTGTTCTTCGTCACGTCATCCGCCCAACCCGCGGTTTAACATCTCTACTGAACACATCACTTCACTGATTTAGCTGATCTACCTGTCTGATGATTTGTGTGCTCATTGGGAACAGCTTTGGCATTTCACCTTTATTCAGGCAAGTGGAGAAAGAGAGAGACAGGAAGTGGAGAGAGAGACAGGAAGTGAGAGGGAGAGAGAGAGGTGGGCAAGGGATTGGGAGGTGACCTCAAGCCAGAGTCAAACCTAATGCTGTCTTAGTCAACCATGCCACAACACACCCCCAGAGTTTTTACTTTCCTAAACCAGGACTGTCAACAATGGACTTTATTGCTTGTGGCGTGCTAAAATAAAGCTTTCCTGTATGGTCAATAAAGATACCAATGTAATGCTCAGTTAGGCCTGTTTATTGTTGCTGAAATTGTTCTTCTCTCAGCTAACAAATAAACATAATTTTTATGAGCTGCTTTATATTTCTTTTCAACCTTAAGAGCCAGTATATTGGATTTTTTTTCATAAATGATTCCATAAAGGATTTCTTTCTCCTACACTGAGCTCCAATAACACAGTTTTATAACAAGTAGCTCCAACAGCCCTAGAAATAAAATAAATAAGATTTAATGGGCCTTTGCATGTTACCATTTCCATTATGATGTTTTAATCTGAAAGCCAGAAAAAAGTCAACAGCATGGGTATACCCGACAATAATAGCCCAAGATTGCTCAAATGTGCTAAGGGCCCAGGGTACATCATGTAATTGGTCATTAACAACGAAATTATCCAGCGGTGTTGCAAATGAATCATTCCTCACTCTGCAACGAGGCTGATTTCTCAACCCTGATTACCAAAAGCTCATTAAGATTAAGCCGGTCAGCATTTTTTTCCCTGCAGTCACACGAACATATCAATAAATATTATGTCGCATACAAATGGTGGAGCTGGTTTGTAATAGTGCATTCCATTTGCAGCTGGAGCTTGGTTATGTGCGTTCAAAAGCAGGAAGTGGCTTGTGAGTAGTTGTGTGCGTTCAAAAACAGGAAGTGGCACCATGTGCGCCCCCAAATCTCCACAGAGAACCCCGAGTTCACAGTTCAAGATGGCTGCACAGTTCAAGCACATTGAGTGAATTCTACGATATTTTCAATTTATACGTTTGTCATGATGTTTGGTGTTGTCATCAGCCTTACACATAATCAGTGCTCTTTTAGTTGATACTACATACTATTACGGTCTAGTTATTTGTGAAATGCAACCTAACGAGTCCTTTATCATGTGTCAGCCCGAGTGTGGCAAATGGAATGTATCCAACCGTTTTTTTGTGTGTGCTTTTAGTAGACGTGAGGTCAGTCTGACCTTCGATATTCAGTTGCCAAGACAAATTGAATGGAAGTATAAGATCCCCTCCTTCATCGTAAACAAAAGCGCTATATAAATGCAACGTGTTGTTGTTTTGTGAATGCTCGTGGTTGACGAACAGAGGGTGGTATCATCCCCAGCAGAACAGATATGCATATGAGCCAAAGCCCTCCTCCAGCTCCTCCCTTCTCATGGCCTCTCTGTGGGATGGGGCTGACGTGAGGGTCTGCTGCTTGGTCTTTGATGATGGATGTGAGAAGTGCTTCAATCAATATTAATGCTGCCCCTCTCTTTCCCTCTCTCTTCTCCCCCCTCTCTCTCTTCTCGCCACTCTCTTTCTCTCTCCCTCTCTTTCTCTCTCACTTTCTCTCTCTCAATCTCAGGTGGTCTCTTCTACGTCATTAACGGGGAGACGCCGGCTGTCAAGGGCTTCGTGGTGGACTATACAACTAAGGCCATCCTGGACACGTTCAGCCCTGATACACAGGTTGGTAACGCCTGTGTATTTTGTGTGTGTGTTTTTTTTTACTTTTCTGTCTTTCTTTTTCTTTTTCTTTTTTCTCTTTCAGCATTCGTGTTTAAAAATGCATTACTGGTGCAAGGTAGTGGTGCAGAGGCCTTCCATCTGGCGAACACGAGGCCTGTGTGAAGCGAAGCGGACACGAGGAATACAATTTGAGCTCCTGCTTTAGTAGCAGTGCAAGTTCTTTTTTCTTTTTCTTGTTTCCATTTTTTGCTTTTAGAAGCTGTCAGGATGTCTGGAAGTGGCCCCTGCATTGTGCTACACAGTCGTTCCGGTGTAGCACATTTATTAGCCGGCTGTGATGAATGAACGGGCACACTGGCACCAAATGTAGCGCTGTCTGAAAAGGAAAGGAAATGTAGCATCTCCAATCTCCTCGTCTGGAGTCCTCGGGCTTTCAGGATGGCGAGCGGGGGGGCGGGGGATGGGGGCACAAAACCATCAGCGAGGGTGAAATACATCGACATCCCACAGGTGCTCTGCAGGAGCCAACAAAATGCTGGAGGTTAAATTGGCTTGACCCTCCTCATCGTACACATTGTCCCCAATCTCCCCTTAGCAGACAGCCATGCACTGTTTCCCTGAGCTGGTCCCTTTGAGTTGGCATGGCTTAGCTCTTCTTACTCGCACTAATCCCCAGCTGTGTTTTTTTTTTTCACACAGAAGAGTCATGAGTGATGTGTCATTGATGGGCGTGTTGTTATGTGCCCGTGGTAGACATTTTGATAAGGAAAGCCGCGGCGGCAGCTACAGATGTTTCGGCCCACCGTAGTGTTCCGCTTGATGGACGGAATGACTCAGCGTTCCGTTCGCTGCGCTGTGGAATTCCTCTCTGACTGTGCTGGTGCATCCGCCATCCCAGTGCTTCTCAAATATTTTCTGTGACGCCCCCCCTAGGAAGAAGAAAACATTTCGCCCCCCCCCCCCCCAATCTCCACCGTAACTGTAATAGTATCATTTGTCTATGCACATCTGCAATATGCACATCTGCATAACACTGTATCCTTACTGACATTAAGGAAATCAAAAAAGAAATACAGATCAACGTAAGAACAAGGAATTACTTTATTAACATTGTTTTTTAGTCTGTACTGTGGTCAATGTGCACCTTTATGGTACAGCAAAAAAAGTCACACGCGCCCCCCCTGGCATCGCACCGTGCCCCCCCAGGGGGGCCCGCCCCACTATTTGAGAAGCACTGCTTTATACTAATCCTCCTCTCTGCTGATGCAGCATTTGATGCCATCATACTGGGAGGCAATGATGTTGCCACTGCAGTGAAAGCATTGGTCAAGAGGCCAGTAGCCCCCCACCCCCGTCTGTCCGTCTACAACACTAAGATTTATACGGATGTTTTCCACTGATTGTATTGGTTATCTAACAGCAAAGGTGTTTTTTTTCTGGCTTTTTTCCAGCCTTGTTGCTTTCCACTCACGGAGCCATACACTTTTTCTACAACATTTCTATAAAATGGTCAAATACACATCAGCAAATAAGAGCAAAGCTTACATCGTTGGATTAACCTTTTGGCTTGCCTCTTTCTCCAATCTTCTGAACTTCATCTTTTCAACTTCAACTTGAAAATCCTCCAGCAAATGTATCTCCAAAAATCTTTTTCATTTATGTTTTGTTTGCTAGACCACAATGACAAGTTTTTCTTTGTTTTGTTTTTTTTCCAGAGGATCATCCCCACAGGAATAGCAAGGGAGACCTGAATTGATTGTTACAGTGTCGGTGATGGGATTTAATGGGGGAGCTTTCGCTTCATAGACACATGATTGCAGGCTGCACGTGCGTCGATACCACTGCAGCCTCAACATCTTCTGTATTCTCGAAAGCCCGCCACCGCAGCATTGATCGCCTCATGTACTATTGTATACGACCGATGGATACTCGAGATATAGGACGGGTAATCTTTAAGGCTGGGGGAGGCGGAGGGGGAGGCGGAGGGGGACCAGGTACCTGCCAGCTTTTGTCACTAGGACCCAGCCCCCCCAAACCAAATCCCCACGCAAACACAAGCACAAAAAGACACCTCAATGGGACCTTGCTCCCCATAGACCCCCATACAGCAAGGTTATCACTGGGGCGGAGATTAGAGCAGCTTTGAGGCCCTTGCGATTGATTTCCCTTGCCCTGATTTCCTTGGCTCAACTCTCTGATGCCACTTAAAGGATTGAGCTGCTCCATCTGAAAGCCTCTTGTTGCTTCTCTCATTTTTTTTCTGCCCCTCTTTCACTGTTTTTTTTCACTCTCTCTCTCTCTCTCCCTCCCTCGCTCCCCTCCTCTTTCCTTTCTTCTTTCCTTCCCTCTTAGCCAGCCGCCTGGCGCATTCGGCCATGATTTAGTGGTGCACTCCCTAATCAGATGCCCCCGGGGCTGTTTTCATCAGGGTGGCAATAAATTCATTATGTGACAGAGTTATTTTGGGTTTGCTACCACTACAAGGGCACAGCTCTGTTAACTACACAGCAAAAGGATTCGTTTTAAGAATCTCATTATAATATTATACGAAGCTGGTATTAATAAATGATGGTTTCAGTCAGGAAATGTATTACATTTGCAAGGGAGTATCAGCCGAAAGGGCTTTTCAGCTTTAATAAATTGTGCACTGTTAAAAGTTGCAGTTCTAGATGCTGATGTTGTAAGTGAAGTTTTGTTTTTGTTTTCTATTCTTTCTGTTCCATTGTAGAAGTTCAAGATGCCACACGACCTCGTAGTAACCAAGAACGGAAGCGTTTTTGTTGGAGACGTCGACACCCAGACTGTGACCAAGTTTGTCCCAGGAGGAAGTGAGTTCATTAAGGAAACACTTCACCTCTTGCTTGCTTGCTTAGAGCTTTTGGCCATTCTTTTGTGTGTGATCTCTGAGGATTGTAGGAAAATGTCAGTCCCTGAAAGGTGAAAAGTAATTCAGTGGCTTGAAAAATCATCACCAGTTGCTGACGAACACCGGACACTTGTGCTACTTGTAATGTTGTATTGTCTCAGTTGGTATTGTCACTTTGTGTGAACTGAAGCTGTCGTGCTGTTATAATATCCTGTTTGTTTGGTGAAGTGAATAATACATTAATTAAACATTTAAATACTCTTACTTAATAATATACTAAAATATATTTTGGATGTGAGACTACTAGTTTAGCACATGTTTCAGAAGTGTCTTCCTTATTCTTTTTGTAAAACTGGTGGAGGACATTTATTCTGGTAGGACGGTAGTCCTGGATTGTACTGCTCCAGACGTCCAGTTGAGTCAGGGGTTTAGCTGAACATTTTTAAAACAATCTCTTGTCTGCCTTTGAGGCCCTTCCCTTTCGCTGTGGCCTTGTGCTTCGGGTAATCGCCCCTACTGGGTGGTAATCCCTCTCCCAAGCCCTAGCTTTTACGGGAGATTTTTTCTTTTTAGATCAGTTCTATTTTCATTCATCCTTGTAGTTCTTAAAAATTTCCCAGGTTGTACTGTTGAGTAATATCTTTTCAGTAAGACGTTACTACTGCCATATTTCAAGATTGTAGTGTTATTGGACAGGTATGGGAGGTGTTAAATCAGCCATATAAAAGAATTTGAGAATGGTGATGATTTTCAAGTGGGGTAAACACATCAAACCACTGTTTACCTGACAGATATGAAAGAAACTCGCAGGTCAGGAAACAGCCCACCTGATCAACATCAGGAAGTTGCAGGCAGCTGTATTTAAAAACAGCATATGAACCAACGAAGCTTACCTTCACTAACACAATTATGCTCATGAATTAGCCCACTTTCTTTCTTCATGGCTGATTGCCATTGAAAGCATATCAGAAATGGCAGGCCTGTTTATTAGATATGAATGCTGAAAAAAGCCCTGATGAAAGTGGAATAGCCAAACTGCTGGCACATCAAACTCTGCGCAAGTCCTTCCCTCAGCAGACAGTGTGTTCGTGTCTCGTCCTTCGACAATGAGTTGCCGTGAGCCAGCCAACACATTCCTGCGCGCACAGCTACCCTTTACATAAAGTAGCAACTAAATGTGTAGTCAGGCAGTTTTGAGGTGAATAGCCAAGGACATTTCATAGAGTCTAGAGTGCTACGTCGGAGTCTGTAATGGCCCTTTATGGAATGATGTTACACTAAACAGCGCGGCTAGGTTTCAGACACACAGAGTGTGAGGGTGTGGGGAAAAGGACAAAGTGGTGTGTGTGTGTGTGTGTGTGTGTGTGTGTGTGTGTGTGTGTGTGTGTGTGTGTGTGTGTGTGTGTGTGTGTGTGATGGTGTGTGGCAAGGTGGAGGCCATTGCCCTCATTATTTGATGTCGCGCCAGAGTCTGATGTCATATCAAGGTGCCCACTGTTGAATTTAATTAAGAAAAAAACATTGTGACTGTGTTTTCCAAAAAACACTGATTCATCCACCACTCCCCCTCCCTCCCTCTCCCTCCCTCTCCCTCCCTCTCCCCGTCTTTCCTCCTCTCAGAAGCAGAACACCGGTCTGTGAAGAAGGGTGGAATTGAAGTCCAGGAAATTGAAGGTACAACATTTTGCCCCGTCTTTAGTTTTTTTTTTTCTTACCAGCATAGATTATTGCTATATTTGCTACCATATATTGGTTAGCAGAGGTAGGCAACACATTGCATTACATTTCACTTAGCTGACGCTCTTATCCAGAGCGACTTACAGATATTTACAGGTTTTCAGTTACAGTCCCTGGAGCAGTGTGGGGTTAGATGCCTTGCTCAAGGGCATCTCAACCCTGGGTAGGGAGGGATTCGAACCAGCAACCTTCCGATATCAAGACCAACTCCCTAAGTGCCACAGCTGGGCCACTAGGCCACAGCTGCCCCAACCCTGCCATTTATTGTTTCTACCCCATTCTACTCAATTACCTAGGAGTGCTTGGCTTGAAAAATTGTGCTAATTAGAATTAGCCGGTGTGACATGTGCCATTGGCATGGTGCTCTCGGAAGCCAGATTTCTCACCTGCCCTGGTCAGATGTGGGGTGTTCACCTCTGGTTTTCACCTGTGACACACTGGTCATAGGTAGGCTGTTATTTCTAGAGCAACATGCCTGGAAGTCGGGCCGCGCACCCGGTTGTTTGACCCATTCCACTTTTGCTGCACAAACACCCCCTGTTTCTCCCTCTCTGTGATTAAGACCTGCCCCAGGCGCCCCAGGCACCCTCGGCCCCTAACCCATAACCCATAATTGACTCACACTCCAGACTACAAGGAAAAGGGGAGGGAGCGAAGTAACTGCTCAGTTAAGGGAAATCTTCAGCATTCTGACAGTACCATCTGGCACTTGCAAACAGTAACCATGAGAGTGCGTGCAGAATGTACAAGTCTATTTTTTTTTTTTTTTTTAATGAAAATCTTGTCCCCGCCCCCCACACACACACATAGCAGCCTTACTGTGAAGTATATTATCCTCCCACAATTCAATTTGATTTAATTTAGTGTGAATATGAATCAATATGGTTTTTTAAGTTGGCGTGAAAGCGGTTTAGGCAGTCTTCCATTCGGAGATTAAAATGGGTAAAGGAAGACAAGCATGCGGCAGCAAAGAATAATAACCAGCATCAGCTGTGAATACAAAATGGCCCACCGCTTTCAGCCTTAAAGCCACTGAGGCTTAGCAGCGATAGCCGGGCTTCCGGTTTCGATACAGCATTCAAACACTGACTCAGCCATCAAAACAGACTGCCTTGTCAATGCAGTGAGTAATTAGCTGCGCATCCCAGCCCACATCCACAACAGATTGACATGGAGCTGTCAGGATGAAGAAGTGTGCTAAAGTCTGAAATGCTTAAGCAGCACAAAAGACCGCCTGTGTAAAAAGGCTTTTCTGACATCATTTATATTCTTTATTTCTTTCTTTATTCTTTCTTATCAACAACCTCTCCTCTCTGTGCTCTCCTTTCTTTTTCCCCTCCATCTCCTCTCCTCCCCTCTCCTCTCCTCTCCCTTTCTCGTCTCTCCTCCCCTATAACCCCTCTCCTCTCCTCTCCTCTCCTCTCTCCTCCCCTATAACCCCTCTCCTCTCCTCTCCTCTCCTCTCTCCTCCCCTATAACCCCTCTCCTCTCCTCCCCTCTCTTTTCTCCTACTCTCTCCTTTCCTCTCCTCTCCTCTCCTACTCTCTCCTCTCCTCTCTTCTGCTCTCCTCTCCTCTTTACTCTTCCCCTCACCTCTTCTCCTCTCCTCTCCTCCTCTCCCATTTCCTCTCATCTTCTCCTGTCCTCTCCCCTCCTTTTAACTCATCTCCTCTCCTTCTCTCTGCTCCCTCTCCATCCTCTCTCCTCTCCTCTGCTCTTCTCTCTACTCTTCCCCTCACCTCTTCTCCTCTCCACTCCTCTCCTTTCCTCCTCTCCCATCTCCTCTGGTCTTCTCCTGTCCTCTCCCCTCCTTTTAACTCCTCTCCTCTCCTCTCCTGCTCTCCTCTCCTCTCCTCTCCCATCCTCACCTCTCCTCTCCTCTTCTTTTGTCTCCTCCTCCCTCTCTCCCTCTCCTCAGAGACAGAGACCATAGTGCAGGCGCACCTGAAGCCCATCCCCAACATCCCCCAGCGCGTGATTGTGCCTGCCGTGGCCAAGCCCCCGCAGATGCCTCCCCCCAAGCAGGAGGTGCACAAACAGCAGCAGCCACAGGGGGCGCCGGAGCATGAGCAGAAGGAGAAGCAGCACGAGAAGGAGGCGGAGAAGGAGGCGGAGAAGGAGAAGGAGAAGAGTGCGGTGAGCCAGGGCTCCCTGGGCGTGTCCCCAGGCGTCATCACCACGCTGCTGCTCATCCCCATGGCCGTGCTCGCAGTGGGCGGCTTCGTCTGCTGGAAGAAGGGCCGCAACTACGGAGGTACGGACGGACGGACGGGCACAACCCAACAATTACTGCACATTTTGTTATATACTCAGGGCACACCCCAGCAATTACTGCACATTTTGTTATATACTCAGGGCACACCCCAGCAATTACTGCACATTTTGTTATATACTCAGGGCACACACCAGCAAATACTGGCCATTTTGTTATATACTTAGGGCTGAAAGATCTTGGTAAGATCTTGGCAGGCATGGTGCCTGAAATCAGGTGTGAGACAGTAGAATAGAACAGAACAGAACAGAACAGAACAGAACAGAATAGAATACAATACAATACAATACAATACAATACAATAGATTAGAATAGAATAGAGTAGAATACAATACAATAGACAGCCTTTATTGTCGTTATGCACAGTACAATGAGATTTAAAGCCTCCCTTCAAGGTGCACACAGCGCAAAGTATAAAAGTATAAATAATGTACTAATAAAAACTACAAAACTACAATGCTATTAGAAGACACATATGCACACTCTCTAAGTATGCAGACAGACAGACAACAGATCACACAGACTTGAGTTCAATTGGTGAGCAACATACTGATTGGGTAGAGGTAGAATCAGTACAAAAAGACCAAGGAGTCCAAGTGATGGTCAGCAGTAGGGTACATAGAGGTATACTACGTGAATAAAGAAACTGAGAAAAAGGCCTTGTTGTCACACTGCCCAGTCAAACATGCTGTAGGTATAATAGTGATGATTTCTTTATGTACTTTATAGGAAGAAGCAAGAAATTTAGTCACAAGACAAACGGGGTGTTATAAAGCCAATTTCTAGTCCAAACTCACTTTGACAAATTATACAGTTACTGCCTTTTGGCTTTGTAGGGCAGTATTATATACTGAATATATATGTGTTATATGTATGTAGTGTTTTTTTCCTAGAATTTTGTTGTAGCAGAGGTGACGTTATTAAAAAAAAAACAAAAAAAAAAACATAAATGTAGAGTTTGAGCAACTTCCGAGTCAAGAAATCGATTTTTTAAATTGGCTGTAGCCCTAGACTGTGTGCAAATAAAAGGCATTACTTGATCGTGATCATACTGATTAGCAGCAGTGCTCATTGTTTTAGCAGCAGTGGGTCAGCCCTGCTAAATGCATTTTGGGGTATGTAAATATAGGCACATTGTTGTATGAATGTGTAATTACTTAGGTGTAAGGTCTCATGCATTAATATGTCATACAAGGCAAAGTGTTTTTCTGCTATTAAATTCCTCAATCACAATTAGTGTTAGTATGGAAAAACACTTGTTCAGCTTATACAAAGTAGTTCTTGTGTGGAGATATAGTGCTGTAGTTATGAACTGTGAAATGCTTTACATCACCAGTGGCTTCCTCCTACACTGAGATATCTAATGGAGTTTGTCTGCTGGACAAACCCTAGCTTCTTATCTGGTCCAATTCAGTGTTAGACTAACAAAGCTGAAAAATATTAGCTGTCATGAGTGCCGCTGAAATATTTGGAGCTGTGGATGGGAATGACTGTGTGTGTGTGTGTGTGTGTGTCTGTGTCTGTGTGCACATACCATTGGGTGTTGATGTTTTTCGTATTTCATTTGTCCTTTTCTTCCCTCTGTCCTAGATGACTATGAGGTTAAACTGGATCCAAACTCCTCAGGTGGAATCTTGGGAAAGCTAAGAGGTATGCCTTTTATCTTTCTTAAACACATGCTACCTCACTGGATGTCCAGGCAAACCAGACCTGAAATAAAATGGAGGTTTGTAGGTGTCCAGATGAGGTTGAGGGCTCGGTGGGTTAATTTGTGTAGTGAAGCCTGCCCTCTAGTGACCAGCACCCGGGAATGCAGTTGTTTCTCCCTCATCGCCGCATCGTTCCACCACACGCCTAGCAGGGGGTCCTGACTCCTCCATTTTACACAGAGAAGCATTTAACCACGTAAGAGACATTATTAGCCCAGTGTGGGAGGCCATATTGCCTGTAACGAGGCCACAGTTTTAAAAACATGTCTGCTCTCACCATCTGGCCACACTAAGTTGCCGGTAGCCTGGAGGTAGAGACTGTTCTGAGGCAGGATGAGGCATGCAGAGGAGGTCACGACTCTCCCAGCATAGAGTCCAACCCCCTGGGCCGTCAGTCGCTGAATTTAACCTCTTATTTTTAAATTATTAATTTTTTTGGATTTTTTCTGAAGAGAAGAGAGACAGGAACTTGGTGTGGGAGAGAGAGAAAGGGTGGGATTGGGAATTCTGAAAAAACTTTTTGTTTGGTTTCTTGATCGTGTTTGGCTGAATTGCATTCGAAGCAATTGTAAATCCCAGCATTAACTTACAGATTGACCCATACCATTCTATTAAACACAGCTATTATATTACTCCACAGCAGACCTCAGTGAGCACGGGCTACCATATTCGAATCCCCATGGGCACTATGGTTCTGTACGCTTCAGTTAGCTGCGTCACACTACCCCTCAACCTCCCTAAGGGCTCATTCACACCAACTTGAACGTGTACAGCATGTATCCGTGTACAATGTTTGTATAGTGACCGAATACGCTCAGATCACGCGTGCGGTGTGAATAGTCTAATTTGTTACATTTGTAACATGCATTCTAAACGAATACGGACAGAAAACGGGCACACGCTGTATACCCAGACTGTTTGGTGTGAATGAGCCCTAATGTTTTGATGTGAGATGCTTCGTTCTCTATCTTCAGCAGACAAATCTTTTGTGTATTTTCGGGCACTACCGCAGAGTGAGATTGTTTAACACCGTGTGTGTGCAGGTGATTGCCAACCACTGTCTGATTAATTCATTTGATTGATTATCCAAATGTTCCATAAAAGCACAGCACTCTCTTTTGCTAGGGGTCTTGAACTACATTTGATTCAATTGATCCCATCCAAATTGGTAAAGCATTATGTAAATACTTTCTATACTACAGAAAAAAGAAATTATCTGTGTGTACTGCATGTCCATAAATATTTGATTCTCACTGTGTTGCTATTTCAGCGGTTTTGCATGAAGTCTACATTTGGCATTTATTACATGAAAAAGAGGTTTAGGCCTCATTAATAAACCATACAGCCAGGGTGCCACACAGCCACACACTGACTGATTTTCTTTCTTACACACACACACACACACACACACACACACACACACACACACACACACACTGTCTCTCTCTCTCTCTCTCTCTCTCTCTTTCTCTTGCTCTCTCTCACACACACAGGCACACACAGTCACACAGACGCACTTACACACACACACAAAAACACTTGAACCCACATACCCACACACACACTCCAACACACAAGGACTCACAAGAATATCGTTCACTCATTCATTCACTTAAATAATCACACAATCACACATGTACACGCACACATGTAAACTAAATGCATATGGCTGATTGCATAAGCTGTGGTGAAGAGGGGTGTATACACATTTGCCGACTCACCATTGTCTGTCCCTCCGTCCCCACACAGGTAAAGCCGCAGGCACCTTGAACCTGGGCAACTTCTTTGCCAGCCACAAAGGCTACACCCGGCAGGGCTTCGACCCCATCAGCAACGAGGACAGCGACCAGGAGAAGGATGACGAGGACGCCACGGATTCGGAGAACGAGGAGTACTCGGCCACCCCACTGCCCCCAATCTCCTCCTCCTAGGAACCCCACCCCCCCATCTTCTGCCCAGTCTCCTGCTGACCTGCCCGACAAAACGCTGCCCACCAGAGCAATCCTCTCTGTCCAGCACCACCGTCAGGATGTACTTTAATCATAATATGTAAAACTGTTCGTACCGGCTGCCAATATATTTCTTCCTATTTATTTGTGCAAACATTTCCCATTAACCTCTGTAGGAGCGTTTTCTGACTGCCACTTTAATTTATTAGATTTGTGAGGACCAGCTGTAGGCGTGAAGCACTGGTAGAGCTATGGATTTAGCTCTAGAAGATTATTTTTAAAGATTAAGGTTGTATGAGATAAAGACTGAAAACAGAGAAACTACTTAAAGTTTTATGTTTATTTTATTTGCCATGACTGAAATGGGGGCCAAGCAGAGAAACTTGCATAGACAGCCATTGTGTTTTTACCTTGTTTTCCTTCGTTCTACAGTTCTACGTTCTACTTCTTTTACTTTCTTTTGCAATTCAAATTCAAATCCAAAAAGCCCGTCAAACCTGGTGAAAAGATTTAAAGTTTGATGTACTGAATTTGGGGTAGTGCCATGATTTCACCAACTGGTCAAAATTGGAGTTGCTTTCACGTATGTAACTTTTGATCCGTATTTCTGCTTTTTAAACAACTGGTGCAGATGGACTCCTTGGATTTAGCAGAGTTATTGCATCCTTTGACATCAGTTGCTCCCCATCAAATTTGCCCACCCACTGACGAAATCAGTGGCAAAGTTGCCAAAGAAGTAAGGTCATGTTTCACCAACACTTTGGTTCATCAAAACCAAACGCCTCAGAGGCTGCCCCGCTTAAGATGATCAATCCTTAGCATGTGTCCAGTATCCAATTAGTCAATATTGTCCTCTAAGAAGTGCTAATTTGGTGAATGTAAATTGGGTAATAGTCTGTACAATAAAGCTAATGCTACCCAGTGGTTTTATACCTCTTGCTATCTCATACTATTTTACTTTTGACAACAAGAATTGAACTCATATCTCAGGCAGACTTTAGTGTATTGACATGAAACTTGTCCTGACCGCTTACATCCGTTTCTCTGATGAAACATGACATGAAGTAACGCCATGGCAACTATGGGCTGTTTCGCTGCCTGGTCCCCTCATTGCTGCTTGCAGCTATAGTTACTATTGTTCTCCTATACTTCCAAGTGATTTCATCAACCGGATGGCATTTTATAAGTTATCAGGTAATTGCTCCATGTGTTTGGTTGACTTTTACCTGTACGTGTGTGCCTTTTTAAGTGTGTATTTTTTGCCTTTCCGCAGCACCTGTTATTACATATGTGCCACATTATGAAAGCGCTGCTACTGTCATCTGTATTTTGATTTTATGTTGTTCCGCATTCAATGAAAGGCTAAAAAAAAAATGAAGATTATTATTATTATGTATCTAAAGCTGTATTTACGACATTTTCCAAGCGGATGTGTAAGATGTGTCTGATGTTTGTTGTGACACTGAAGTTTTATCGCAAGAATACTATTTTCAGTAACAATGTTATTTGTGTAATAAAGTGTCTGCAAAGCATCAACCACTTGTAATTTGTTTTTGCTCAGTTGCGTTATGTTAATGAAGTGTGTCTTTGCGGTGTGCGTGTGTGTGTGTGTGTGTGTGTGTGTGTGTGTGTGTGTGTGTGTGTGTGTCCTTTTGAATTAATATGAGCCATATATGAAATATTCATAAAGAGGCTGTCATGGGATGTCAAGGCTGTTGTAGACCAGTACAAGTGTCCTTAAAGTATAATTGCTCGGTGCAGTCCTCAAAGCCCAATGCACTATTGTCTTTTTTTGTGACCCCAACCTTTAGAGGAACCAACAAGATGGCATATAAAGACTTCACGACTTTTATTGCCATTGAACAGTTGCCTGTGCAATGAAATTAAGCAGCAAGTCCACTAAGGTGCGAGGTAGAAGTATTAAGTGTCACGTACAAAAGATACAGAGCACAAAGTGTCAAGTACAAACAAAGAGCAAAGAGAGCAGGGGGGGGGGGGGGTGTATACAGGGGCATAATGCATAATGCATAATGAAAATGAAGTGGAATGAATGGTGAAGGAGGCATGGAAGGGAATACTGAACATTGCATATTGCTTTGTGGCTATTGCACAGTGCACAGGAAGAGGTAGTGGGGCAAACCCAGGCAGAGCATGGGCACCAGCAGCAGTGGGGTAACACCCAGACTGCACACATGCACACACACACACACCCATGTGCTCAGGCACACATACATGTACACACACACAAACACACACACACACACACACACACCCATGTGCTCAGGCACACATACTGTACATGTACACACACACAAACACACACACATACACACATGCAGCAGTTAAGTAACAACGAGTAAGGTGTCCATATAAATGCCAGCGTCACTATCCCGATGGGAAGAAGCTGTTTTTTGTGCTCCTGATGGACCTGAATCTTCTCCCAGAGGGCAGCATGCTGAACAGGTGGTTGTTAGGGTGGAGGTGGTCTTTTATGATTGCCCTGGCTCTGGTAAGACACCTAGAGCTGGCGATGGACTCCAGGGAGGGGAGTGGACAGCCGATTACTTTCTCTGCAGTTCTAGTGACCCTCTGTAGACTCTTCCTATCGGCCGCTGTACAGCCAGCAAACCATACAGGGGTGGCATGCACCAGCACACTCTCGATCGTGGCCCAATAGAAGACCAGGAGGCACCCTTCCACCCACCCACCCTTCCTTAGCACCCTCAGGAAATGAAGGCGCTGTTGTGCTTTTTTGACTAGAGCAGATGTGTTAGCTGCCCAGGACAGGTCCTCGGAGATGTGGGTCCCGAGGAACTTGAAGGTGGGCACCCTTTCCACAAAGTTACCTTTTATGCAGAGGCAGGTAGGGTCAGCTTTGCACCTACAGAAGTCTATGATAACCTCCTTAGTTTTCCTGGTGTTGAGTGTGAGATTAATATTGTCACCCCTTTCTGTCACCCGGTGGACCTCATCTCTGTAGGCTGCGTCATCGTCCTTTGTGATGAGGCCCACCAGAGTGGTGTCGTCGGCGAACTTTACGATGGTGTTGCAGGGATGTGTGGGGGAGCAGTCATAGGTGTAGACGGTGTACAGGAGAGGGCTCAGCACACAGCCCTAATGAGAGCCAGTGCTCAGCATCAGGGTGGATGAGGGTCCAAGTTGACCAGCTTGGCTATGAGGATTGGAGAAGTCCTGCTTCTCTTGATGACATTCCATGAACCAGGACATGGACAACGGTTGTTGCCCAAATTTCATCATTTACGTATTACAACTCTTAGTAGTCTTTGTCTTCTAATGAACAAACTTACTTGACGTTGTTTCCCTTTTTTCCGCTTGTTTTGCCTATTTTTCTTTGATTGACTACTAGGGAAAATCGGGGTAGTGTTATGTGTTGTGGCTATTTCAGCCTCTAGGGGCCGCTAGTGTGTCTTCTCTTTGTTTTTGCTTACCTTGTCTGTCTGTTTTGGTTGCCATGTGCTTTGTTTTCTGCCAACTCTTACTTGTCTACCTGATTTCAATTCTGAGCTGGTCATGTGTTCAATCACTCAATCAAGCTGTGTATTTATACTGCCCAGTTTTGGGTGTCTAGTCACCGAGTCTTTGTGGTGTTAAACTGGTGAGTCTTTGTCTTACTTGCTTAAAGCTCTGTGTTGCCTTACTGTGTTTTATTCTTTGTTTCCTTGGTTTTGTATTTCTGAAGTTTTTCTGACTTGGATTTTTGTGTGTTTGGCACTAAGCTATCTTGTATCTTCTGAGCATTTGGATTTTTTGCTTTTGCTTCATTTCTTTGGTTTTGGGGTTTTTGAACTTTTGTGATCTGTTTGACTTGGAAGTCTGCCTTTTTATATCTACTGAGTGCTGCCTTTGAAGATTTCTTGTTCTTGTGGAATATTTTGCATTGTGACTCCTGTGGATTTCCTGAATATTTCTAAGTTTTTCTAAAACCTTTTAACCATAATAAAGTGCAGGAGTTAGTAGTTCTTACAGCCTAGTGGGTAAGTCCCTGGGTTGCTAAGCTAAATGCCAGGGACCTGGGTTTTAAGCCTGACCTGACAATCTGTGTTTAAATCTTGATTGTTTTGTTGATCTCATGCAATCTCTGCAGCTCCCATTATGTTTCTCCTGAAGTGTTTTAATGTGGTCTTGTGTCTGCTATTCTCCTCTGTCTGATCCTGATGCTGCAGGTGAGCCACCTGAGACTCCATCTGGTTGCCCCTGGTGATGCATGTTGCCAGCTCATCTCTGACCTGCTCCTCCTGGGATAACTACATTTGCAGTCGACTCATCTAGTGTAGTACTTGGGCGTGTTCATCAGCTCCTGGATGGGTGATCTGTTGGCACTGCTGGACACTGTGCTGAACTACTAAACCAAACGCCAGCAATCTGGGTTTTAAGCCTGACCTGACCGAAAGAATCAGTCTTTAAATCTTGATTCTGTTTGATGACCTCGTGCAGTCTCTACAGCACCCCATCATGTTTCTCCTGTAGTGTGTGTAATGTAGTCTTGTGCCTGCTATCCTTCTGTCTGCTCACTCGGTAGATTCTGATTCTGATGCTGCAGCTGAGCTGCCTGAGACTCAGGTCTCTGGACTGGTTGGCCCTGGTGATGCATGTTTGCTAGCTTTCTCCAGCTCATCTCTGACCTGCTCCTCCTGAGCCAACTACATTTGCAGTCGACTCATCTAGTGTAGTACTTGGGCGTGTTCATCAGCTCCTGGATGGGTGATCTGTTGGCACTGCTGGACACTGTGCTGAGCTCCAGGAAACGCACCGGTGTCTTTTTGGTCAGCAAAGGAGACTCATCTGACCTGGAGGATAACTGGAAAGTTCCACCCTTCGTGGTCAGAAACTGCTCCAAGCCCTCAGACAGGTACTACCCATTGTTCTCCACAACGTAGCGGAACATGGACGTGAACGTTAGCTCTGTGTTGTAGCCCACAGTGCAGGTGAGGACCTCCACCACCATCGAATGATGCCACAGCAGCCTTTCCCCACTCCCATGTCGGCATGTTCGTCACTCCTGAATCGGTGATTGTCTCTCAGCTAATGGCCCCATGGTCTGCAATATACGGTATCTGCAATATACGGTATCTGCAATATACGGTATCTGCAATGGGTCAGCAGAAACCCCATGATCTGCTACCTGTCTGGTGTGTGAAATAAGTTTTAATAAACTCTGAATGAACCATGACTCTTTTGCACTTGAGTTGTTCCTATAGCCTAGTGGGTTAATTGCTGGATTACTGTGTGCCAGTGTTTGTTTTTTTTTTTGTTTTTGTTTTTTTTTTTGGTTCTAATCCCAACCTAACACAAGAACTTCAGGCAACCTGAAGTGACCTATCGTATTTCAAGAAGAGCAAGTACTAAACCATTTCTCATGGAATGAGCCCAATAAGAACACCAAGGCAAGAATCTTAGCTTTAATTATACATGGCATATACAATATTGTCTGCTGGTGGAGATAGTAAAACAATCATAACACTGATGACTTATGGCCCAATTGTGAACATTAGAGATGGTTAAAAGCAACTCCTCCTACCACTTTTCTTTAAAAGGCAGGAGGCTTCAACCTGAGTCTCAGAATAAAAATCAATCTGCATAAATATGTATCTTAATGTTCTCAGATGGCCCCTGTTGAGTGTGTTAAATGTGCAGTCCTAGGACAGACGCTGGTCCTTAAGTTAAATATTTTACCTCATATCATTGTCCTGGCAACTGCTGTGTCCTGGCTCACAGGGTTTCTAATATGCACCTCACTGATGATTACCTCAATGGCTGCATGAAAGGTTTAATATTAAATATGAAAATATTCCTGTTATATGTGTGTGTGTTATGTATTGATGTTGATCCCAGCCCCTCCCTGATCTTTGCTGGAGGTGCATTTGCCTGACTGCCCCCTCCCTGCCTCAGGCCACTTCTCTCTCGTTAGCTGCTGCAGCCTGCGGGTCTCCAACGAGGGCAGAAAGGGTCGCGCCATCCTCCTTGCCTCTCAAGGCCTCTCTCCGCTTATAGAAGCCCTTTAGCATCCTCCTCCTCTCCTTATCCAGCCGATTACGCTCTTCAAGCGCATCCAGATGTTTCAGATCTTCAGCTGTTATGAAAGTGATCAAGAACCAGTCAGTGCAGTAGCTAACAAGGACCATAGCTAATAAGACAGAAGGAAGGAAGATTAGGAGCTTCAAGTTTGCTGAGGGCAGAGCGCTGATGACAAAGTAAACAAGTGTGAAACAAAGTGCAGACAGGGTACAAGACAGTGTGGTAACACTGATAGAGAATGATACTTACTAGTGAGCAGCATTCTCTCCTCCTCCTGCTGCTCCATCACTTCGGCGATCAGTTGTCCACTTCCATGGCAGATCTCCTCTGCTCTCAGTGGCTCAGGAGTGGCCAGTGGAAGGGTCTCCACAACTTTCTCATCTTCCTTCTCTTTCCTCAGGTGCTTAGCCTTCTTTTTCTGCTGTTTCTCGCTAGCCACACAATCTTTGTTGGGCACTGCAAGGCAGCAGGTGAAAATACTGTAGAGCTTTCTCATTTTGCAACTTCTCTCTCTTGTGTCTCTCATTAGACTGAGCAGATCCTTTTGGCTTCACTGAAGATTCTAGTTTGTTGTTCTCGAATGCAAATAAACATTCTATGGAGTTGTCACGGTGATAACTGTATTTTTTAAATCTGGGGCAGTAGCAAAGGGTGTGGAACGTTCAACAGCTGTTCTTAACTAGACTAGACTAGACAGTACAATTTTGTTAATAGAAGTCAGATCTATGTTTACAACACATTAAACACAAGGTTGACCCTAAGTGCTTTACAGATAATAAAATATATATATATATATATATATATATATATATATATATATATATATATATATATATATATATATATATATATATATATATATATATATATATATATATATATATATGATAATGCAAAAAACTAATAATAGTTAGATGGTAGTTTAATTTATATTTACTTAATTATGGTGCATTTATGTTGGCATTGTATTAGATTCATTGTTTCTGATTATGTATTGACTTATGTAAGTCTTTGTAGTTATGTTTATTTTTATTATAGTATTGTTCATTTTAAAACGTACTCTAGTATTTTTTAATAATATTTTATACTGAGTTTATTAGTGATGTACGTCGCTTTGAAGTAAAGCGTCTGCTAAATACCACAAACACCTTGAGCACATAGACTGCTTAAGCAGCTTGCAAAGCGATCCCACCCCCTAGTGACGACCCTTTCTGTCCAGTGACGTTTCATCTGGCTGTCGCTGGTGTTTGTGATTTTAATACTGGCGCAAAAAATGATGGGGTGCTGCTAAGTCGCACAAAAAAGAAGTGGATTGCTGGAGGAGTCTCTAAAACCTTCAGCTGAAAGCAGTCGAGTTTTAAACTTTTAGGCTTTGAGTAAGCACCAGTCGTTCAACGTAAAGATTTAAAACTGGACAGTTCATTCCATCCACGAGAGCAGAGACGATGGACGGTGCCTAGTGACTAGCTGTACAGCACGTTAGCATGGTTTCTTTCTTGAGTGCTTACAGGACATGAAGTGGCTGCTAGCTGAATAGCAGTGCCTCAAGCTGGCTTGGTGGCTGCAGAAAGCGATGCAAATTATATTTGAACTGAACTTTTGAGTTTAACATGACACCGTTTTAAAAAATACACCAGGTAAGAAGCACTGCGCTTATCCAGAGAGTTGTTGTTTAATTGCATCAGTCTGATGATAGTTTTTGAGGACGTGTTTTGAATAGTTACGTTAAAAGTTAATATTGTAAAACATCCATGTAACGTTCACTTGACTGAGTGAGTTAGCGTGCTAGCTATCGATAGAAGCAGTCATTGGATAGAAGGATCACCATGCTGTAGTGGTGTCTGAAGAATAATCAGACCCACTCTCATTGAGCACCGTTTAGTTGCTAGCTATTCTTCTTTCGAAAAGCTCGTGTTAGCTGGGGTAGATCACTATCTGACATGTCTGCAACCCTGAACCCGAGAAAATCAACCCAACACCAGATCATCATTAAAGGCAAAACTCAGAAATGCTGTTCGACAGCTAGCTCGCTAGGTTCTTTAGCCCTCGATTGATGTTGCATTGACCTTTTGTCGCTGTTTGCAGCCCCCTGAACGATTGAAGTTAACATCGTTAACCATTGATTAAGGAAACGTCATTTTCTGCTTTGGTCGTGTATGCACCTAAAAACCTGATAATGTGAAGCCCCATCACAGCAGCGTTAGCTGTTGCTAGTTACGTATAGAAAAGCTCAGTTATTCAAGGGTGAAAAATGTCAGTTATAGTGTAAGGTAAACTGTCTTTAATATTTGCAAAGGCAGTAGCAGCGTGACACTTTAGACCAATGCATGATGCATCTTTGGTAAAATAACAAAATGATACTGATCAGAAACATGTCAGTTCTCCCTCTGATCGGTGCTTCAGCGTGTCTAGGAGGATATGACTTTTGGCAGATCATATGACGTTTCACCTTCATGGCATGTAACCCAGGTAAAGCATTTATATAGATCTATTGAAAGGCTCTGTTGTTAATATGGTAGACCGCTTTGTAGTAGTCGTCTAAACAGGTTCAGGATGCCGGTGACAGATTTCCAGACAGTGGGTGAAAAGGTCGTGGGCGGCCACCCCTTGAGAGGATGACAATTTTTGGCTATTGCCAGACGGGAAGTTAGCATTTGGGTTAGCTGCTGAAACAGTAGTTAGTGTTGCTAAGCATGTTCATCTTCATAGTTCAGCGTAAATGTTGTGTTTAAATACACTTTTTTGTGGAGTTCAAGTTTACAAAATGAGTGACGTGTTAAGAAACGAGATGACTCGCTGCGAAGAGATACTGCCAAATGAGATTCAACAGACCTGTCTAAACTACTGAACAACTGCTGGTAACAGCTGGCTTATTTAAAGTTGTTAGGAGAACGGCCTGTAATGAGCTTTTTTAGCTAAAGTCATTGTAGTATGAGGTCTACTATACATTATGCTCTTCATAAACTGTTTTTGCTTCTAAACAGAAACGGTACAAATGTACAAAACGGTACAAATGTTCTAGTTCTCTCAGGTGCTCCAAAGCCTGCTTGTAGTAATTTATATGCAGCAGATTAAGACGCACTCCTGGGAGCAGTGTGGAGATAAACCATGTTGTGATTCCTGGCAGGTCGGAAAAATAATTAAATGCTGTGCCAAACATCAAAACTATGACGGTGAATAATTGGAGCAGCTGCTTTTAGGGCATGTGTTAAATGTTAGTCAAGTAGGCTGATATGAGGCAGAGAGAGGAAGCGTTGTTGCATGTGTAACAGAAGCCAGCCGGTGTCTGTGCGGCGAGTATGTTGGTAAGCCTCCCTCCCCACACCTCAAGGGCATGTAGTTCTGACTAAGGTAATAGCCCAGCCTTTAGCTCATTCAGTATGGCGCATCTCTGCCCAGTCTGTGGTTCAGTAGATAGGCCTGTGTGGTAAAAAATAATGCAGCTTCCCACGGATTTAGTTTCCCATTGAGTTATTCCATAAGCATTCATGTGCATTTATGTAGGCCAGTAGGTTATGCTGCAGAATGTTTTTTTTTCCTTATGCATGACTAAGAGGGGCAGATTGACCCCCAATCTATATTGTATTTAAGTGCATAACTTGTGAGTGAAGTGAAATGATTTTCCATTTCCTTATACTCTGTCATTAAACGAAGAATACATTCAGAGTTTCATTCCAGAGGCAGATGTTGTATATTTGTTTGGGTTAAATAACAGAGTAAATAGTTTTCAATTGAACTGTCCGACTATTAAGGGGAAAGCAACCATACTCTTGCATTGTGTGCAATACAGGACATAGTCTTGTATGAAGATTGAAAAATATTCTGGGAACACAGATAGCCAGACCTTATGCTGCACTGTAAGAAATAACTGGATAGATTATTTGGAAACAGATTCTAAGCACATGATATTCCTGTACCTTAATCTACATCAGTTGCATAATCACTGAAGAAAGGACTCTAAGTTCTGGCAATAAACTGTGTTGTTTTTTGTGTATGTTTGTGTGTGTGTGTGTGTATGTGTATGTGTATGTGTATGTGTGCTTGTGTGTATGTGTTTTTGTGTGTGTGTGTATTTTACAGAGAACACCATGTTGATCTCAGAGGACCAAGATGAGGGGAGAGAGCCCTGGGCTCACCCCTTGTGAGTTTGCCTGTCCCATGGACACGCTGACAAATCGGGTCATTCCCTCCCGTGTCAGTAATCTGCCTCTCACAGCAGACCAACTACACCAGACGGAGAGCGAGCCAAGGAGAGAGAGGGAGAGATAGATAAAGACAGAAAAGCGGGATCGGAAGCGACAGAGAAACAAACAGGCACAAGGACAAGTGGGTGGGTGGCGATTAGAGGCAAGGGCCCAGAGTGGAGGCACCGGCCGGATCTCTCTGCAACAGGTCCAGCGCTGTGGAGCGGCTCCGGGGCCGCCGGGCGCCCCCGTCCCCCCCTCTCCTCCACCGCCTCACACGTGGCAACGTCCCCCAGCGCCCCCCGGGACCACCATGTCGGCAGGGGGCGAGGCGGATGCCGACCACCCCCGCTTCTTCGTGGGCGCTGACGAGGGAGAGGGCGACGAGCTCTTGGACCCAGGACGGGTGCTGGGCTACGACTGCCTGTACGAGAACGTGGAGGAAGAGGAGGAGGATGACGATGAAGAGTATGACTCTGTAAGTCATTAAAAGAGTACTTCCACGAGAAACCGTTTAGTACTTGCTCTTTTGAAATACGACAGGTCACCCCGAGTTGCATATGCATGCTGCATGTGAAAATGTTCTTCTACCCCGATTGCCTCCATTAGTCAGTGAAAGAAAGTAGGCGGAAAAACAAGAGAATAAGAAAAAGGCCAACAAAGTGACGTAGATTTGTAAATTAGAAAAAGCTATGCCACAGTTGTGATTACTGGAGAAGTTTTGTTGCAGCACACATTCACTTAACGAAGTGTAGGTAAGTATGTGTTTGTGTAGAACGTTTAGATCTTCTATTTGGTTCGCTATGACCGAATGGGCTTCGAATGATTGTAGCCTGTGACTAGCATAGCCGAGAACCTGTCATTCTCCCTGCTCCATCTCCTCCACCAAATTACAACAGCCTGAAACAGAAGCACTACAGCATTTTTTTCACCAAAACCGGCTCACAGGGCATTCATTAATACTAGAGACCACCGCAAAATTAATGAAAACACGATGGAAGTACACATGGTTGTTTTTGTTTTTTTCTTAATCTTGCTTGGCTGCGCTGTAAGCGTACTGCCAAATTTGTTTTATTTGTGTGCCGAGCCATTTATTAACTCCAGGGTCTGTTGGTTTGACGTAGGACCCTTGTTACACTCCCAGTTAAATATTACAGTTTGACACGAGTCGAGGCCTGGGTTTAAACGATCTCTCGGAGCTGATTGATGCTCGTTTTGCAAGCAACCAGTGCTAACTTCAATCAGTCATCTCTGCAACAGCTGTGACCCTGTTAAAGACCTAAGAGGCTCTTTTTCCAAAGGTCCTGGCAAGGCTACCCTCTGTGGTATGCCTCTTACATGGTCACAATTATTTGTGGAACCCAGTATAATGTTTGTTACTTCACCCCCATGTACGTATGCCCAGGTGTGTTGCCCAACCACAGTCTGAAGGGGCTGCTTTTAATATTTCGTTAATTTACTTTTATATTTTTAGTAATATACTTTTATATGAGACTGCAGGGTTTAAATCCTGCTGTTTCTTTCTGTCTCATTCCTGTTATTTTTGTCCCATGCTGTTGATCGTAGGCCATGTGCAAGGCATGATGGTTTAGCTGGATGTAGTAGTTTATTGTACACCACAGGTGAATGTGCAGTTAAAATGGGCTCCGTGTCTGCATGTTTATTAGTATCATACCAAGAAAAAGTTCTCCCTGGACATAACAATACCAGTCATTGTTGCCCAGTTGTGCCCAAGCAAGCTAACTGAAGCTTATCTCAAGTATCATTGTTAGAACATAGCTAGAACATGTTTGAATACCCATTATCAGTGTGTTATAACAAAGGTGGCAATGAAAAGCATAGTATGTGACAAAGAGGAATGAACAGTGACTGCTGAAACGAAGTTAAACTGTGCCCATGCAACTGCTAGATGTAAAGTTTTTCAAACACAAATTCTGTGCACTGCAAAGAAGATGGTAAATGGCTTTTACTCGCTCCCTGGTCTCCATGGATACTGTGCAAAGTTTCAGTACAAAAAAGTAGAGTTTGATGAACTGTGTGTGCTTGATGATGGATAGCTTTAATTTCCCAGAGAAATCTGTGGCCCTTTAATCATCCCCCCTCTCCTTCCTCGTAGCCCCCAGAGAGGCAGATCGTGGTGGGCATCTGTGCCATGGCCAAGAAGTCCAAGTCCAAGCCCATGAAGGAGATCCTGGAGCGCCTGTGCCTCTTCAAGTACATCACGGTGGTGACCTTGGAGGAGGAGGTCATCCTCAACGAGCCCGTGGAGAACTGGCCCCAGTGCGACTGCCTCATCTCCTTCCACTCCAAAGGTAACCTACCGTTGGGGTTTATGCTTATTTGTTTCCAAGGGGACAGTTAGGGACGGGAATTGATAACATTTTTACGATTCCGATTCCATTTTAGATTCTGGTTTCGATTCTCATTTGGGAAAAAAAGCAGAACAAACAAGTTAATTAGCATCAACTTTGTTTAGTTTAGAAGTAACATGACCTTACAAACCCAACAGTGAGGTGCCATGTTTCCTGCTGACTGCACGTCGCTATGCACGTTGGCAAACGATTTCAAGGAATTCAAACACAGGGAACCAGTTCTCAACAACAACATTCCCATCCCTAGGGACAGTGTACATTATCTGACATGGCTACTAACATAAGCTCTGTAGTAGTATCAAAGCAAAGGCTAGTTTACATCTGTAGTCCTAGACAGATTGATGTTAAGAAAGATTAAAAATTCAAAAGAAGATTTAAGATTTTAAACGAAAGTAAGAAAAAGTGAAAAAGACAAACACATATATATGAATAAATAACCAGAAAAGCACTCATGGAGCGCAGACCTCCACCAGGGCAGCTCAGATCATCACCATAATCTGATCACTTCTAAGTTAGCCCATTTTTGACCTACCCTGAAAATTTCATGAAAATCCATCCATTTTTTGAGTTATGTTGCTAATAAACAAACTAACAAATAAACGCTGATGATTACATAACCTCCGCTTGTGGTGGTAAAAATGAAGATGGCAGCCGAGGCCTCGTTGTCTCAAGCGGTACCTGTCAGATTCCCCATAGGCTGGCACACAGGCTGCGAATGTTAAATCTACATACACGTGTGCATACATGTGTGCGAGCCTGCAGGCATGAAGCCACTGTGTGCTTATGATCCCTTGGTACGCATACACTAACCACACATACCCTACATGAACTCATTCATTCAGGTGCCTGTCTTCACACACACTCACCTAGATGTATGTAGTGCCACTCGGTCTTGCATGTACTCATACACACACACACACACACACACACACACACACACACATACACATACACATACACATACACACACACATATGCACACACACACATATGCATACATGCATACATACAGAAACACACACACATGCATACACAGATATATGCATACGCACACACATATATGCACATACACACATATGCATACATACACAAACACACACATATGCATACAGATATATGCACACACACACACGCACACACACATATATGCATACATACACAAACACACACATATGCATATACAGATATATGCACACACACACATGCACACACACATATATGCATACATACACAAACACACACATATGCATACACACACACGCACACACACACACACACGCACAGAAATACACTCCCTCCTGCATGCACTCTCTCACACACTGGCCTCCCTGTGTGCATTCACATCTCACACATGGCCTGGTGGCCCGTGGTGTCGACCTGCTCTGCTTGTGCCTGCTCTGCTTGTAAACAGCAGGAAACGCCTGTAGAGAGAGAGGTCTGTTTAGGTAAGACTGGCACATTCCTTACCCCAGCGTGTGCAAGTTAGAACAAACAACGTGTCCAAACACCTTTTCGCCATCCAAACAACTCAGGACGGATAGTAAAGCCTGCAGATGTAGTTATGCAAATGAGACTGAAAGACTGGGAACGACTGATGGTTCATATCGCTTGCTTAGTGTTGCACAATGTAAGAGTTCAGCCAAGTGGCACAACACTACAGACATATTTGTATAGAGCAAGCACACAAGATGACATAACCAGCTTGTATGGTTTCCCTATGAGAGCCCTAGTCACTGTGCACCCGGTACCCTGCTGAAGCATAGAAGTACAGTTGGCCCATTGACAGGCACATGGAGTAATTAGATACAGCTGGTATGAAATGTGTGTTCTGTTCGCACATTTGTACTTTTTGGGTTATTTACAGCCGGCGTTAAAAGACTCATTTGGCCGCTGCCAGCCTTGTCCGCTAGATGTAAACACACTTGCTGACCGCTTCTCTCGGTCGGCCTCAGCTTGCCAGCACTGATGTAGTTGGACTTTGTTTTTGGGAAGGGCTGGTGTGTGTATATGTGTGTGTGTGTGTGTGTCTGTGGGCAGTTTGAGTTGTATGTTTGTCATGGCGTGGAAACCACACGTCTGCTGGCAGCTGCCTCATAATTGTAGCAATTTGTCACCGCGCTGTTAAGTAAAGGCAGAGAAGGGCCCAACGAGGGCTAAGAGCTGCCCATTTCCTCTCTGGCTCAGGCCAAACAGCGAACAGCACACACTCCCACACAGCCGCACTGGAAGGATGAGAATGAGATGAGAATTAGAATGAAAGCTGTAGCATAACCATGAAAATTGACCAGAGGTTGCCTGTTGAGCAGTTTGTCTGTGCCTGATTGTGTGTGTTGTACAATTCATCCATACTGTCCAGTGAATTTCGTATGCTACCATACAAAGGGACATGACTCCAGAAAGTTCTAAAAAAGCTGTTGCTTTCCAGATCGAAAAGGCGCCTACTAACTTTTGCTGATAGTGACTGTGAGCTGAATCTGATTTTTTGTCAAGTTTGTTGTGAAGTGATTAAAATGCTCCATGAATGCTGTTTGGCTAACCCTCTTGACTTCAAATCACTTTTTCTGCAATCTACAAACGTAGTGGCTGCAGTTTCTCAGAATACCAAACTGTCACAAAACCGCTTCCTTGAATACTAGTCACCCTAGGGGAGGTAGGGGAGAGACGAAACCATCTGTTCCGTCTGATGCAACACAATGAGCTGAACACAAAACAAACAGGCGCAGGAGAGCAACAATGATGAGACTTCTTTCAGACAGTAACGCTGAATCAAAATGGCAAAAACAGAAGTGCCCAGAACCCTGTGTTTCACACTTTCATCTGTTTTATAAGTGTGAAGTTTGCTGAAGTTGCTGCAAAGTCAAAGATAAGTCAAGTAAAGTTTCCAGTGCCACTTTTTTTTTTTTTTGCTAAGCTCCACTTGTCGTCTAGACTTTAAAATGGCCTTAAGGTGGCTAAGCAGATGGGTTTGCTGTCAGGAACTTTTATACAGATTCACGGTGGACTAAAAGACAGAAAGAGTAATTTTGGTAATGGGCTCAGTACACTCCGTAGAATTGGCCAGTGCTGCGTTATGGAGAGTCACTTCAGTGTGCGTGATATTGTAAGATCTTCATGGGGACTTTATGAGGTGTCTACCTGCAGTGACATCGTGGATTAAAGAAAAAATGGGCAAACTACACCTGCAGGGGTCTAGTAATTCAAACAAAGTGGGCAGACTAAGCATAAAAGTAGAGAACCTGAAAGGGGCAGTACATGTTAATAGCAATGTAGTAATAATTCAGTAATTAGGAGGTTGTAAATGTTTTTTTATCTGAATTTACCCTCCACTACACCTGTGTTAGTGCTGTGAGCTACAGCCTATTGCAGTGTCTCACTAATGTCTGAGTGACTGGATCTCAAAGGTTGATTGGGATGATCGTCTTGCAGGTTTCCCTCTGGATAAGGCGGTGGCCTACGAGAAACTCAGGAACCCCTTTGTCATCAACGACCTGGACCTGCAGTACTGCATCCAGGACAGGTGAGCTGCAGGCTTCATTCATCAGCTCATCCTTACTGCAGCGCCACACAACTCTGTGTGCATGTTGATCAATTTTGTTTGTTGTCAATTGCTCCAAATCGCTGTTTATCAGTTGTGTGATGATGAACCAAAACTGATTTATATGACCAAGACTTGTTATTGTTTTGTATGATGGCAGCATGTCTAAGACGAGAACTGACCAGGAAGCTCACTGATAAACATCAGGTTTTTTTTTCTTCTTTTCAATTGAGAGTCCTACTAGGCCAGTACCACTTTTAAACAGTCCCTTAGCAAAATGCAGGAAGTCATTATTGGTAATGATGCGCTGCCTATTAGCCTGTAGCATGACTCTGGAAGGCAGGGCAGGCAGATCCCATTTCAGTGGCAAGCAGTGGTCATCGGTCATTGGCTATGATCAGCTATTAGTCACTGTCACATTTAATGGCCTCTGATGCTCTGCCATGACGTGGCCATTAGTCATACATGTAAATCAGACAGACTTGCGTGGTATTCCAATTAGGGGGGTTTGTGACTAACCCACATATGTTAACTCCTAGTAAGTCGTAAACCTCTTAAAGTAGTAGTCATCTGGCTTTATTCTCCTAGCAAAACAAAGCCATAGAGCTCTGCTTTTAAAAGTTTTAACTCTTGCACTGAGTTAACATACCCAGGCAAGTGACTAGTTATTGTAGTTGTAGCAAGTAAGTTATAATAATAATAATAATAATAAGTTATTATAGTTTTTAAAATATCATTAGTTTTTATTTTTATTTCGCTTTCAGTTCATTTGTTAGTTTCAGTTTAGGTTTAGGTAGTCTAGCAAGTGCATTCATAGTTTTATTTTTTATTTTGAGAATTGGCTAGTTTTAGTTCAGTTTTTATTTAGTTTTAGCCTTAGTTTTAGTTTTTTAGCTGTTACGACAGCTGTGATTTGTAAATCCTGGAATTTCATTACAGAGAAACTTGTTTTTCTTGCTTTATATGATAATAAATACTTAAACTTGTTTATTCAAGGTAACACCACACACAAAAGAATCACTTTGAACAAATAATTTAGTTTCATTTAAGTTTGTACATTTTTAGTTTTTAAACTTTTTTAGTAAAAGTTACATTTTCAGTTTTTAGTGTTAGTCTTAGTTTTTGTTAACTATAAAAAAACCCTGTTTACTAAGCCTGCTTTCTGGAATACCCCCCCAGCAGACCAGACAGCATTGCCCCCCCCCCCCCCCCCCCCCCATATGGCGTGACCAGTAGTGTTTGGTGTGTCTGCTGCCTGTTAGTGTCGCACACGTTGCTACTACTACTACTACACACACTGTAGACTACAGCTTAGCCCCCCCTGCATTCCACGCTTATGGGGAGTCACACATGCTAGTGTACATGTAACACCCTGCCAGCAGTGCAGACTGGGTGACTCCTGCTTTAAGTACCTTGATTAAATTACCCACACACATGATAGGACGCCCATATGTATATGAAGCGTGTGTGTGTATGTGTGTGTGTGTGTGTGTTTGTTTATGGAATACCACATGCCTGTCTGGTTCATGTGAAGAGCACTTACGATGACATCACAGGAGAGAAAATATCTGTGTGTGGGAACCCAGTGTGGTGTGGGTGGCATTGTCTGTATATGGGTGTTTTGTTTTTCTTTTAGAGGTTAAAATGATTATTTATCATTATAATTGCAAATGTCTTTGCAGGAGGGAAGTGTATCGGATCTTGAAGGCAGAGGGCATCCAGCTTCCCAGATATGCGGTTCTGAACAGGGACCCTGCCCAACCAGAAGGTGTGTGTATACTCTATGTGTATATGAAAGTGTGTTTGATGCATTTTCTACAATGGAGGGACTGTCACATTTGTGCAAACAGGATGACCACTGAGGGTGACCTGCCATTAATGATGCCCAATTTATTCACCTTAAATGTTCAAGTGTGTGCCTACTAAAGGGTTAAAGAACGATATCCAGAATGATAAAGTATGATTGGCATTAGGGCTGCACATTATTGTAAATATTGCAGTATCACAACATACAATATTGTGATGGGCGCAAAACATGGCTTAGCTGTAATGATTGGTGAATTTCTATCTATTTCTAAGCTAAAATGTCATGCTCCATATGAACATTTATTCGTCAAATTAGCTGGAGCCCTGCTGCCCTTAGTGCCTTCCACCGAAGCACAGGCTGCTCACTTTCGAGGGCATAGTGGTGAAGTCAAAGCTTGAAAGGTGGTGAAACTGTATCTTTAACTATTCACTTTTAAGTTATTTTTGTTAAATCATATCATTGTTGCAACATTTAGCAGTGTCATTGCATATTTTCCTAACATTGTTCAGCCTTAATAGGCATACACATAGAGGGAATGGCATTGATTTTACATCAGTATTCAGGCGGCACGCAGCCCTTCCGCAGTCTATCTGTGTTGGAACAGACAGATGCTCCGAATCACTTGCCCTCTCCAGAGAGAGCGTGTCAGTCTCTCCATCCTTCACATCCCGTCTCCATGGCAGCTGATCTCAGTGACCATGGCAACATCTGTTTTATCTGCGGCCCTCTGCACTCTGGTTCAAGCGAGGGCTCTGCTCCTGTCGGCTCTTATCTTCCACTCAGGTTGGGCCCAGCTGCAGGCGTACACATGCGGTGATTGTGTGCGGGTACTGAGCCTTGGGGCAAGGATTTCACCAGTACCATGTTATATTCATGGCCATTAGAGTGGAAATTCCCACAGAGGTTACAAAACCAAACCATCATGATATTTCGTCCCTGATAACAGTTCCACCAATGCAAAGTAATTTATGGCCATTATGGTGGGAACTCTCACAAATGTTTACAGTGCCATTATGATATTTAGATCACTATATTATATTATTGTTATTCGTTATATCTTAACTTCTAAAATACATTGCAGTTATATTCTATTGTATGTAATGATTTTAATACTGAAAGTCTCAGCAACCATCCAGGTGTGGCATCCTGTTGTGAATTTGTTCTTGACTCTGACTTCCCCATTGATTTTTACTGTGATGCAAGAAACAAGACGGGGGTCTTTCACTATTGTCAACCTCGTGAACAATTTTATCAAAGTAGACATGCACACACCAACATGAAATCAAAAGCGCATTGTAAAATAACAGAGTATCATGACATACTGTACCTGCAGCCGCAGTGATGCAACGTATGCAACACATTTCGCCATACAGTACGGTATTGCTTTTATTCCCCCTCACAGCTCCATGTCTACCCGTCTCTCTGGCCTTGACACAGCTGTGCCCTTGGTGCCCAGCATGTTATTAATCTTATATTCCAGGACTTCTGCTCTCTCTGTCTCGTTCTTTTTTTATTTGGTGTGTTTTTCTCTTCTTCAGCCCCTACAGTCTTTCTTTTTCTATGCAGTCTTCTCCAGTTGTTAAATATCTCTTTTTCCCATCCTCCCTCTCTCTCTCTTTCCCTCTCTCTCTCTCTGTCTCACACATTCTCTCTCTGTCTCTCTCTCCCTCTCTTTCTCCCTCTCTCTCTGTTTCTCTCTCTTTCTGTCTTACTGTCACACTCTCCTCTCTCTCTCTCTCTCTCTCTCTCTCTCTCACACACATTCTCTCTCTCCCTCTCTTTCTCCCTCTCTCTCTGTTTCTCTCTCTTTCTTTCTGTCTTACTGTCACACTCTCCTCTCTCTCTCTCTCTCTCTCTCTCTCTCTCTCTGCCTGTCTTTCTGTGTCACTGTCACTCTCTCTCTCTCTCTTTCTCTGTTTTTGTCTCTCTCTCTCACTCCCTTACTCCTTCCCTCCATCCCTCTCTCTCTCCCTCTCTCTCATCCCCTTTGCATTTTTGCACTGCTGAAAACAAACAGTGAGTGATGGTGACCAGGTCAGCCTTGTCTTGGCGCCATCTGTCCACTAGTAGATGGAGCCATTCCTTTATTAACCCCAAACGTGTCTTGTGTGTGAGGAGCGAGAGGTCTCAGAGGCTCAGCCCCATCCTCCTCTGTGTGTACCTGTGTAAACTATTACAAAACCAAATTGGATTTTAAAATTGGATTTTATTTTAAAAGGGATTTTCTAAGCATGATGAAAAAGCAATGAATGTAAATTCTTGTTGTGTAAATGTGCTATGCAATGTTAATGTGGGTTAGGCCAAGCACTGCAATAGCCTACCTTTATTGGTTTGCCAATGAGATATATGAAGTTGGGGCTTTTCTCATAGATGACATTGAGTTTAATTTTCTCCTGTGGACCTGTAATACACATGCATTAGAAATTGTAATTGCTGTTTGCCAATTATGAAACCTCACCACTCAGCTTGTACTTTTATGTAGAAGAAGGCTGAAGACCAAGGGGAAAAAAAGCATTTCCCTTGAGTTGCTATGGGTACAGTGTTTTTTTTTGGGAGAAAGTGAAATCCACAGCGTCTGAAGTTGTGCTCATGGACCGACATAACAGAGCTTGCCAGGTTCCCGTAGTCATCAGAGTAGCGACAGACGGCAGCTAGGAGTTATGGGATGTCTGTGCCAGGAAGCCTGACCACAGGAACTCTCCAGCCCTCTGTCCTGCATAATGTGTGTCTAGTCGTCTCTCAAATTGAAGCAAACATGTTCCGGGCCATTTCTTACTTGTTTGTGATGGCACGAGACAGGCATAGGTCCTTCTCCAAGTCCTTCTCCAAACCACATATGTATATATTGTTAACATTGTATATCCTCTGTATATTAATACACCACATTTGTATACATGTTCATAGTACATCTGATATATATTTATATAGCACACCTGTATAATTCTTCATAGTATATCATATGTTCACACCTGTGTACTTGTTTACAGTACATCTGCTTATATCTCTTTACCGACAGTAAAGTTGAATCTAATCTGCAGGCTTGTGGGCGTCCTTGTTTGCGTGGTCAGGCAGGTTGGCTTTGTTATTGGAAACGGTGTTGTCACGGCTGTGTGGGCAGAATCAGTCTCGGCTCAGTGCGTTGACAGCCGTCAATCTCCGCCTTGTTAACAACTTGTGGTGTTGTGGAGCTGCTGCCCCCAGGCTCTGATAGCCCTGCCCCAGCCCCTGCCCCTGGCCATGGCTTGCATTCTGGAGCGACAGGTTGGGCTTAGGCTGCCCTTCAAAGCACCCAGCACAACAGCAAAGGGCAAACCAGCAAATCAGCATTGGTGACTCAGGAGAGTGTCTGGGGAAAGTAGTAATTATGTTTACAGCAAATGGAGCAGCAAAAGTGTAAGATTTTGCTCTGTTTTAAGAAACAAGTGTTTTGTGTGTGTACAAGTATTAGGACAGCAACAGCATTATCTCAAAGCCTAGTAATGGCCATAATTAGTGTTTTTTTAAAGTGAGTTCCTTACCATGGCTGTTATATTTTGTATAAACAATAACATTTTAGAAGAAGTTGTATGTTTACTGCCGTACGCTACAAAATAATAAAGACAAATGGTGTTCAAATGTGAGTGTTTTTATGAAGTAAAGTCATTGGGGGCAAACCACATATGCAAGAGGCTATTGGCCTATGCAAATAACTACAGCAGAAGATCAGTTTTGTCCAGCAACCGTCACATGTAGAGAATGCAAATGTTTGAGGAAGTGACCACGAGGAAAGCACACAGGCAAGGGTTTGTTACTGTACATTCTCGGTCCTGTTAGTTTGACACAATCAAGTCACACCTAATGCTGTGTTTGTGAAGTGTCGTGTGTGTTGAAGCCTTTAAAAAGAGGCTGTAAAGTTGTCCTGAATGCATAGATGTAGTCTGTGAGTTTTGTGCCAACCTCCTGCTGTTTGGAGATGAGTTGTCTGCTCTGTTATCGTTACAGAAGAGCTTAGGTGGAATTCGAGGGATAATATAAGATTAGGGACTGAAAGGGAATTTAAATTCCATTTGTCAGCAGAAGATTTGAGAAAATTGTGTGTGTGTGTCTGCGTGGTGCTGGTTGGTGTGCCATGGTAATTTATTTTCCTCTTCCTCTCCATGCGTATCTCTTAATTACGTCTAGAGTTTAATGCTCTCTAATCTGCAGCTTTTTGCAGCAGAGGAAATAGAAGTTTGCTCAATGAAGCCATCCACCCAGCCAGAAGCTCTCCCGCCCTTTTCAACAGCTGTCGAAAGCCCCGAGAACAGACATCCTATTTAATTAGCCAGCCAGCTAACAACCCAGCCCAATAGGGCTGACAATTACACGCTCCATTTTTGGATTTTCAGCCGTGGCCTCAAACAACCCGGCCTGTGCTCCTCTGTCCCCTGATAGCAGGGCCTCAGTTGCTGTCTTAACATTCGTATCCAAAGTAGAACCTGTGGCGAGTGTTCAGGGTTTTTACGAGGCTTATGTAAGCCTGTCTGTGCCCTCTGCCAGCCTCTTTGATAGATTACTGGTGGTGGGCCTCGTCTCTCTCTCTCTCTCTCTCTCTCTCTCTCTCTCTCTCTCTCTCTCTCTCTCTCTCTCTCTCTCTCTCTCTCTCTCTCTACCCTGTTTGACTTAGCAAAGGGGTGAAGAGGGTGTCATGGGTTAGTACCCAGCATGCTCTGTTGCGTTTGGCTTCCCATGAAATACATTTTTCATGGAAAACGACCGAAACGTTTGAGGAATGTGGCCATTTTTGCCGATCATTATACACTGATTGTGTTCACCGAAGCATGTTTCGTACTTCAGATTCATCTATTTAATTGACCGTTCATTAAATGTGCTCCTTGTCTTCAAACACTTAATTTTCCTACACCCTGCTGAACTGTAGCTCTGATCCATCCGTGTGCGTGTGTGTGTGTGTGTGTGTGGGTGGGTGTGTGTGTGGGCATGTCCGTGTGGGTTTTGTAGAGTGTAACTTGGTGGAGGGAGAGGACCATGTGGAGGTGAATGGAGAGGTGTTCCAGAAGCCCTTCGTGGAGAAGCCTGTGAGTGCAGAGGACCATAATGTCTACATCTACTACCCCACGTCAGCAGGAGGAGGCAGCCAGAGACTCTTCCGGAAGGTGGGTGCTGTGGACAAACAGCCTACAAAGTCAATAACAGTTGAAGCAAATAGCAAATAAAGTTACTAAGATTAGTATGTTGGATTCATATTTGTTCCAAGTCCAGATCTGGACCTTTAAGATAAATACTATATGACATGTTTATGTCATGCGTATTACCTGTACCTTCATGTAACCATTTACAGTGTTTTGATAATCACTTCACTCAACCAAATGTGCAAATACATTTTTAGTAGTAGTTCAGTAGGCATAGTTGCCCACTCATAGCAAGGACAGTGGTGTTTGCCAGGTACAAGATACAGCTGCAAAGTCAAATTTAAGTAACTCCACTGCTCATGAACCACAAAGATTTTCCCAATGTCGCCTTTCTCGCTGTTTCTGGTGTAGATTGGCAGCAGGAGCAGTGTTTACTCTCCCGAGAGCAATGTCCGCAAGACGGGCTCCTACATCTACGAGGAGTTCATGCCCACGGACGGCACCGACGTAAAGGTACTGTACGCCCTCCACACGCCACCCCTCCCTCCTCCCTCGCCCTCCACGCCACCCCTCCCTCGTCCCTCGCCCTCCACGCCACCCCTCCCTCGTCAGTGCCTCTCCACAGACCTCCTTTATGTCTGCAGAGAGAGATTCCCCCTCCCCTCTTACCCACTCCCACCATTTCTGTGCAGGAAAAAAATAGGGTCAAGGACCCAGCCTGGATTGCCAGCCAAGTAGATCAGCGTCTCTGCGGCTTTGGAATCCAATTTTAGAAGGTAGAACACGACCGGGTCGTGGTTGCGGTCGCAGTGATCTGGCTCAGTGTCGGATCACAGCACAGTGCTGTGCTTTTTTTTCCTGAAGAGCCGTTTGTGTCCACGTTTGCGTTTTGTTTTGTTTACGGGAGGCAGATGCTGGCTCTCAGTGTAACCTGAGCATAGTGGAGGGAAACGTTTTCGCAGTGTTTGTGGTCTCTGTTGCCTTCAACATATTTAGTCCCCAAAGAACAGAAAAAGAGGAATTGTTCCCACAGACATTTCAGACATATGATGCAATTACACTATTACAATATAAGTATATTCTAATGCTTACCTGCTTTAACTTTTAACCATTGTATTTATATGTGTATGGCTCAAATAAACTACACGGACAAAGTTGCTATTGTAAACTATTACAGCATTGATATTATGCAGTAATCACATTTATTATGGTAAATAGTAAATGGACTGCATTTATATAGTGCTTTTATGTACTCAGTAGAGTACCCAGAGAGCTTTACAGAGAAAATAGCTCACGTTCGTCCATCCATTCACACAGCGATGGCAAGGTTGCCATGCAAAGCACCAACCAGCACATTGTGCCGTTACTATGGGTGGTGGGTGTCAGTGTGGGTACTGGCACTGGTGAGGGTGCTCTCCTGCATCCTCATCCATGGTGAAGTGCCCATGAGCAAGGCATCTAACCGCACATTGCTCCAGGGACTGTATGCCGTATCTACCTTACCCTGTAATTCGCTCTGGATAAGAGCATCAGCTAAGTGTAATGTAATTTAGTAGTGTGTTAGTTCCATGTCATGCCTAAGCTACCTGTGTTGCTACCTGGCTCCAGGTGTACACTGTGGGGCCGGACTACGCCCATGCGGAGGCCCGTAAGTCTCCGGCGCTGGACGGCAAGGTGGAGCGGGATAGCGAGGGGAAGGAGGTCCGCTATCCGGTCATCCTGAACGCCCGAGAGAAACTCATTGCCTGGAAAGTCTGTCTTGCCTTTAAGGTGGGTCTACAAAAGCCAAAAGTCTCATGTGTTTTTATATATTGCAGCTATTAGTCGGTATCAGTTGAGATTTCAGTCCAGATGCTGAATATACTGTATAACAGGAAGACTGGGTGGACACACAGCTGTTTGTGAGGAACAACTACATTTAGCACCTGAAATTTTACAAACAGTCAAAGTAAAGAACAGTGAAAACTTGCATATTTCCTCTTATATGAAATGAGTTGCTGAGTTCTAGTCTGAGTTTTATATACTGTGTCAGTGCGTTGTACAGAAAGGGAAATAATTACTTTATTCTGCTAGTTGAAGACCTGACTTGATGGGAAATGATATCACCACTTGCTGTTCCATGAGACTTACAAGCTTACCTCAGCAAGAGGCCTTTAGGGGCCCTGAGCGCTTAAGGACCCTCCCTCCCCTCTGGCCCCATTGCGAGTCCTTGTGAAATATGTGACTTAAACAAAGCCCAACCTTTTCACCCCTCTGCCCTGACAGCAAACTGTGTGCGGCTTTGACCTGCTGCGTGCCAACGGGCAATCGTACGTCTGTGACGTGAACGGCTTCAGCTTCGTGAAAAATTCCATGAAGTACTATGACGACTGTGCAAAAATACTGGGGTTTGTATCGCTAAGTGTACTTCAACAGTGGGTTATGTAATATTTATGTAATGCATGCATTTGTATTTGCATGCATTTGTAATGTCAAGAGTCTATGTGAGTAGAAGTTTGTAATAGTATATGCTATTTTGACGCCCAAGGGAAATTCAGTCTCTGCACTTTTTTTTTTTACCCATCCATGAATTAGAAACACACACAGCACACAGCGAGTGATCACATTCGGGCCTACCCAGAGAGATCCGATTATTGGAGAGCGATGTTCAACCCCTTTCCTTCCATTTTTCCTACTGATGTGGCCCCACCTTAAATAAAGAATGTGATACACTATGAGCTCTGTGGGAGAGATGTGCATGTTTTGATGCATGTTGCATTACTGAACTGAACATTATTGTAGTTCCATGCAGGACCTGAAGTCTCATTTTCTTCACTGTAGGAACATCATCATGCGAGAGCTGGCCCCTCAGTTTCAGATCCCCTGGTCCATTCCGCTGGAAGCTGAAGACATCCCCATCGTCCCCACAACCTCAGGAACTATGTGTGTATACGATACCTCCTCCTGGGCTTTCATGTTCATGCACACAGCATTTGGTTCACGTGCATTGTCTGTTCGCGGTAGGCTAACATGGCTGACATTTGGCTCTCCTCAGGATGGAGCTTAGGTGCGTCATCGCCGTGATTCGCCATGGCGACAGGACTCCCAAGCAGAAAATGAAAATGGAGGTCAGACATCAAAGGTAATCCCGTTCGTTACTTCCTGAACATTAAGACGCCAATTGGCATTTAGCGCGGTAATTATTTTTTAATTACGAAATGCATTAACTGAAGGTGGAAGCATTAGAAATTATCATTAAATTAAAAATGCAAATGTTTCTCCATCATTCACTAACAAGGAGTGTTTCCAACTCCAACTAGGGTCATTATTTCTAATGAGTTGTTAAAATCTGAAAGTTTCCTGTCTGCACATGCTCACTTTGTTCTGTTGTCCTGTGGTGTATGTCACAGATTTTTTGACCTCTTCGAGAAATGTGAAGGATATAAAAGTGGAAAGCTGAAATTAAAAAAGCCAAAACAGTTACAGGTAAGACAACAGGCTGTGAATCACAAAACAAGACTAAACAAGATTACATGTGTAATCACTTCCTGATTTTTTTTTTTCTTCTTTGGTGTAATTACAGGAAGTATTGGACATTGCCAGGCAGCTATTGGTTGAACTGGGACAAAATAATGACTCGGAGATCGAAGAGAGCAAAGCAAAACTGGAACAGCTGAAAACAGTCCTTGAAATGTATGTAGAATGCCACCTTTGAGCTTCAGATGCTAATCAATACTTAGCCAATCAGAGTACATATTGGGTCTTTTTTTTCTTTTCCAGGTATGGTCATTTCTCCGGCATCAATCGCAAGGTGCAGCTAACATATCTTCCACATGGCTGTCCTAAAACATCTAGTGAAGAGGAAGGTATAACAGAGAGACATGTTTTTGCTCTGTCAATTCTCAGCCTCATTATTTGTTATTGACATCCTTTTTGATTGTATGTTTATTTATAAATGCACAGATCATATTTAGACAAAAATACCACTGTGTTATTTGTAGTCAGCTCCATATTCCTTTTTTTGAACATGTACTACACAAAACAGATACTGGGTATTCACAACAAACAACAAGCCATCCTTTTTCCGTTCCCTAGAGTTGGTTGGTCACAGGATTTCAACAGTATAACTTCTCTGTGTTAATGTCACATGCAGCCGACATATGTTAACCTCAGCTGTTCGTCTCTCTGTGTGTCTGCGGTAATTGTTTGTAGACGTTCAGAGGGACGACCCCTCACTGCTGCTGGTGCTGAAGTGGGGGGGCGAGCTCACCCCTGCAGGCAGGGTGCAGGCCGAGGAGCTGGGCCGGGCCTTCAGGTGCATGTACCCAGGAGGGCAAGGTGAGTCCTCACTCTGTAGTGTGCCTGTACCCAGGTGGGCAAGGTGAGTACTCACTCTGTAGTGTGTATGTGCTCAGGAGGGCAAGGTGAGTCCTCAGTCTGTAGTGTGCATGTACCCAGGAGGGCAAAGTGAGTCCTCACTCTGTAGTGTGCATGTACCCAGGAGGGCAAGGTGAGTCCTTAGTCTGTAGTGTGTAATGTGGGCTGGGCAAGGTGAATTCTCAGTCTGTAGTGTGTAATGTGGGCAGGGCAAGGTCAGTCCTCAGTCTGTGGTGTGTAATGTGGGCAGGGCAAAGTCAGTCCTCAGTCTGTGGTGTGTAATGTGGGCAGGTGTGAGGCCAACTTGTAGTCCAGGTAACAAAGTGTCGCCTGATCAAACAAAAAGTTAAAGACAGATGTCGTGGTGCTGGAAGCTTTTATTGTCCTGCACAGGTGAGAAAAAAACGTAACAGAATCAACAGAGTGGAAAACGTTTCAGGTGTTTCTGCTGTAGCTTTGGTAGCAGAATAAGAACTCCTTTAAGATCTTCAGCTGAAGATTGGTGCACATTTGTATGTGTAAAGAAAGGCCATGTATTAAAATATGTACAGAAAAGTTACTGTTTTTCATTTCCCCTCCAGAATTCTTTACTAACATGATGCTGTCCATATCATGTAATGAGAGCAATCATTTAAGCTCAGCACCCGAGACTTCAGTTTTCTGCCATATTGTGTTGTTTCTCCTCTCGTTATTGACCCCTGTGGTGTTTGTGTTGTGGCTCAGGTGACTATGCAGGCTTCCCTGGCTGTGGGCTGTTGCGCCTCCACAGCACCTACCGGCACGACCTGAAGATCTACGCCTCCGATGAGGGGCGGGTGCAGATGACCGCGGCGGCCTTTGCTAAGGTCAGTGTGCAGGGGGCCGCAAGATGAACCCGCAGTGCCTGTTTGGTTTTACCAGGAAGACACATTCTTCATGAAGTTTTAAGGGAAACAATTGCTGACTGACTGGCTCCAGGCATTTCAGCGAAAAACAGATAGAGTGCATGGTGTTATTGTCAAAGCAAGGTCTCCTAGCCTGGTAAACCAGCCCCTCATAATTCATTTCATTTTGTTCAGAGGGTCTGGGGCGGAGGCCGTGAGATACGATTTCTTCCTGGAGGTGTGGACTCTGCTGAAGTTTAAAACAAGTGCCTCTGCCTTTACCCAATCGCTAACGCCTGGTTGTCACGTATGCAGTTAGCCTACCCATGCACTACAATTGAAATGTGCCTGTTTGGTTTTACCAGGAAGACGCATTTGTCATGAAGTTTTAAGGGAAACAATTGCTGACTGACTGGCTCCAGGCATTTCAGCGAAGAACAGCTAGACTGCATGGTGTTTTTGTCAAAGCAAGCTCTCTGGTCTGGTCTGAGGCGGAGGCCGTGAGAAACGATTTCTTTCTGGAGGTGTGGACTGAAATTTAATACACAAATGCCTGGTCGTCACGTATGCAATTAGCCTACCTTAGCACTACAATTCAAATGTAGCACACAAAGTCAACGTCATGGGTGACGAACACACCCTCTGTTCACTGATTGCATCGGAGTTGTTCGGTCTGCTTACATGCTCCTAAACAGATTCCGGTCCAGACCCTCTGTACAAAATGAACTGAAGTACGAGGGGCTGGTTTACCAGACTACTCCGATCCCCTGACGAGCGTAATTGTTAGTTAGTTACTGTACTCATAGATATTTTACCCCAGTCTGGATGATTTGTCGCTTTTTGTTTCCCACGCCAAGTACAGGTTTCCCAGCCAGATTGTCAAAATTGCGTTACATAGCATTGCTCTAGCTAATAAAAGTTGGTGTGACATTGGAATTGGTAATCGTGAAATCACGAAATAAATAATAACAGTATGGCCTTACCTGAGTTGGTACTGCCCTATAAAGCCCAAAGTACATATTGTTCAGACTGGAAATGAACTTTATAACACCTACTTTGTCTTGTGACTAAATCTCTTGCTTCTTCCTATTAATATGAAGGTACATAAAAAACATCACCATTATTATACCTACGACACTTTTGACAGGGTAGTGTGACAGCTTTGACGGCATTTTCTTCAGTTTCAATCTTTGCGTAGTTACTGCACTTTGCCTTTTGTAGGGCAGAGTAGGCCATACATGTTCAGGCCATGGTTACCCCCTGTCTTGATTACTCCAGCGTTCTCCAAGTGGCTCTCCTATCCCTGCATGCACTCCTTGCAAGGTCCTTACAGATGGTCCAGTTCAGGGCTATTTCCCTTTGGTCAGCCACAAAGGCCATGCTTCACTCTGCTTCTCATTGACTTGCACTGGTTGCCCACAGGCGCCCAAATAAAATTAAAGTCACTAATCCTTTCTGGGAGTTCTCGGTCCGCAGCCATCCATCTGAACTCAATCATACAGGCCTGTGCTTCTTCTCGGCCACAAGGCAATCTCAGCTCAGAGTTTCAGACTGCTGCTCCCATTTTTGTTTCCCGAGTGGTAGAACAAGCTACTAAATGCTAGTAGAACAAGGGAATCTCTTATCTCTCTCACTGTCTCTGTGTTTCCTTTTTGTCTCTCTCTTGCTTTTTCTATTTCTCTCTCCTCTCTTTTTCTTTATCTATTTTTCTCCTCTGTCTGTCCATTTCTCTCTCTCTCTCCTTCTCTCCCTCTCCTTTTCTCTCTCTCTTTCTCTCTCTCTCTATTTCTGTCCTCTATCTCTCTCACTCTGTATTTCTCTCCCTCTTTCACACAGCTGCTGTCTGTGCACTTACAGTGCACTTTCTTACCTGCCCTTTGTCATGTTAATTAGATTTAGAGTTTAGTGCTGACTCCACTGTACTGGAGCTCAAGGATGGTTCATCCCTCTTAAGTCACTATGGATAAAAGCAACTGTCAGATGTCAGATGTACAAGTGTATATGGCACACTGTGCTAATAAAACAATTGTCCTGTCCCTCTGTGAAACCATCTTTCTCTCTCTCTCTCTCTCTCTCTCTCTCTCTCTCTCTCTCTCTCTCTCTCTCTCTCCGTCCTCTTTCTCGCCATCCTGTCTCTCTCTTTCTCTCTCTCTGTCTTTCTCTCCCCCTCTGTCTGTCTGTCTGTCTCTCTCTCTGTCTTCCTCTGTCTGTCTTTCTCTCTCTCTTTCTCTGTCTGTCTCTCTCTTTCTGACTCTCTCTACCTACCTCTCTCTCTCTGTCTCTCTCTCTATCTCTCTGTTTGTCTGTCTGTCTCTCTCTCTCTCTCTCTCTCTCTCTCTCTCTCTCTCTCTCTCTCTCTCCCTTTCTAATTCTCTCTCTTTTTCTCTTTCTCTTGCTCCGTCTGCTGCAGGGTCTGTTGGCACTGGAGGGCGAGCTGACCCCCATCCTGGTGCAGATGGTGAAGAGTGCCAACATGAACGGCCTGCTGGACAGCGACAGCGACTCCCTGAGCAGCTGCCAGCAGCGCGTCAAAGCCCGGCTGCACGAGATCCTGCAGAAGGACCGCGACTTCACTGCAGAGGACTACGACAAGGTCTGCCGCCGCTTCTGTGTCTTGTCATGGAACCTTAATGATGAATGGCTTTGTAAATCTACAAAGGCCTTATTTCATAAACGTATATATTTCCACATAAACATTTTTTCTCTTACAAAAGCCATAAAGTCCATTTAAACCTCTGGCATAGTCTTAACATGGAAGTTTATTGGGAAAATAGCTTACATTTCTCTCCCTTAGGGTCAATAAAGGTCTGAACTATTGACTATCTATAAGGGTCCCTTTCTGTACATGTTTATTTCCACATTACCAGTTCTTTCCTTATAGAAGTGGATTTAAGTCCCATTTGAACATTCTTTGCTGCAGTGGGAATGACTCCCTCTTCTGTAAATGCCAGCAGGGTTTTACTGCAGCACTTGTTCTTTGTAGGAAACCAATTCCCAGTTTTTATAGGTTTTCTATTACACCATAGATCTACACTGTCATGAAACCTACACTACACTGATAGATGTATTGTGCGCACTCGTGTTTTATTTTTTCGATATGGATTTGATACGTTTCTGCCCTGTACGTGCCCTGGAAAGTGACAGAATGAGTTCTGTTGTGTTATGACAGCCCAGAAAATGAACCATTACTAGGCCACTCTCCTGCGAGAGTACCTACACGTACTGTTTGTTTTCCCCTCGTTTATATTTCCCTCCACCCCTCTGCCCCCCGCCTGCTCTTTCTTTGTTTACTGCAGGTTGTTGTGTCTCTATTTTCAAAGTCTGTTTGTTGTTGTGCTGTTCCCCCATAAGCTTGCCCCAACTGCCAGTACATCCTTGGTGAAATCGATGCAGCTGATCAAGAACCCGGTGAAGACCTGTGACAAAGTCTACTCGCTCATTCAGAACCTCACGCAGCAGATTCGGCAGAAGATGGAGGACACTGTAGCCACCGGTAATGGACATTTTAATCACAAATGTCTTACTGTTGTTGATGTTGCAGTGGTATTAGTTGCAATTTTCAGATTCACTGCACTCAAAATTACCCTTTAAAGGTTATCTGCAGCCTGGTGGATCGTTTTGCAAATTAGTACTCTCAGTGTTTATTGTGCCTGTGGAAAGTCTTATTTCAAAGTCAAAGTGTACTTTATTGTCAATTCACTATGTAACAGAAACACACGCGCACACACACATATACACACACACATACACGCACAAACTCACAGGTACACTCGTGGACATGAAGTGTACACAGACATCCACAATAAATAGACATAAGACATACAGGTAAACATATACGCTTCCAACAAGAAGGAACGTTCGAGGTAGCTCTTCTTGGTAGCTGGTGTAGGTGGGGAAAAAAAAGGTCAGATTTAAGGACATTGTGGCTCAAAACTAGTTGTATAAATGTTTAAAAGTACATTGAACATTGTTTGTGCGCAGCCATATAGCAAAAAATGTAATCTTTGTAAGCACTTTCAGACCTATAGTTCGATTGCTTTGGTTGGCACTAGTCAGAGAAATGTTACAATGTAGCAAACAGACGTCGTTACGGTTTGCTTTCACATATGCAGAGTTCTAAACGAACCAAAAGAGATCATGAAGACCATCGCCACCGGAACCAGACTAAAACGCACCACTTTCGATTTCACAACCAGAGTAACCATACCAAAGTAGGGTAGATAAAGCGGTCCGAGACCACCCCTTTTTATCAGTTTCGGACCGGTTGATTTGGTGCGCACCAAAGTACCAAGATTGCATTCACACCAATGAAAACGAACCAAACTAAGAACCAAATGCTGTAAGTGTGAAAGCACCCAAAGACTATGTTCCAACTAATGTAGCAACATGAAACAATCCTTCTGTACAACAATATAGTAAAAAAAACATAGATTAAGATTATGTCTTCTGTGCCCCTCCCCCGTTGAACAAGGAGATATCCAGCTGTACCACAGCGAGACCCTGGAGCTGATGCTGCGGCGCTGGTCCAAACTGGAGAAGGACTTCAAGATGAAGAACGGCCGCTACAACATCAGCAAGATCCCCGACATCTACGACTGCATCAAGTACGACGTGCAGCATAACAGCTCGCTCAAGCTGGACAACACCATGGAGATCTATCGCCTGTCCAAAGCACTGGCAGATATAGTCATACCACAGGTGGGGGCAGATTATGTACTGTACCTGGAACTGACTAGAGTTGGGAACATCACAAAGTGTTTTCTTTAAACGTGCTATATGTAAAAAAAAAAAAAAAAAATGTTATTCTATAATGGTCTTGATGATGGACCAGAGATTAAGGACACATGTTGGTTTGAAATGTCAATTTTACTGACCACAATAGTACAGCCAGAATATTTGCATTTTAAATTACAACACACAATTTCTGTTTGTTTTTTTGTTTTTTTGTGGTTTGTGTCTTGTCTCTGGAGAGTGTACAAAACTTTGCAGTATTTGATTGCAGTACCAGTTTTTGCTAAAGTCCCACATATAGCACATTTAGGCTCTGTTACAGGAACATAGAACTCTGTAGCAACATAGTGTTGATCAACGTAGAGCCTTAGAAAATTGCTTGTTGTATTACTAATAAAACAAGCAAACCGTGTTGTGTTCCATTAGGAGTATGGCATCGCCCAAGCTGAGAAACTCGACATCGCCAAAGGTTACTGCACCCCCCTCATCCGCAAAATCCGATCTGACCTCCAAAGGACCCAAGACGATGACACCGTCAACAAGCTTCACCCAGTGTAAGACCGGCCGAGACATTCAGGACAGTTTTATAGCCCAGGCGATAAAAAAAACCATTATGAATCGAACACCGCTTCAAATGCATCCGAAGAAGAGGCATGACCAAGGCAGTTCTCCGGAACCAAAACTTTGAGTTGCTATCCAATCGGACAATGCAATGTCTGCACCATTTCATACAAGTTGACATCCTAACAGACACAAAAATGCAACTCTCTTATATTCTTTTATAAATTGGCCCTTAGGTTAAAATGAATAGAAAGAAGATTTTCCTTAAAAATACACTAAAAAGATGGTTGGATGATGACGCTGATTTTGCTGTTTTATTATTATGGAGCATGTGGAGTGACAGAGTTTAGTGCGGTGAAGAGTGACATTGGCTTCTCACCCCCCCCACAGGTACTCCAGAGGAGTCATGTCTCCAGAGCGCCATGTGCGGACCAGACTGTACTTCACCAGTGAGAGCCACGTGCATTCACTGCTCTCCATCCTCCGCTACGGGGCTCTCTGTGATGTATGTTACATATCCCAACTATACATTTATATCATGTTATATATTACATTACATTATATTATACTATATTATATTACATAATATGACATTATATTATGTTATATTATATTATATTACATTATATTATATTAATGAATATCAGTATGCCGTATGTACAAGTGTGAGTATACATAATAAGGCGTGATTTCTTCAAACTGATTGCAATTTATATTTATTTCTTTATTCATGCATTGATTTTTTTCTTTTTTTTTGTAAGGAGACCAAGGACGACCAGTGGAAGCGGGCCATGGAGTACCTCAAGGTTGTCAGCGAGCTCAACTACATGACCCAGATCGTCATCATGCTGTACGAGGATCCTAACAAGGTAGCATCCTTGGCTTGGCATATGTGTTGCCATAGCTACAGTACAAAGGCTTTCTCTCACCCTGATGGGTTGCTATGGCGATTGTGATTTTCAGGACCCTTCATCAGAAGAGCGCTTTCACGTGGAGCTGCACTTCAGCCCTGGGGCCAAGGGCTGCGAGGAGGACAAGAACCTGCCGTCAGGGTTCGGCTACAGACCCGCGTCCAGGGAGGTGAGGACCGTAAGCATTCGGTCACATGGTATGGTTAGGACTCACTGCACATGGTCACAATCACATGGTATGGTTAGGACTCACTGCACATGGTCAGAATCACATGTTATGGTTAGGACTCACTGCACATGGTCACAATCACATGTTATGGTTAGGACTCACTGCACATGGTCAGAATCACATGGTATGGTTAGGACTCACTGCACATGTCACAATTACATGTTATGGTTAGGACTCACTGCACATGTCACAATTACATGTTATGGTTAGGACTCACTGCACATGGTCACAATTACATGTTATGGTCTGTTACATGTTTACTGGGTTGGTTTTTTTTTTGTGGTTGATGAGATTTTTTTCTCTTTTTTTTTCTTTTTTCTTGTAAATACTGAGCTGGAAGTCAATGTTCTTTCTTCCTTAATTTCTTCTTTTCTTTCTTCCCCCAGTATGATTGTTGTGTTCTGTGGTTGGTGCAGCTTTTGAGCCATTTTGTCCATATGTCCCACCAGAACGAGGGATCCAAAAAGAAGTCCCAGAACGACAGCGACGAGGAATCCGGCCCCATCAAGAGGGACGAGCCGGACCGAGCACTGATGATGTTCCGGCCCATGGTCTCCGACCCCATCTACATCCACAGGAAGTCTCCCCTGCCCCGCTCCAAAAAGATCGGCTCAGTGGAAGTGAGTGGCCAGCGCCAGACGTTCGCTCCTCGTGTAGTAATGTCTGTAGCGTATACAATATACAATATGTTGTTTAGATTGTATGGTGCTTTTAGTGGAAAGATGTATGTATTCTTGAAGCTTGCAAGTGACTTATTGGTTGAAATGTACTATGAAGACTGCCTTAAACTCCCCAGGTGTGGCACAAGTGAGTAATGGTTTGTACTGGGTGTAAGTGAAATGTGCTCAAATGGGGTTTCAATTCAGATCCATTTTTGATTGAAATGGCTGAAATGGGTCAGGATATTTCTGACTGTTTGATTGCTTTATATTGGGCCCTTTTTACATTTAATATGCAATGGGCAAATAGGCCCATATACATCACAACTGATTGTGATGCAATTTGTCAATTGATATATTCAATCAGTATATATATTTCGCAGATGTGCTTTTTGCTTTTTGGTCTTTTCCTGCTGGCTTTTATGGTGTTGACAAATAGACATGGGATGGGATTTGCACTGACATTTAATATGAAAGTAGATGCCATTTTCTAGTCAACTTTTGTATTTTTCTTGTTGTTTTGTTGTTTACTCCAAACATGCTAATCTATAAATTGTCTGTTTCCAGCACCATGAAACCTTCTACCTCTGCCATTTTGTGTGGCTGATGATGAAATCACTGCTATCATGCTGTTGCCATTTTGCACACTGAAGTTAAAGGACTATTGTGTTAAGCAAGTTTGATTTAAACACATTGTCTGGCAACAGCATAATATCAGGACTATAGACTTGTCTTTGACTTGACTTGTCTTTTAGTTGTCTTGACTTGTCTTGACTTGTCTTTTAGACTTGATTTTGTTCCATTTGAAATGAAGGTATGAAGATGTGATGTGATGTCCCCCTGTGAAATGTAAACATTTTGGTGTCAGTTTTAAAGCCCAGTTTTCCCCTCATACAACATGACAATGCTTTACCAAACCCACATTCTCCCCCTAACTTTCACCTCATGTCAATAATTCACCACAAATAAAAACTTCTCACGTCATATATCGCATGCCTGTAAAACAAAAATAATATTTCGCCGTCACACTTAGAAAAGAATTATGTAGCTTTTTGTGTTAGTCTTTATAACTCAGAAGGGGGAAACCCAAACAGTCCAAATACTCTATTAATCCTCAAAACTTACATGACTATACGAAGGCTACTGAGCAATTTTAATTGAGATTGGCAGTGCCTGAGAGACTAGTCACACCTCTTCACTATTGTGTCATTATGCAAAACAACTTTTTTTCCAGTCAGTGTTTTGCAGACTAGATCTTAAGTTTCTGTAATAATACAGCATAAAACACCAGAAATGTATTCTCTTGAGTTCTTATTAATTTGCGGCTTTCGGCAAAACACTTACATGATCAGAAATTGGCTAAGCCTGGGTGTCATGAAGAATTTGTCAAAATAATATGATGCAACATGATGGACTATCCTGGAAAGGTGTGAGTATTCTCTGAATGGACTGCATTTTTACACATGTGAATTGAATTTCAACAATGAGCAAAAAAAAAAAAAAATTTCACTTTGTTTTATTGTTTTGTTTGTTTGTTTGTTTTTTGTATTTTTTTGTCCTTCTTAGTCCCCATTGCAGCCAGACTTTAACAAGACCGCCGCTGGCAAAGTATGACCCTTCATTTTGTTTCACTAAAAGAAAAGCCACCGTAGGGCTGTAGTGTGACCTTGTGAATGTTTTGGATAGACCAACGTTGTTAGCCCGACTGTTGTTTTCTTAATGTTGCATGACTGTGCTGTTTCTGCCCCCTCTCTCACCAGGAAGAGAGCCCCCTGAGTGTGTCTAGCCCTGACTCATTTGGTACCTGGATTCATTACACCTGTGGTGTGGGTACTGGGCGTCGAAGACGCAGATCAGGGGACCAAATAACTTCCTCCCCTGTCTCCCCCAAATCACTGGCTTTCACATCCAGTATTTTTGGCTCATGGCAACAGGTTTCTATAACATTTTTTTAAATACATCATTCACACACAGACTCGCTAACGCTTACTTTTGTTCATGCGCACCCCAAGAAATTGGCGGCAGTCGACAAGGACACCTAAAAGAAAAAGTCAGCAGATCAATTTAAAGAGGACATTTTTACCCTAATTTTACTAGCCCTTACTTAATCACAAGTAGAGTTTTTTTTTTTCTAAGTTAATCCCCCACTACTCATTCTCCTGTTTTGCCTTGTTGCATGTATTATTGCTACTTACAATGCATAGCTCTTATCTCTCTTAGAAAAATCTGAAGCCTAGGCTTTTTAGACCACCTAATTTCTCAAACTTCATCATTGTGAAACATGTTTGTGTGTCCTTTGAGATAATTCAGCTTTTCCATAAGGTAAATAACTATAAACACTTTGCCTATCAAAAAAAATGATGTCACAGGGTCCTAGTCTTTTTCTGACAATTTCCGGGGCATAGTTTAGGCATTTAGGAGGCTGATGCCTTGATGCAGGTTCTTTAGTCCTAGTAGTTGGTTGTGATATTCCTAGTGTATGGTGTATGGTGGTAGCCCTTCTCTCCCCAACCCATGTGCTGTAAAAGCCCACCCCTTCCTGGCAGTGTGTAGAATAGAGCAGCATAATTGTTATGCGTAGATGCTTATTGCCTGAACACTGTTATTACATGCCATTGTGTGTTATCCAGCACTGAATAGGTCAAGCTGGAGTCAAATGAAGCCTTATATTATGCCTGCTATAAGCATAATACTGTATGGCTAAAAAACATAAGCCTTTTTGGCATCCATGAAATTTTAATTGTATGTTTTTAAACTATAGCTATTAGAGTTCAGTTCTTTGAAAGTCTGTTCTTCCACATGGCTATCTGAAAGGAAGGGCTGGCTTACAGTGTCTTTTTTTGTTGTTGTTTTTTGGGTGGAAGGAGGCGAACAGAGCTTGTAAATATTGATGACAGACAGAGAGTGGAAAACTCTGTAGATGCAAAACATGTTGTAAATGTAACATGGGGTATGTGGTATTATCTCACAAGGGCAAAAATGTCTTTTAGCCAGAGTTCACAAACACAACACCACAGGCAAATCTTACATCATTAGCAAGAAGCATTGGCTAGCACTGGAAATGGAAGTCCATACTAAGGGCTCATTCACACCAAACACACTGCGTATTCAGCGCGTGCCCGTTTTCTATCCGTATTCGTTTAGAATGCATGTTAACAAATTAGACTCTTCACACCGCACGCGTGATCTGACCGTATTCTGTCTGTGAATACGCTCAGAATTCCGGCTGCAATTAGAAAATAAAAAACCGAGTCTATTTTTCTGCGCGTGATGTGAGCGTATTCAGCCAAAATCCCAATGAAAGCTATAGGCACAGCTAAACAATTAATTCACACATAGGCACAACAAACAATATAATTTATGTCAACTGTGCTATCAATGCATGTATTGACACCAGGGATACCTCAAAAACCTCGCAACTGTCTGCAAAATATTACCAGTCGCTTAGAACTGCATAAAACAAATGGTGGAAAGTTATCAGTCATACCAGATCTGCACTACAAGTGCAGTGACTAGCCTACGTGAACATAGCAGGGAAACACATATTGTGTTTATTAAAGTGAGACCAACGTGAAACATGGCTATATGGACTGAAAGACACTGGCCAAGTGCATTTAAAGACAGGGCTGGCAGCTGAATTCCCGCTCACGTGCTGTATACACAGACATGTCCGGTGTGAATGCAAATACGCTCACAATACACTCACGCGCTGAACACGGTCACGTGCTGTATACGGTCAAGTCGGTGTGATGTGCAAATGTGTACGTGTGCAGAAATGCAAAGCACTGTCAGGAATACTATCGGAGTGCTATCTGCCGATAGGCATATCAGTCGCACGTGGCCAGATGGCAACAAAGAAAGAACTAAAAGACAGTGTCTCAGTAGTAGCCCTAGTACGGCTAATAGGAGCTGTGACATGCTGACCTGAGGACAACAGCTCACCCGTCCTTTTTGCCTACTCTCTCTCTAAAAATGAAGAGTGCTATGAGCAGCATGCAGTACAGACAGAAATGATTTGTACACTCTGGCAAATCGCCTTCTTTGTGAAGAAGTGTTTGACATGATTTGCAGGGTGCGTGGGGGTCGTTATCTTGTTGGAAGATGTAGTGACATCCAAGCACGTATGTGTTAAAGTTTTTAAAAATGTTCTTAAAAATACACACTTTCATTTCCTCTTTAGAAAATGTGTCACAGTGTACACATATTTTTGGCTACACTGTAAATTCAGCACCAGCCATAGCTCTGTGGCTGTTTGCCGTGAATGTTGTGGATTAGTGACAGGCACGTTCAGTACTGCTTTGCCGAATAACTTTTCTTGCATCACAGTGACGCAGTTAAAACAACAGAGCATACTTTTGACATGGGGTCTTCATTTCCATTAACTACTTGATTCAGTTTCTTTTGAATAACACAATAGTGCTTTATTTGCATAACCACTTTTTTCCACTTAGTGTTTTGTGGCATACTGTAGATCTTACGTTTTCGTAATAATACATCATTAACAGGAGTTCTTGACCATTTACAGCACTGCTTTACTAATGACTACTGTCCAAACCAGATTCTACTAAATCATTTTCAGATCCATTTTTAGTTGTAGTTGAGTTTGCAAATAAAAACTAGTTCTAAGCTATATCATTTTAGACATTTACATTTACACCAGTGATTAAAAAAAATATTTTCAGCTTCAACCACTCTACCATACGCTCTCAGTACCAGATATGATTGATTTCAAACATGCTCTGGGTGATGATAACTCTTTATATTTATCTGCTGAAACGAGTTAGATGTCCTTTGCAACTTGCACAATTTCAGTGTGAAAAACGATAACAACTTACAGACCAACCTCTTGATTTTCGGTCAGACTGGTGGCATTGGTTTAACCCTTTGTGCTGATTTTAAAAAACATGTGTCTTGGGTGGATGTAATTTTTTATTTATTTATTTTTGTTTACTTTTTTGGTCCTTCTATATTTGCCTGGTTCCCCCTTATGCCTCACCCTCGGTATCCAAATCCATTTCTGCCTAAGCACGGCTCTTAACGCCCTTGTTTATTCCCCATGAGTCATGGCTTCGACGAGGTGAAATGTAGGCTAAAGTTAAACTACATTTCCAAGCCGGTCACCGCAGCAGGAAAGCTTGCTCTCGCAAGTCGGCTGTTGTATACCATGCTATTGATGTAAACCGTTTTTTTTTTTCTCAGACTTTAGTGATCTGATCACTTGATGACAGATATTACCACATATGCCAGGTCTGTATATCAGTGACGTGTAGTAAAAAAGTGACATGAACCTACTGTGTAGAGAATGGTGCACATTTACGAATTCATAGTTTAAGTCATGTTATCAGAGCTGCTTGTCCATGCTTAGAGATGAATTGGTCGACAGATGATCATGCTGAGGATGGCTTTAAAATCGCCATTCGTTTGTCTTCATTTGTGCCTTGATTTGTCAACATGTAGCCTTGGCTAAGACCGGGCTCAACTCTAGTGCCACTACTTGGTCAACCTTGTTGTTATTCAGCCTGACCCCTTAACTTGCACAAGCAACTCTTCTCCCAAGGCGGGGCAGATATTTTCTTTGTGCACCACAGTTTTGTCCTGACTATTGTATTGCCATGTGAAAGAGGAGTAAGGCTTGTTTACCTCGCCCTCTTTGACACAGCGGGAGGGATGCGGGGGGGATCTGAGGCCCTGGTGGATAAGTGTCCCCCCTGGTCCACAGGTAAGCGCCTCGTGTTAGATGTGAGAGTGGGGTCATGATGTCTCCATAGTGTCCCGTCTTCATTATCTGACTCATGGCCTTTGAAAACTCCCTTCCCCACTCCACCTTCCAACTCCTCTTCCCTCCCTCCCTCCCCCTCTCCATCCGTTCGCAAGTCCGTCTGCCTCAGGACCCCTCCCGGAAGTCCTCCCAAGACCTGGTTGCTTAGGAGGGGGCGCCACTCATTTCAAGTTTGTCCGAGTTTTTTTTTTTTTTTTGCACGAGACGCTCGTCTGGAAAAAGAACAGGAATAACTTACTATGTTTTTTTCCTTCCCATTTTTTGTTTTGTTTTTTGTTTATTTTTGTCATTAATATTTCTTTTGTTTGTACTTGAGGTGCCATGTGAATTTGGTTCTCAGCTGTGTGGTCTTGGTTTTTTCAAATTCATTTCCTGTGTACCTGAGTAACCTGCAAACTGTTGCCATGTCTGTCGCCACTTGCTTTGCCCTGCCCTGCACTGCATTCGTCCCCCGTCCCCACCCGCCCATCCGCTGTGGCCGTCTACTGTCAGGTTCCCATACCCCTCACGTGGAATGGACTCCCCTAATAGGCATGGGGATGTGTGCATGTCTGCCGTCTCTCTCTCGCTCTCGCTCTCTCTCTCTCTATTGCTCTCTCTCTCTGTGTTTCTCTCTCTCTCTCTCTCTCTCTATTGCTCTCTCTCTCTGTGTTTCTCTCTCTCTGTCTCTCTATCTCTATGTCTATGTCTCTCTCTCTGTCTCGCTTTCTCTCTCTCTCTCTCTCTCTCTCTCTCTCTCTCTCTCTCTCTCTCTCTCTCTCTCTCTCTCTCTCTCTCTCTCTATATATATATATATATATATATATATATATATATATATATATATATATATATATATATATATTGCTCTCTCCCTCTCTCTCTGTTTCTCTCTCTCTCTGTCTCTGTGACTACCTCTCTCTCTCTCTCTCTCTCTCTCTCTCTCTCTCTCTCTCTCTCTCTCTCTCTCTCTCTCTCTGTCTCTCTCTCTCTCTCTCTCTTTCTCGCTCTGTTCAGATCTCCATCCCTTCCTCGTGCTGCCCTGTGGCCCTGATCACTAACGTTTCCATGCCGCTTATTAACGCCTGTGCATTTTAGAGAGAAAAAAAGTTTTGTTCGGTGAATCTGTGTTTTGTTTGTTTGGTTGTTTGGTGATTGTTTCCATCACCCAGGAGCCTTTCTAAGAGGGGATATTTCTGTGGTCTCCACCTTCCGTAGGTTTTGGCAGAGAACAACAGCCACGCTCGACCAGGAAGGCTTCATTCTGAACTCAAACTCACCACAGGCATAGGTAAGCTGTTCACCATGTGGATATTGTTGTAACATCTATCTATGTTTATTCTTACTGTTTTGATAGGCACTATAAGTACTAAAATGCATCGTGTAAGATTATGTCTTTATGTTACAGCTATGAAAGATCGATCAGTTGATCAGACATAATTTCACCAACTCTAGCTTCAAGCAGGTTTTGTGTGGGAATTTTAAAGTACTTAGTGGTTAAATCTTTTTTTGTTCAGAACAATGCAGAGTTTGCAGTGTTGATGTTCTCTCCAATAGTCCTCTATCTGTGATCTTGACTTTACTTCTTGCACCACCGTTGATATCTTTGCACACACGTTGCTTTCCTGACTGCGATCTTGTGTGGCATCCAATCACTAGCTACTAAAGACATGAATCTTCTCAGCCTTCTCAGCTGATTAAAACAAAAAAGCACATTGTAGACTCAAGATTTTTGCCACATGACTAAAAGCAGGCCGACTTTCTTCCCATCCAGTATTATCTTTAAGATTTGAACCAGAGCTGTGGTTTAAAATTCAAAGCTTCACAGTGGTCAACAGTGAGGCATTTAATGTCTGTCCTTTTCTCGAACTAAAGCAAATATATTATGTGCTAGTGTAATTTTGACATAGATAAACAGAACATGTTTCCCAGTCGTTTTACATTCCTTTTAGAGTCATGGATATGGCCATGTCTTAAATGGATATTAATATTCAAGAAATTATTTGAAAATGAACAAATACAGCTGGTCCTATTTGTATGACCATTGCACATGCAAAACAACGTATACTACATATACCATACGTATTTGTTAATCTTCTCAAGGTTTTTTAGAACATATCTAAAGCAGTGTAGCCATTACTCTACACTCAGATATATTGTTACATTTCTAAAGGTGCAAAGGTCGCTGTCAATCTAAAGACCTCTTCTAGCATTCTCTGTAAAGTTTAGCCTATGTGTTTTGGTTTGGAGAAGATGTCACTTGTTACCTAGAATACTGGCTCTAAAGAGCGCAGGTTAGGCTGTTCAGATACTGGTAGTGTTTTAACAGATTTTTTTGGGTTAGTTGGATTAAAGACTGGATTGGGTATTGGGTTAAAGACTGTTTCTGCAATGAGACGTAGACTCAACTCTTGCACCTATGCTTTGTTGAAATAGCAGCAAATTAGTCACCAGTACCACCCAGTGTTTTCGATAGCTAGCTATCGCTAGTCTTGTTATAGAAATGTGACTATTGTTATGTGATGGTAATAATATGTATTTGGGGACCGCAGTTAGCCGTACTGTTGGATAGTCACATCAGCGCCGTAATAACGTACTCTCAGACACTGCATCGCCAGCTGTCTTTTTGTGGCAACAATCTACAAATGCATGATGCATGCATTTAGTGGTATGTTTGTGTGTGTGTGTGTGTGTGTGCGTGTGTGTGTATGTACGTGTGTGTGTGTGTGTGTGTGTGTGTTAGCGTGTTTTGCGAGTGTCTCTGGGAAAACACGCTGTGTTTGCTGTGCTTCCTCTCTTCTAACCCCCCCATCAGGGTCGCATTGCGCTGGCCTGTTTAGCACCATGGTGCTCGGGGGTTCCTCCAGCGCTCCTAACCTGCAAGATTATGCGCGCGCACACCGTAAAAAGCTGACCACCTCTGGCTTCTTAGATGGTATGTGCAGACTCGCACACACATCTTGTGATGAGATGAACCCTTACCCCTACTTTTTTTTTCTTTCTTTCTTTTGTTCCTTTTTTATCTTTATTTTTGTTTCGAATAAAGGAATCCTGGAGTTCCCTTTGGTGTAAGTTCTTGTGGAAGGGTAAAGAAATTGGGTGTCTTTTTGGTGAAGGGCTGTCCTGAGAATAATCACGATCGTTCTCACTTCACACAATCAGTTTTTGGTTACTTAATAGAAGGCCACCACTTTGTGATACATACCTGATCAAATTCTTAAGACTGGGGAAAAATCACAAATATTTGCTCCTAATACAACCTGGTTATAATCAACCTGCACATAATGTGAATATTTGTCATTTTCCCCCCCTCTGGTCTTAACATTTTAATCAGGTGTGTATATTTCTCTTAACTACATAGGAAGGACTTTCAAAAATGACACAGTCATTGTCACAGTTGTCCCCACCTATTATTTCCATAGTAACATTCATAATAACAAGAAATTCCTAAAAATTCCAAAAATAGGTCAACAAAAAATCAGATTTGAGCCATCAAACATGTTCCCAGCAAAAACCACTCTGTCACACTGTCTGGCCATTCCCTTTTTTTGTTTGTTTGTTTTGTGAGAGATCATTGTGTCAAATGATTGTAAACATCACGTACCCCAGATACATCCTAAAAGACATGCTAATGTATTCCATAGGAGAAACTCAAACGTTTTGATCAGACAGTGATACTGAAATTTGGTTACAAAATTTGCCTTGGCGGTTGTGTGCGTTTTGCACAATGGTGTGATTACTGTAAATGATGGATGGTTTGTGAAGACATATGTGGATTGGCAGTTGGTAGGGGAGTACATTTAGGCTAGGCTTTTGCAAAGCTGTGAAGCAGCCTTTGCAAGATTGTGGTATGACTTAATCTGAGTAGAAATGACCATTTGATGTTATAAATGAATGTCACTGTTTTGGATTAAAACTTCAGGAGGCAGTAGGGAAGGGACCAAAATAATAAAAATAGATGGTTCTGACGTTCTAAATTGTAAATCACACAGTTTACATTGCAACCTTATACCAAGTTCATGGAAGTTGATGACAGTAACTTTGGGTTGGTTTTTTAGGTTGTCAGGGATAGGTAGATATCATTGTAATAGTTAAGTCAGTCAGTCAAAATGCTATTATTTATAACCTCCTGTTTGGTTCGCAGTGTTTATATATAGTAATGTAGCTGTGGTGCTAGTATTAGTGGAACAGAATACCTTGCACTCGCATAACAAACATTTTTTGTAAATTAGTGGATTAGCAAAAGAATTCAACACAATAAAAGAAATTACCACTTCATTTCTGTACCCTTCAAAACCCAGAGTCTTGAGCTTAGTACAACAGTATATCAATGTTTTGCCATCATCTCAAGGTCCAGGATTCCTTAAACGTCCACCTCTAAGGAAAAAAAGGCTTTATGTTGTACGGAGATTGTGAAGTTACGTGTCATGCTGAAGTGCAGGGCAGTTCCGTCACAATGAAGGATGGTTTTTGGCATGCGCGTGTCCGCCGCTGAATATTAGAGGTGACCTTAGCTCGAGGTTGGATGTGGTTTGGAGGGGACCCTTATTTTGGCAGTGTCCGTTTTGACACTCTCGTGGCAGCTCTTACGAGCGTCCGCTCTCCTCTCTTGTCTTTTCATTCTCCAACTGGGGATGGAATACATGCCGCATGGTGTCTGAAACCATAGCCATCGGGAAAAGGGTTTATCCGCCATCTATCCGTCGCTCTGGCTGGCACAACCCCTAACTGCTAACTCACTAAAACAACTCTCCTCTCCTCTCCTCACCCCTCCTTCTTGCATGCCGTTTTCAAAGGCTTAAGTTCTTCCTTTCTGCCCTTTTTCTATCTAACTCCCTTCTTCCTTTTAGATGTTGTAAATTTTCAGGACCGTGTTTTTCTCTTTCTCAGAGGCCACGCGTGGTTCTGCTGTAAAAAGATTTTCTATCTCATTTGCGCGACACCCAACCAATGGTATGTTTGCTTTCATTTAATTCTGTTATGATTCCTCTTCCTCCTCTCTCATTTCCTTATAATATTTGTTTTCTCCGTTTTTATGGTTTTGAGTAAGCCAGACAAGCCCCTTTCAGTTCCTACCCTCTAACTCCCGCCCACCAGTCCCAGAGCGTTCTGTGATGGTGCCTGTGTGTTTTGGTGCTTAACAGCCTCGCTCAGTAGCTGGCCCCTCTTGCCCAGGTCCTCTCTGCTCTGACCACTCCGCTCACTCAGCTCAGCCCAGCTGGTGTCAAGTTTCAACACCACTCATGGATCGCAGGGAATTAGCACAGTAGTAGTTTTATTAAAATCTGCTTTACTGGTCATTTTGTGCCTTTTTGTTTTTGAGTGTATGTAAGTGTGCGGACCATCAAAATTTGATGTTTTCGGCCAGCCAAGTTAACACCTTTTTACTCATTCTGTTTAAATATGGAATTCTGCATTGAAAAAAATAATCAATTACTAGCAAGGTTGGCTGAGTAATTCTTTGTTGTGTGTAATATAAATTGTTTTTATCATATATATTTTACTGACACAGGTTTTAGTTTGAAAGGTTTGTAAGAATTTCTAAACAGATGTTTTATGCCTTTAGCTCAGCCAATTGTCAAAAATATCCTATTTTTATTGTTTTGTTTTGTTTTTTGCTTTTGTTTTTGTATCTGCTTTTCTAAATGGGTCAGTGTTTCCCAGTATGTTCTGTGGTAAGTGTTAAAACTATGTTGAACTTCCCCATTGATCTCTCTAAATGTCTAAATGTTGTTTTGGTGTTTTCTTTTTTTTTTTTTAGCTCAGGCTCCTCTTCTGTTGTGTAGACTTTGGCTTCCTTTATCTCTCACAGTTTTCAGCCCTAGGCCTCACAGTTCCCTTCGCTCCTCTTTTTTGTCCCTGTTTGTGCACCGTAGTTTTGCCGTACCTTAGCCGATTGGCCCTTCCACTCTTAATATGCCGGCATATTGCACATACACAACACTTCTCAACTAGCACTGCAAAGAATGCCTTGATGTCACATGCCAGGTACATCACCTTATCTGAAGTTAGCATGATTAAGCATAATATACAATGTGAATTTATGGGCAAGTGTTCGCTGAAAAAGGAAACGGTGTAATAAAATAGATGATAACTGTATTCAAGTTGGGCAAGCAAACATACATGCAGATAAACACACACGCACTATTAAAACCTATATTTTGTCCTTTCTCTCATATTTGAAAGGTCAAGCATACCAAACTATTCATGAACATTTCGGTAAGATACACTGAGGTGATTTTATGTTGTCTTGCTTAGATTAGATGGATAGTATTTACCAGTCTTCTAAATGTACCCCCCTAAAATGTAGCTCTGTAATATGTAGAAATGAAAAGTAGCAATTAGTTCTCTTTTTAGTGTTATCTGCCTCTCCCCATAGTCCTGTTAGCAGCACAGCACATAGAATTAGATTAAACGGGATAAACAAAATGAGAAAAAAGAATAACATATCTGTTTAAAATCTCATTAATTCTAGACAATATAGTATTGGTTGTAGCTCACTAGGTTTTAAGCAGTGGTTGCTGTAGATCTATGTAAAAAGGCTTTACGGGATACTGCAAGTTAACAAACTTGGAACAAGCTTGACTCAACACATTGTTTTTTGACAAATAGTTGAGCTATTTATTTCTGAGATTAGCATTGTAAATATTGAATACTATTTGCGTCCCTCTAAACGTAACCATCGTTATGAGGCACCGTAACTGTACCATAGCACACATATGTTACCATAGAAACCACACTGTATCGCACCACACATTAAACAGTCACTGCTATTGGTGAAACACATTGCAGGAGTGAGACTTAACTTGGGCTGTTATTCTGTAGTGAAGATGAGGTAAATGTTGCTGCACATTGTGTGAGTAATGGCTCATAAGTATTTTGTTTAGTGGTTCTTAAAATGTGGATGTGGAAATTAAAAAGGGGTTTACCTTGACCATAGTTGGCAGCAATGGTGTTAGGAACATCCTCTGAAGATATATTTTAATTGAGGTTTTTGGGGCTGATCCTGTAATCATTATATATGAATAGATTTCTCAAAATCCTCAAAAATTTCTGGAGAAATATTGTTTGTTTTTCTGATGATTGGCCAAGTTTGACAGATTTGTTTGGTTAAGGGTTTGGAACTGATTTCTTTGGATTGGGAAGGAGTTTCCAGTATCATGCAGGACAGTGAGCACACATGGTCGTAATATCTGTATGATACATTACATTGATGCTCAGCAGTGTCCTGTCATTTCTCAACAACCAGTATTTTTATATCAACAAAAGATCTTAATTGTTAACATCAAGAAAATATCCTCTATGAACCCTTTTGGTGTTGCTCTTTTAAAACCAATCCTCACAAGTTGACTACACTCTTGATGTAATTTGATGCAATCCCACCATACCGCTTGGACCCCGTTCGTCCAAAAAAACAATGATACCTTAAATAACAGGTCCGCTCAAGTAGGTAGACACACACGGCAGGTAGGTAGACGTTCTACCCTTTCTGCGCCCCGCGTCACCTTGGCTGAAACAGCTGCAGCAGATAAAGGTTCCAGTGAGGTGTGGTTTCTGTGTCGACTCACCCGCCACCATCGTCACACCACACACTCGGCTTTGATGGCGATTAGTTTTCTCTGTCCATCCTCACAGATATCGGAGTCACCATGATTCTGTGTCGCCAGCTCCATTTGAAACACTCTACTCATTTTTTTATGGATTAGCAATACTCGTGTGTGTGTGTGTGTGTGTGTGTGTGTGTGTCTGTAGTGCTCGCATGGCCGTGCATGCCAGCCCTGACCCTGGGCTTCTCTCTCCCTGTAGGCTTTGAGCTGTACTCAATGGTTCCCTCCATCTGCCCGCTGGAGACCCTGCACAACTCGCTCTCCTTGAAGCAAGTGGACGACTTCCTGGCGTCAATCGCACAGTCCCACGATTCCTTACTGGACGTCTCCGCAGCGTCGCCAGGTACAGGCATAACTTGCTCGAGCCTCTTCTCCAAGAGCTTTTAAGGAAGTGGTGATAAAAATTAACTTAAGAATTGCTGTTGTTTGCTGGGCCTACAACCCCAAGATCTTTTCTCAGAAAGTAATTTGCTCATTAGGATCTAGCTTTGCTGTTTGTCCCTGACGCTACAAAGTAATTGTTGTTTGATCTTGTCATGCCCCTCGCCTTAGCTGTTTCAGTGAAGAAGGCCCCACTAAATACTTACACTCCAGCGAAGGTCTTACCCTGTCCATTCACCCAGTCACTAGCAAAGCAGGCTTTGGAAAAGGTGACACCAGGTACCCCGGGTATGTAATTCTACAGGATTATACAGAATGTTCCATTGTATGTTATATTGTGCTTCAAAATTGAACAGATTCTGAGAAGTTGTAACAGTTAAATTCAGATTGGCCTACATAAAACATAAAGCAGCAACATTATATTTATTTCTCTCTCCCTCCCTCTCTCTCTCTTTCTCTTTCTCTCTTTGTGCGTGCATGCATGTCGTCACAGTGAGTGAGCACGCTTCGCATCGACTGGCCACACCAAGCCCACGTAACCCCAGAGGGTCAAACCAGACGCCAAAGGGGTGTTCTCCTCTCTGCACCTCAACGCCCAGCAAAACCAAGCCTGCGCCAATTAGCCAAAGCCATCCAAGCCAAGGCCCTGGTGCCATCCAAGCCCCCACAAAACCTGCCGCCTGTCTGACAGCAGCCCCTGCGGCACCACCAAAATCGCAGGAGGATGGTGAACTGAAGACAGCTAAGCCACGTTTTGAACACGGTGGTGGTGGTGGTGGTGGTGGTGGTGGTGGTGAGACTGTACAAGAGATCTCGTGCCACGCGAGCTCAGGAGACAAGGAGGTCAAGACGACAGTTACGAGTAGCACCATCTCCGGTGTTAAGGAACACACTGGGACAATGGTACCCAGCGCCCCAAAAGATCAAGGTCCATCTCAGACTTTAAGCAAGGGTCCATAAGCAAATCAACTCTCCTTGGTTTGGGACTTGAATTTACGCCTTGAGTTTGTTACATGAACTGAATGTGCCATAATGGCACGAACACGCCTGTGAGGTTTTTCCCTGTAAGAATCCCAGTGTAATATGTAGATAGTGTAGACATGGTTCACCTGAACTTTTAAACGTAGCACATTTTAAAAGGTTACAGATACACAGTGCACGGACTGCCATGCATAGTTTCACAGAACTTAGCTGTGTTGTGTATTGTGGAACAGACACGAAAAGCCATCATTTTCATGTCACTATTTTTGTGTTGCTTTTGTTCCTATTTGTATATTTGAATGTGAAAGCAGTTGTTGATAAAAAAAAAAGCAGAGGAAGAAAGGTCTGCTGTCAGCAATGGCTACTGTCTTGGATAAAGCTGCGGCCAATATTTCCTTGAGGAAAATTCCAGAATGGAGCCAAATAAAAAGTATGAGGTACCTCATCGGATTATTGTTTTGATCCAAAGTGTAAAAGGACTGTTTGAGGAGTCAGTTAAAATGTACTCACAAACTGACTCAAACACACACGTACATACACGCATATCACCAACTTACGGTCGAACACCTTTGTTTTTGAAATATGTTTTAGCCATACTGATGAACTTGCACTTTGCATATCTGAACCATTGAACTGGAAATGGAAGAAAGTCTGCCTTACAGAATGTGATGATTGTTCTTTAACACAGTGCTTTATTCCATTGCAACCAAACATAAATGTTGTGTATATAATGGAAATAAACTTTGGTGGAAGTCCTTTTTCTGGGGTGGCTAGTCAATTGGTCAGTTGCTGTACGTGTGTATACTTAGTATTTAAATCACAAAATAGCTAGATATCAGTGACACCGTTTACTAGACAGTGGGGTTTACTAGAAGACAAGATTGATTGTCTAATTCAGGAAGGAGTCAGAAACTCAGCAGTTCAAATGCACCATATATCTAGATTGGGGTCTGCAGCATTTGATTGTTACCATAGTGATTTTCATTTACAAATGGAATGATAAGTGTGCTCATCGGAAGTCCCTGTCTGACACAAAACGCATTACATTTATTTACAATGTAGATAAAGTCGTTTAAAATTAGCCTGACGTGAAGCCTATACGTCAAATGAGGTTATTTAAAGAAACCCTAGTCAGTAGCGTTGTGTGGCGTGGCTCAGCCTCGAATGAATTGCTTTGGTAGGGTGGGGTCAGTATGGTTTACACCTTAAATGGATTCACTATACAATTAAAATGTAAAGGTGTGAGTTAATGAAGAATAATACGTGTAGTGTTTCCTTATCTTACATCCATGCTCACACTACAGCTGAGGTCATGCCCAGATTACGGTATCACGTGACCCCTGTCGGAAGCGTCGGCTGGGTGCATCTGGTAACTACCATAGCCCCACAACACTGACAGATAATTCGGCTCAGACAAGCAGAGGCGTGAGCGCAGTTTGGCGTAGCCGTCGAACAGGTCTGTTTTCTCTTTTATCCATTCATTAATGCAATGCCTATATGACCATATTCCATGTAATATACCATTAAACGGGTCTGTGCCTAGTCACTCGATAGGCTGTTAAACGTTAACCCAGCTAGCTGAAGCATCTAACGTTATTGTAGGGATTCGTTGTAATGGTGGGCAAGTGAATATTTCAGACCTTGGGGATGGTTTAACTTGGAAAACCCGATTATCAGAGGCAGATATAATTGACGGATGATGCTGTCAGACATAGTCTAGCATTAGTCATTTTGCAAAAGGTATTAGGAAAGGCCCGGTCAGTTCACAGCGTATTTCACCAGGGTCTACACTACGAAGCCCGCAAGCACCAGGAAAAAAACAGGATAGAACTGGCTCCTCATCACAATGGAGATGGGATGTTGGCTATCCATTAGCATGCTAACGTTATCACAGAAATTGGATGTTGTTCCCATCCTAACACTCCGAAAACCCCCGTCTATACGATGAGATTATAGTATCAATGGAGTCGTATTCCCATTGTAGTATTTTCGTTGGATTAGTGTCAGACTAGCAGCCCAGTGCGCTCTCCCCGTGGTGATGACAGGAGATAAGATGACAGGTGTTTTCGGCAGAACGCAGAGCATGGATCGGAAAATTACATGATCATCAACACATTTTAACGAATTGCTTGGCTGTACCCTTTTGTACTTTAAAGACAACTAGTTTAGACTGTCAAAATGCTCAAAAAGGCCTGCATGTTTGTCTGTATCAGGACCTTACATTCTGACGTGACGTGAGTCATTTCAAATGATTTGCTTTTGGATGATAACTGTAGGCCTATCAATCCTGAAGGGAGCATCCACAGAATCCTATCACATCAAGCGCATGATTAAGCGTCCCCTGAGGCGTGAAAGTAAAATAAGAGGTCATGAAAAGCAAATTCTTTGACTACCCTTAGCTTATAATACCCCTGACTGAAATTCAGCTCAAACGTACAGCTGGTTAACACCGACCAGGTAGGACTCTCCAGTCCAGACATCAGTGACATGCATGCAAATATACTGTCACATGGGTGGGGATCATCCTAATAGGGGCCTCTGTAAACCAACATGCTATTTTGGAGTGTTACAGCAGCCTAAACCCTGACATAACTGTAGTCTAAAATACATTTTTTCAGATGTAGTGGTTTAGATTCAAGACAATGTATGCACTTGAATTTGGTGTAGCCTAGTCATTCTGTATTTTCAAGTGTTAGGATAAGATAATATTAGCATACTCAAACATAGTTATGTCTTTGATTAGAAAGATAGGATTTTCAGACTTTACCACAGTGTAGGCTATTTTACCATGTTAAAAAATGGCCAGCCAAAAGGGAACTTTAAAATCAGACCATTATATTCAAATATTAAAATAAATATTCATTTACAATTTGTTGTGCTTTGTAAAATCCTAGTCGTTGTTTTCATCTTTGCTCTTTCATTGTAGAACGTGGCTTAAGTCTGCAGTATCTGACCCATATCTCTCTGGCCCTTCTGGTGTTTTTGCCATGATCTCATGTGCACATTGCCCCCACTGCTGTTTTGTTTTTTTCCTCCAAAGTCTTGCTGTTGGCCGCTCCACACACCAACCGACCATATGGCCGTGTTATTGTGGAGATGACTGGTGTCACGCAGAACCAGCTTTCATCTCCAGTTATAGGAAGAGATGAGTTCACAGAGATATAAGGGAAGAGATTTGAGGCCCTGGCCTCTGCATTATAAAATAAGCAGTGCGTGTTAGATGTTAATGTGGTCATAACTGAGTGTGTGCCTGTGTGTGTGTGTGTGGGGGGGGTCTGAACAGAGTGCAGTGGGATCTACAGCACAGTGTTTGCATATAACAGGATACAGCAGATATCTGTAGCCTAGCTGGAGCTAAAATGGTAGATTATCTAGGCCTTAAATCTTCGGTTTGGGATGATTTACCTGTATAGATAATGTCAGTCCGTATGTGACTGATTGCATAGTATATGTCACTGAGTTGTAGTTAGTACTGCAACAATATGAATATAATGGCATTTCCTAGTGGTTCTGATTGGAAACCATTGGAACCGCCTGAGTATGCCACCACCATGCATTAGGGCTGCACAATATTTGAAAAATGTGCAATATGCGGTAACATTGCTGAGTGTTCCAATGACGATATGTTTTGAGATAAATAAACAAATACTTAAATATAGTGTTAACATCTTTCAGCTTATTTTTCACCGCTAGTCCATAGCCAGAGCCTATGGGGTGGATATCAAGGGAAATCAATTTGATTTCCCAAATACCTTCATATGTGGAAACATGGCTTAACTGGAATAAATGGGACATTACTGTGAGCTGTTTCACAGTAATGTCCCATTTATTCCAGTTAAGCCATGTTTCGCGATATGTGTATCACAATGCTGTATGTTGCGATATCACTATATTTTCGATATATTGTGCAGCCCTACTGTGCATGGTGTTAATGCCTGTGGTAACTAACATAATGTTCTCTGCTCTTCTCAACTTGCCCTTTTCTCCAACCTTCTGTCTTTTTTAGTTGGCAATACATAATATTTAACATAGGCTCAGAGAGACATGATACATGGGTGTATTGTTGGAACTGTGTTTCGTTTATTGAAGTCCCCCTCCCGGTACCATACCCGGTCACATACCAAAGGTTCCTACCCACCCAGCATAATAGCTTATTATATACTGCTTTTTCCTTTCTCCTCCTGCCGCCCTATTCTTCTCACTTTTAACTACTACCTCTGTCTGTATGTGTTTGTGTTCAATCTTCATCTTCACGCATTTTCTATTCCCTGTCCTTCTTTTCTACCTGGCCCTTTGCTCCATCAATCCCTCCGTCTCTCCATCGTTCATATTTTACTTCTACTCTTCATTTTCTCTCTCTCTGTCTCTCTCTCTCTCTCCATTTTCTCTCTCTCTCTCTCTCTCTCTCTCTCTCCATTTTCTCTCTCTCTCTGTCTCTCTCTCTCCATTATCTCCCTCTCTCTCTCTGTCTCTCTCTCTCTCTCTCCATTCTCTCTCTCTCTCTCTCTCTCTCTCCCTTCACCTCTCTTGAATCTGCCTGTCTTGTCCGTCCTGCAGCCCCAGCCAGGTCATGTCCTTAAAGATGGAGATGGATGTCAGTGGCGTGTCCAGGGCACCCATATCTGTTCTACCTGCTGCTGCGGCCCAGCCGGCGGTGGAGGCGAAGGCCACGCTGAAGCCCGAGGTGGAGCGCCCCCGCTGCTCCAGCACCCCCTGCTCGCCCATCAAAAGTACTGTCTCAGGGTACCAGATCCTGCACATGAACTCCAACTACCTGGTGGGCTTCACCACCGGCGAGGAGCTGCTCAAGCTGGCCCACAAGTGGTCCGGCGGCACAGGTGGCTCTGGGGTCGACGTCGGCTCCGAGAAGCCCACTGCCGGTGCCGGTGCCTCCGTGGCCTCGGCCTGCCCAGAGGCCTTCCCAGCCAGCCCCCTGCGGAGGCCCCTGGATGTGGGCCTGCATCGGGCCTCGCGCATCTACAAAGCCAAGAGCCGCTACTACCAGCCCTACGACATCCCCGCGATCAACGGGCGTCGGCGGAGACGCATGCCCAGCTCAGGGGACAGCTACCTCAGGCCGACGGGCCTGGCGGGGGCAGGGGTTGGCTCGGGCGAGCCCAGCAAGGCCCTGCACGGGCCCCTGCCCCTGTGCCTGCTGAGGGGCAAGAGGGCGCACTCCAAGTCGCTGGACTACCTCAACCTGGACAAGATGAACCTGAGGGAGCCGGCGGCAGACACCGAGGTGCTGCAGTACCAGCTCCAACATCTCACCCTGCGCGGGGAACGCGTCTTCACCCGCAACAAGACATGAAGGGACCGACGCGTGAATGGCCTACCTGACGAGGAGGAGAAGGAGGAGGAGAAGGAGGAGGATGAGGTTTTTGGGTGGGGTGTGAGTGTGGGTGTGTGTGGGGTGTTTGGGTGGGGTGAGCTGAGCTGGAGGCCCGTGGCACACTGTCCTGAGTCAAGGGGTCCTCAGTGGCACCTGGCTGCCCCTTCTCAGCTCCTTGTGTCGTTCCTCTCTCGTGCCAGGAAACGGAAGACTCTTTGGTCCCTGCCATTACGTTATATGCACTGTCTTTTTCAACTGGATGGGTCGACCACTGCGGGACTAACGTGACCCACTCTTGTCAGTAACGTCAGTCAGTCTGTGAAACAATTCAAGCAGCAGGAATCTCAACTGTCTTGATCTTAAACTAGTAAAAAAGGGGGATTACTTAACCACTAAGATGGTTGGGGAAAGCTTAAAAAACAACAAAAAAGTGGAGGTTAGCAATAAATGGTATGCTTCAAAACTGCTACTGTTGTATGTGTGTGTGTGTATGCGTGCTCTAGTCTAATATAGCCAACCTTTCTGAAAGTTGTCATTGGGTTTTTTGGTGGCATTAAGCCTCTGTTGCTGAGCTATGTGTGTGTGTGTGTGTGTGTGTGCCTGTGAGAGCTGTCACATGGCTGGCTAGCACTGCTCTGACTGAATCTGAGAACTCCTCAATCTAGAAAGTCATCTTTTAGGGACCCACAAAGCTCACCTGTTCTCGCGAGTGTTAGCCTTTTTTTTTCTATTTTTCGCATTTCTAGCACTAATGCCGTCATGACAGCGGCAAGAGTGTGAGCTCACCTCTGCTGTAGTTTTTTGCCAGCACGTTGTGTGGGGCGTGGGTCTGTTTGTATGTACTCTACACATGACTGTTACACAATCGCTGGGGTTGGGGTCGGGTTATTTAAACGTTGTGAAGAGGATTTGCAACGGGGAGATTTTCTCCTCAGGAAACCCCGAGGTAAGATTAGCTCCCTTCTCGCTTACACAGAATTAATCTCCCTCGCTGCATTCCTTCAAGGAGCGCTCACCCACCCTTCTGGATGATGTTGGGGATTATTTACTTCAGTGTCTCTATGAGAGTCTGTGATCGTCCTCATCAGTTCGCAGTTCGCTTTTGTACGCTACAGTCCTCATCTTCAGACCATAGGGTAAATGCAATCCTTTGAGCTCCCAGTGCAGACTTTTCCCCCCTCCATTTTTCCTCTGTGTCTGTATGACCATCTCTGCCTGTCTGTCACTCTCTCTCTATCTCAGTCTGTCTCTCTCTGTTGCTCTATCTCTTAGTCTCTCTCTCTCTCTCTCTCTCTCTCTCTCTCTCTCTCTCTCTCTCGGTACATAGTACATGTTGAGACCCTGCCTCTGTCGCTCTATCTCTATCTCTGTCTTAGTCTCTCTCTCTCTCTTTCTCTCTCTCTCTCTCTCTCTCTCTCTCTCTTGGTACATGGTACATGTTGAGACGCTGTCTCTTTCTGTCGCTCTATCTCTGTCTTAGTCTCTCTCCCTCTCTCTCTCTCTCTCTCTCGGTACATGGTACATGTTGAGACGCTGTCTCTCTCTGTCGCTCTATCTCTGTCTTAGTCTCTCTCCCTCTCTCTCTCTCTCTCTCTCTCTCTCTCTCTCGGTACATGGTACATGTTGAGACGCTGTCCCTCTCTGTCGCTCTATCTCTGTCTTAGTCTCTCTCCCTCTCTCTCTCTCTCTCTCTCTCGGTACATGGTACATGTTGAGACGCTGTAAATTTGTGCTTTGCCACAGAAACCAAAGGATGAGCTAAGGGTGCCCTGGACAAACTTGATGTACATTTTGTTGTTTTATTATTTTATCTGAACTGCTTAGGACACCAGACAATCATTTGCCAGGGTTTCTAGACCCTGCTTTGAAGTGTGGAAACGGTTTTCTTGATAGTAGATTAGTTCAAGTAATAATCCAAATTTACTGAGCCAATAAAGAAACATTACTTCTCTCGTAACACCTTTCCTCCATTACCTGCTTTGTATTGTTCATTTTGATGTTTAATTTGAAATACCATGTAATTTTATTTTGTTCAAAAGAAATATGTCTGTGGGGCACAGTGTTTTATTTGTTTAAAAAATGACACTCCAGCACTGTATTTAACCTTTTAAAGAAGTGGTTTTGTGGCCGAGATATGTATTTGGTAAGCTAAGACTTAACACTATTTGATATCCATCACTGGTTATACAGTGCAGTTAAACCTATTTAAATAAAAAACACACTCTTATGTGAAATAGATGCTGAAAGCACCTTAGCCCCTTTCAGTTGGTTGTTAATGTACATGGTTGTTTGCCCTCTACGGGCTCTTTTGGTATCAGTAGTAGCTGAATGTCTACCTTAATGTAAACAGTTATGTACTTTTAACTGGAAATGTTCTCTGGGGGAAAAAATAAGACTGTTGTCATTGGATACTTTAGCAGTACATTACCTTTGCAGGCTACAGGCTACCAAGATTAAGTGTGCATTATAATACAGTGGATTTGTCAATATCATACCACTACTCTGCATCAGTTGCCCATAGGAATAGCATCACTTTAAAATAGGCCACAGTCATTTTGAATCTTGCCACTCAGGACAAAGTCTGGATTGCTGTAGGTTATACCACTTTGTGATTTGATATCAGGCAAATGTTATCACACAAATGACCAGTAAGGTTGCCAATAACAGACAAGTATACAATATTCAGTTAGGGGAAGTAGGTACACGAATATATAAGCTTTTCAGTTACTTTTAACAAACGTTAACTTTTAACAGACATGGGTGATGACTTCTGCATGATGAGTTAAAAGGCATTAGAACCTTTTGTCACAGGTTGCAGTGCCTTTCTATGAGGAACTAACTTTTGAGCTGTTTTTGATAGGTTAATGTGAGGTTTTCTTGTTTGTTTTTTATGTTTAGTTTACCAGGTTGTTATTTATTTAGAGCATAGGTTGTATGGTGCACATGAACTCATTAATCTCGTGTAGTGTAGTTTGACAGCTTTTTCTAGCCTTGGTTTTTTCAGTCTGTCCATATATGCCCTGCAATGCATTTCTGTCTGAAGTTTTCTGACCATACACTTACCATCATTAATAAACAAAGTCAAACTTCCCCTGGTTGTTTTGATTGAGTGTTTTCATTGCTTTATTATTGGTAATATAGCAAGTTAGGTTGCATTTAAAAATAATTATTTTTGTATTCTGTGTGTTTTCATAAGTGGTGTGTGTGTGTGTGTGTGTGTGTGTGTGTCTGTCTGTCTGTCTGTCTGTCTGTCTGTCTGTCTGTCTGTCTGTCTGTCTGTCTGTCTGTCTGTCTGTCTGTCTGCCTGCCTGTCTGTCTGTCTGTGTGTGCTTGTGTGTGTGCTTGACTACTTGATATAAATGTTGACAGAGATTGGAGCAGTGTGCTGACTCTGCATGTTAAACCTGGGATGCTTTCTGCCAAGCAGACTTCTGATCCAGAGAGGTACAGTAAGTTGAGGGGGAAAGTCTGGTTTAAAGTCAGGGGCAGCTGATGTTTCTACGCAACAAAACCTCTGCCTGCTCATTATCTTATACTTTTAGTAGATGTGATTCATGTACTGGTAACTGTATGCATTACTGCTGTAGAATGACTATTTTAGCTCATTTTAAGACAACACAAATTAATCCATACTATAGATCTATGGCAAACAAGATATATCATACCTGTCTCAACAGGGCAGTATACTGTCCTCGTCTCTGGACCTTGAATTCCTTTGTTACAGTATGTTTGCTGCCATCTAGTGGGTGCAGGCAGAATAGGACATCATTGCATCTCACCTCATATTTGGGTCACAGCAAATAGTACAACCACAAGGAGGCGCCTTAATACAGTCGATAAGGCTCAGGCCTACCTGCCACAACATTGGAACAAAATATTAAATATATCAATATTGTACAGTATGTGGTGTATATGGTCTATGTAGTTTACATACATGCATTTTCCCAACAGCTGTGTATCACAGCAGTTCAGAATAAAACTCGTGATTCTGCATGTAGGTGTTGGCTCTTGGATCTTGGACGAGGTAGAGTACAGTAGAAGTCTTTATTGTCACTATACAAGGTAGAGTGAGATGTCGTTTGGAGCATCCAACAACAGATACATGGGAGACACAGTATATAAGAATAGAATGAAATAGATAAAAAATGGCTGGGAAGAGTTAAAATATAGGTTCAATTTACAGCAATATATACAAGTAAAACTGTAAAACAATATGAAAAACAATGTGTACACTACACTATCAAGACATGGATAAATAAATAAGGTGCAGGATATGCTAGCAGCAAAAGTGGAGTGCGTGACAGAGTCAGATAGCACAGAGTCCAAGTAATTGCACAATAGAGTCACATTGAAAAGGTCCAGTATAGTCCCTGGCAGCAGGGATTCAAGTACTTAGGGATTCAGTCAGTGCAGTAGTATGCGGGTGATACTGTGTGAAATATGAAAATACTATATAAAAGAAATAAGGACTTCTACTCTACTATTATACAATATCTCATTAGACATAGCTTATGATGTACCGTGGTTCTTTGTACGTATTACTATATATGATATAATAGTATTGCTAATCAATTCTGCAACCAACTTTCCACATACACACAACTGTCAAACTGGGAAGGCATTTTAATGTGGTAAAATTATTCTAACTCTAACTTTCCCTTCGACTTTAAACACCGTGAAAGGATGCATGTGATCTTCAGATGCAAAGCTATTACTAAAAATACTAAATTAGTATTTTAACTAAACTAAATACTAAAAGTACTAAAATATACTTTATCAGCACTTCATAAAATGTAGTACTATCAGTACTAAAATGAACTTATATAAAATACATAGATTAACACTATTCATGGTGCAGCAATGATGCAGAAAACTACCAATGACTTCTCCAATCTCTTGTTTATGAGGTTAAGTATTGAGTGCATGATTTCAAAACTGTGTTCTGTCCAAACGCACCAGCACAACTACCTCTTTTGTAAGTTCAAGTTCCTGGTCAGACTTTCCCAAATTTCAGTAATTTCACTATGATACTCACACTGTGTATAAAGTAATGCTTAGCCCCTCACTACAACAGAACAGGTTTTAGTCACACCAATTTTGATACAGTGTTGTTCAAGGATTCTGTCATATCCTTCTCATTATTTAAGGTTTCTGTGATAACCAGAGCCCTTGTTATTTTCACTGTGTTCACTGCACATTTTTGCTCTTTGATTTTGCTGCTCTGTAATGAATAGACTTACCTATCCCATTAAAAAGTCACCTATCCCGTATTGCTTACAGGATTAAGGAGACTGTTGCTGAAATCCTTGACCTTCAGCAGTAAATATTCCTGTCTAATCCTCAGTATTGGCAGGACGTAAGGCTTTTTAAGGACTTGGTAATACTTGGCAGTATGAAACTAGTCCACTTCTAAACCCTTTTTAATCTTTGTTTTTCTAGAATGACCATTGCTCATATGGTCAGTTTGTCCTCTCCTTTTTTCTGCATGGCTGCAAGAGATTATAAAATCTCATGACCATGATCACTTCGCCACTGTTTTTTTTTTTTTTTTTTTTTGCATAGTACCAATGCTTTAATCTGCCCTTCAGTTCCAGTAAAACTATCCTTATCAAAACACTTTGAAACAATGAAAGTGATCAGTATCTCCAAAAACAAAGTTATCATATTGACTCTAACTATGGTCAACAGAAGTGAGTAAGCATGAAAGGACTAACCTTTTATGCACAGATACACACCTCGCTCACTCAGCATTATTCTGAAGTATATAAAAGCGGTTCCTGCAGTTTTGTAAGACACATTGTGCGGAATCATGCGAGCCCTTGTGTTTCTCTTGGTGGTGGCTGTGGCCAACGCAAGGGTCTATGACCGTTGTGAGCTGGCCAGGATCCTTAAGAACTCAGGAATGGATGGATACTGGGGCGTCGGCCTCGCCGACTGTAAGTAGGCCATGTCTACCAACTACTTAAAGGGTAACACTTTCTATGAAGCTTGAATTCATAAGACTAAACACATTCATAAAGGGTTATAATGCCTTCATAAAGCCTAATAATGGTTGAAACTAGTATTCATAACTATTTATGAATACTATATATCTTTACATTGTCATGACTGCACCAAGTAGTTGCACTAAGTAGTTTTTTCAACCTCAAAGTAATGTTTCCAAAATGGTTTCAGTAGTTCATCAACTTGTAATAGGGTGAACAGCACTTCTGAATTCACTTTGTGGCCCTCCATGGGCTATAACCACACTATGCAGGTTTGCAAAAGCCAGTCGCCTATCTATATGGCGACAAAGGAAGAAAAGTGCTTTAGTATTGCTTTAAGACACTTGGTGGGGTTCTAGTTATGAGGAAGCTGCATTATGTTATCAAAAGGCCATAGCTGTCATTTAGCATAAATGTTTAACTCTTGTGTGTCAGGCCAAAGGCCTTTGTGAACAGGTGTGTTTTGAGGAACTGTGTTTTGGATTGGTAATGTGTTTTACAGAGTCAACACAGAAGGCTCTGACCTAGCTACAGACAAGCTGTGCCTTGCCTATAAATGTACACAATGAGCAGAATGCTGCATGTTTGTGTAAGATATCTGCAGTATAATCACCTAGAGCTCTGCACAGGGGTGTGCCTGGCTAAATGGGAGTCGGACTACAACACCGATGCCACCAATCACAACACAGATGGCTCAACTGACTACGGAATCTTCCAGATCAACAGCCGCTGGTGGTGTAACAACGGTTACTCGCGAACCTCTAACGCCTGTGGAATCAGCTGCTCAGGTCGGTAGAGACTCATGCGCAGCTTTCCTCATGCACAGGTCTCAGTCCGGCGCATGCCAATACAGCACATACGTGAACAGAACCTAAAACATCTTTAGGGTCTATATTCCCTAATGACTGTTTTTGGCTTTCTCTTCACTTTCTCTCGCAAAACCAAGGCAAATGTCAATAAGCATTACTGTGTAACAATATTATAACAGCGGGTGCTTGTCATTCTTCTGGCACAGATCCATCCTCTTCATTCATTCATTCATTCATTCATTCATTCATTCATTCATTCATTCATTTATTTATTTATTTATTTATTTATTTATTTATTTATTTATTTATTTATTTATTTATTTTCATTCATTTATTTAGATTTATTATATATATTTATATTTATATTTATTATTTATAGGCTATTATTTATTTATATTTATGAATTCATTCATTCATTCATTCATTCATTCATTCATTTATTCATACAATTATTCATCCATTTGTACATGTGTTCATTCATACAGAGCTACTGAGCCCCAATCTGAGTGTGGCCATTCGGTGTGCCAAGCGTGTAGTGAGGGACCCCAATGGCATCAGGGCCTGGTAAGAGCCAAACCAGTAAAACTAATCAGATTGATCACCCATGTATAAACATACTGCAACCTTATTGTTTTGCACATGGATGCTGTTTGGATAGAGAGGAAGAATCTGTTGTAGCATTGCACTCTCTATCATTCTCTCAAATCAGTGCATTTAACATGGGTTATTTACATATATATTTTTCTTTTTTTCTTTTTGCCTTGCCTATAAATGTACACAATGAGCAGAATGCTGCATGTTTGTGTAAGATATCTGCAGTATAATCATCTAGAGCTCTCCTCAGGGGTGTGGATTATTTAGATATCATTTTTTTCTTTTTGTGCAGGGTGGCCTGGCGTCTTCACTGTCAGGGCCGGAACCTGAGCTCTTACATTGCTGGCTGTGGAGTTTGAACAGCGCCTCGTTGCTTACATGATCTTCTCCATGTCCAGTCAAACCCAATAAAAGCTTTGGCATTTTAGAAAGAAATGGATCTGACTACTTGAACCGTCAGTGTAAAATGTTGATGTCCAGATCTTCCCAAAAAAAAGGAAAATCCAAAGGCCCACTGCATATTCTAAAATTCCTGTATTTGTTATAGTAGCACTCCTCACTGCCATTTTGGGCATTTAGTAAAAGCTTTGGCATGTTCACCACTTCACTGTTGCACATTGTTTTCTGTGGCTTGAAAAGATCCACAGTAAAATTTAGTGAAAGAAGAACTAATACGAAACCAAACCATCACCCTGCAAGTTTCTATTTCTAAATGGTTGGCACTGTAATTAAGCCACATGATCACAGGTGGTGCTAGGTGTTAGGTACTAGAATTTCTCTAATTTAATATTGGCACAGCAAGGGACAGAATCTCTTCTGACGCTTGACATGTTTCAACATGAACAAATAAAACAAGGTTTTGTGAAATGTTTACAGTAACAGTAGCCAATTATCTTTTCGATAATTTTCACACAAATCATATTGTTGAAGGAGAACAATGCACAATAACAAAAGAGCAAACAAAATACGTCCAGTCTGACCTAGTTCTAAAACAATAAACCCCAATATCCTCTCTTTTCTGAGGGTTGCCAAAGGTACAAATAGCAGCTTTACCTTGTCGCTCTGGCTCAGTGGACTCGCTGTCACGGCAACCATGCGCGGTCTTGTGTTTCTCCTGCTCGTGGCTGTAGCCAGCGCTAAGGTGTTTAAGAGGTGTGAGCTCGCCACGATTCTCTATGCCGCTGGAATGGATGGCTACCGCGGGACCACCTTAGCCGACTGTAAGTACTGGTCCATCAGGTGTCTGTTAGTATGCTATAGCTTTTTTCAAAGTGTAGCTATCATGGATAAAAGTTCCTGTTATGAATCAAGTTGGCCTGCTTCATTTAAATGTTAAAAATGAGAAAAAATAGAATGTTGTCATGTAAAGATTGCTTTCAATCTGATTTGACATAAAATTTTATTCCAATATTTTACAGCCCAGTTTTTTTGGCACCATTGTAATAGACAGGAAAGTCTTGATTCTTAATTTGCCTTAACTGTCATTTCATGTACAGTTTTGCTTCAGAAATTCCGCATGGGTCACTTTTAACTTCTAGCATATTCTACTAAAATATCTCCCTGTGCTCCCAGGGGTCTGTCTGGTGAAGTGGGAATCAAACTACAACACTGAGGTCACCAACCAGAACATAGACGGCTCCACAGACTACGGCCTTTTCCAGATCAACAGCAGGTGGTGGTGCGATGATGGAAAAACGCCCTTGTCAAGGAATGGCTGCAACATGAACTGTGCAGGTCAGCTGCTGAACATGAGCACCCTAATATCTGTACTGTATGTCAGTACACAGACTGTGTACTATTGGTTAATTGGACAGGAATCTCTAGGAATCTCAGTAGGCCTACATAGCCTGTGTGATGTGAAATTGATTAATTGATCGCTCGATTGGATTTGGGTTGCGTGTGTGAAAGACCCTGCTCGCAGGAGTGTTTGAACAGAGACCCCATTGGTCTTCCACCATGTCAAGGTGTCTGTGCAGAACATTGTCAGACGTTTCTCTGACAAAACCCCTTTTTAACTGTCAGTGTTGCATACCTCTTCCAGGTTTTTTTGTTGAGTGACCTCTGTGAGTCCTGCAGTAGAGCCTTCTCAAATCCATAGCTTAGCTTGTAGAGCCCCAAGTGTTAACTGAAGAAGGTGAACAGGGAGAATCATCTCTAGGTATTATGCTGCATGCAGTTGGAACAGATGGCCAGAAGATATATCAGATGTGCTCCAAATGTAGCTGTTTTTAAAACTAAGTTAAAAGGTTTTGTCTCCCTGTACCTATGAGTCATTGTTTTTCCAGTTGCTTTTGTGTTGAATTTATTTTCTTTTTTGTTCAGTTTATTCTGTTGTACTTTTAAAATGTACATTCTTAGGCTTTTTACATTTTCTATCGAGGTTCTTTCTTAAGGTATATTTTACATGGGTCGCCCTTGTTAGTTAAATAAAACACACTGAATTTCCTGTATTACGCTATGTAGATACATATGTGTACAGACACATTTTCCTCGCCTATTGCTGTACGGTTATGCTTTGTGATTTGTGCTTTATGTTATGGTTATGCTTTGTGTGCTCTTTTTTAGACCTCCTGGCTGACAACATCCAGCCAGCCATCACATGTGCCAAGCGTGTGGTCAGAGACTATACCTGGCTCCGTTCCTGGTAAGAGTGAGCGGCTTTTAGTGTTACGTTTGAACATTAATTCCTCCCAAAGCTGCTGTGCAACCATGTTATGCTTACCAAACTACGTAAGAATCTTTTAGGCTCAAGGAACCCTTAAGCAAAATGAGGTAGTCAGGCAGATTAGCCAAAAGTGTGTGCTTTTATTATAAGGGTCTAAGGCTAGGCAGGTAAGATAAAAAAAAAATCTCTGTGAATGTTATATGATGTATTCAGAATTATCAGATGTATATGAATTTAGGCCAAGGGGAGTCTGTCGGGTAAAGATTTGGGTTACAATCTCACAACTTATTTTCCATTCCTTCTCCTTGCAGGTCAGGCTGGCGTAATCACTGCATGGGCAGAGACCTAAGCTCGTACATTGCAGGCTGCAAATTTTAAGAGTGCAAAGTACACATGCCTTTCACAAACCTCACAAAATGTTTGGAGCTGTGTATACATGGTCTGATTTGTCTAATGTTGTCTACTGTATGGTCAAATTTGCTGAAATAATTAAAGGCATTTTGAACTTAACTTTTTGTCAAAATGGAAAGAATTCCTTATATGAGAAAGCTGTATTAGAGAGTGAGGGTGCTCATTCATTTTGCCTCTAGTTCACCATGCAGTGTAGAGTGCAGGAAATCAGCGTCCTGTAACTCAAACCACCAGTGCTGTTACACTGTCTCCTGATAGTAGCAAAGGGGAGATTTGTGATTAGTTTACATAAAGCCAAGCAAAGTCACCAGCCAGGATTGGGATTCACAGAGCCGGCCCAAGGCATAGGGTCTCCGTGCCACCAGGGGGCCCCTAAGAGCGTTTGAAATGTGAAGCCATTTTGATTTACAAAAAATAACTAATGAATAATATAAAATATAATAATATAATACTATAAAGTAATATAACACGCACAAATCAATGTTATAGCAGCATAGGCATAAGCAGAGCATTCCAACAGCATGGTGCAGGGCAGGGGGTGTGTTGATTCCAAAAGAAAAGGAGTCTGTTAGAATAGACCAGTTTAGAATGATCTCTTTGCTTAATGTGGAGGGGAAAATCTTCTTCAGTATAGTGGCTAAGAGACTTGTGCAGTATTTGGAAAAGAATGGATTAATTGACACAATGGTGCAGAAGGCAGGAATCCCAGGTTTTGCTGGATGCATTGAGCACACTAGTGTAATTTGGCACCAAATTCAGACAGCAAAGCAAGAGTGTAGGGAGCTTCATGTAGTTTTTTTGGACCTAGCTAATGCCTTTGGCTCGGTGCCGCATAGTCTGATTTAGAGTGCTTGTGAATACTTTAGAGTGCCAGTTGAGATTGTGAATATAATGAAGGAATACTTTAAAGATATTAGATTGTGTATAGGTACAGGGGAGTTTGTATCAGACTGGCAGAAGCTAGAAGTAGGCATTATGGCGGGGTGTACGATCTCACCACTTGCTTTTACAATGGCAATGGAAATGGTAATAAAAGCTTCTAAGTGGGTGGTAGGAGGGGAAAGGCGTCGGGAGGGACTGCGTCTCCCGCCAATTAGAGCTTTCATGGATGACATGACTCTGTTAACAACGGTGCCATGTACAAAAAGGTTGTTAGAAAGGATAAATACAAATCTCAGGTGGGCAAGGATGAGGATAAAGCCTAATAAGTCAAGGAGTATCTCAGTCACCAAGGGAAAAGTGGTAGAGCAGTTCACGGTGGAAGGTGAGGAAATCCCATCCATCAGGGTGAGACCAGTGAAAAGCCTGGGGAGGTGGTATAATGCAGACCTGAGTGATCGAGAGCAGGTAGAGCAGCTTAGAAAAGACGTGGTGGAGGGATTGGAAAAAATTGACACGTCAGGGCTACCAGGAAAGCTGAAATTGTGGTGCATGCAATTTGGACTGTTCCCTAGAGTAATGTGGCCCATGTCAGTGTATGAAGTACCATTATCAAAAGTAGAGAAGCTAGAAAGGGTGGTTAATTCATACGTTAAAAAGTGGTTAGGGGTTCCACGGTGCCTAAGCAGTGTAGCTCTGTATGGGAAGGGCATACTGCAGCTGCCAATAAATAGTCTGGTAGAGGAATTTAAGTGTGCTAAGGTTAGGACAGAGCTGTTGTTAACAGGGAGCAAGGACAGGATAGTCAGTGGTCTGGCTCCTAACCCGAGCAAAGGGAGAAAGTGGAAACCAAAGGTAGCAGTACAGGAGGCAGAGGCAGCCCTTAGACATGGAGAGATAATGGGAAATGTCCAGATTGGGCGTGGAGGCTTGGGGCGTACATCAGGGAAGCCAATGTGGAGAAAGGCAGATCAGAAGGAGAAAAGGAGATTGGTTGTAGAGCAGATACGCAGGCAAGAAGAAGCTAGTAGACAGGTAAAAGCTGTGTCACTAGCAAAGCAGGGCCAGTGGTTGAATTGGGAGGGAGTAGAGAGAAAACAGGTTACTTGGAGGGATTTGTGGAGTATGGAGTCTAACAGGCTAAAGTTTTTATTGGGAGCGACGTACGACGTGCTCCCATCGCCAGATAACCTGAGAATCTGGACAGATGGGGATCCGTCATGCACACTCTGTTCAGGTGTAGCCACATTGAGACATATACTATCTGGCTGTAAAGTTAGCTTGGCACAGGGTCGCTATACGTGGCGTCACAACCAAGTATTAAAATGCTTAGCAGCAGGAATTGAGAGTAGGAGGCAGCAGGTAAATGCAGAAGGTAGTCATAAAAAAGGTATCCAGTTTGTGCGGGAGGGTGAGAAAAGTAAGAGAGCCGTAAAGTCAAGGAGTACTACACAGGAAGCAAAGGATTGGCAGATGCTGGTAGATGTGGGTGGGAAGTTGGTGGTCCCTCAAGAAATAGTTACCACTAACTTGAGGCCAGACATAGTCTATTGGTCGACCAGCCAACAGGTAGTATATTTTATTGAACTCACTGTCCCATGGGAAAGCTCCCTAGAGGAAGCATATGAAAGGAAAAAGCTCAAGTATGAAGAGTTGAGATTGGAAGCAGAGCAGAAAGGATGGAGGGCAAGAGTATTTCCAGTAGAAGTGGGTTGTAGAGGGTTTGTAGGGAGGTCAGTCATTTCATTGCTAGGGGAGCTTGGGGTTGGTGGTAAGAATCTACGTAAAACTGTTAGGGAGATGTCAGAGGAAGCAGCTAGGACTAGTAATTGGATCTGGATGAGAAGGGCGGTCTCTGCCTGGGGTAAGCAGTAGGGTTGCCATGTTCAAATGGGGCGGTGGAGGAATTCGAACCCCGGCCCTCCAGGTATGGGTCGAGTGCCTTAGCCAGTGTGCTACCGAGGAGGTGGAGATTAGTGCAACTTAGGGCTGTTTGTGCAGATAAGGATGGGCACCCCAGACCAGCAGATGAGATGCATGTTGTTGGCATGGTGAAAGCCATGGGGGAAAGCGATAGGTAGGTGCTGCTGAGTGGATCATGTAAACGGCCCCAGCAGCCCCAGTCACTGTAACGGTAGCCGGCTGGTTCAGGTTAACCCTTGTTGAGCATCTGTCTGTACGGCTCCAGTTGGCCATCCCCTCAGCTGCTCTGTCTTGTTCAGCTCACATGAGGTTGCGTGAATAGCTGTAGTCAGCGGCCAGTTGTGCGTGTTACACCTGGGAGTAGGGACTAACAGCCTGAACTATTTACTTGATTATAGATAGTGTAGGGGTAGGTGTAATAGCTATAGTTTCTCCCTAAGGTGCTCTTCCTACATGCACAAGTACTTTGTGTTCTTTGTAAACAGTTATAGGCCTACTGTTTTCATAGCTGACACCAACACGAGGCTATTGGTGTAACCAGTTCCTCCTGCTGACTGCTAACTCTTGTTGGGTGATAAATAAAGGGTAAGCTTGCTACAGTACAGTCAAATCTCAAGAAAGGATTTAGCCCTGAAGTCCTTCTAGAAAAGTGAGAAAGTCTCTGATTTTGCCCTGTGGAGCAGAGAGGGGAAAAAAGAGAAGACTGGGGGAAGAGAACATCAGCGTAAAAGTAGGTTTGAATGACCACTGCACTACACCCAAACATCCAATCTGTCCATTTTCTAACTCAGTTATTTCTCCAAATTCTTTTCCGTCATAGAATGCAATAATCATGCTGATCTTTCTTTTCACAGTACTTAATCAAAGCGTAGCAAGAAGTCACTTAAGCTGTACTTTAAAGGCATGTCAACACCATTTCATTTCCACAGTGGAGTTGTGTATGTTTCCATGCATTGAAATTGATGTTTTAATCAGCCAGGTAGATGCTAGATCAGCTGTCTTGTGTTAAAAATGTATGTTTATTGATTTATATTATTGCTTATTTATTATGACAAAATAATGCCAAGCCACAAGACAATAAAGTTAACCATGTCAGTGGTGTTTGCAAACATTAAAGGCAGACATATCATACCTGTGTACCAGTGCGTGCACACACACACACACACACACACACACCTGACTGCAGCCATATGCTGTACGCTGTGGCAACCTATGGAAGTAATTGTATTAGAAGACTGAGGACTTTCTTTTGCTTTTTTTTGTGGCTTGAAGAGATTTACAACTACCATTTGATGAAAGAGGAACTGGCTTAGTGCATCACACTCCAAGTTTCTGTTCTTCTTACATGATCTTGATCCTACCCTAATGACCAGAATGTTGCTACTTGCTTTGCTAATTGACCACTGGGTTAATTACTGGGGTTTTCCTGCATTTCCCAAATTCGGTGTATTTTGCATGATGGGGCCAGAATCTCTTCCTTAATCGACTCAAGGCCATTGCATGGCAACACACACCCACACAAAAAAGAGGAAACACAATACAAAGACATCCAACATCCTCTTTTTGCTGACCGTTATAACAGTACAAATAGGGGCATCCACTTGTCACTCCAGCACAAAGAGCACTCCTTCTGACTGCAACCATGCGAGCTCTTGTGTTCCTCCTGCTGGTGGCTGTGGCCAGTGCTAAGGTGTATGAGAGATGCGAGCTGGCCCGGGCTCTGAAGGCTGCTGGGATGGACCGCTACTACGGAGCGACCTTAGCCGACTGTGAGTATAGCCAGTAGATGAGGTATTCATGAGGTATGCACAGCTATCTGCAGCTTATCCATAGGATAGCTAACATTGATGCATAGAATGGATAAAAGTGCCTTTTGTCAATGTGTAACAGATCAGTTATTTAATTTACATGAAGCATACTTCATGTCAAATTATGTGAAATGTTGTGGTAACATGAGTAGAAAACACTTTGTTGCTCCCAGTTTTACATAAAATCTTTATACCTAAACTTTCATATTTAACCATTCCATTTGTTTTAATTAATGTGGCGTTTCATCTAACTGCTGGAATATTCTATAATACTGTACTCCATGTGCACCCAGGGGTCTGTCTGTCCAAGTGGGAGTCGAGCTACAACACTCAGGCGATTAACCACAACACAGACCGCTCCACGGACTACGGCATCTTCCAGATCAACAGCAAGTGGTGGTGCAATGATGGGCAAACCCCCGGGGCAAAAAATGCCTGCAACATCAACTGTGCAGGTAAGCCGCTGCACATCACCTCACACCCGTATCCCAATATACAGACTGTATGATATGCAAACAGAGGCGATTCTAGAGTCTGTCGGGACCCCAAGCAAACAATTCCACAACTTCCTTTGAAAACTGTATTGCCACTACTGCACTTTTTACTTTGAGCTGCATCTTGCATGAATTGTGCTATACAAGTAAAAATTATTATTCTTATTGCTATTACTGGGGGGGGGGGGGGGGGTAGTTGCTTGTGTTGTCTTTTGACAAACTATGCCTTTGTATGAGAATAGTCAGCCACAGCACTCTGCATCGGAACTCTCTGCTTCTGTGACAGTGTTGCAGTCCAGAGATGTTTCACAGTAGAGAATACTGAAAGTTTTAGGCTTAGGCTGATTTTAAACCCACACTAGTCTTCATGCAGCAATACTGCCTGAAACATCTTTTTAATTGTTTCTCTTATTTTCCTCTCGTTTCTCAGCTCTGATGACCGATGACATCCAGGCAGCCATTACATGTGCCAAGCGCGTGGTCAGGGACCCCAACCGGCTCAGTGCATGGTGAGAACGAGTGCCAATAAGTGCACAAGTGCAAACATTGAGTCCCTCCCAGAGCTGCTGTGAAAGCATGCTATGCTGAAGAAACTCGACAGCGTACCCATCATACTCAGTAAATTAACAGACAAGGGTAGCCAGGCTGAGTTTTAAAACTTATCTGAGTCATACACCAAATATGTAATAAATAGTCCTTCATGATGGTTGATGGCTTGGCAGATAAGGTATGTTATATTCTTCCGTCTGTAAATGGCACACTATCTGGCCACACTTGTGTATTTTTTTATGTCCATGGGGACTCCATGGGGTCATGTTGGTTGATTTTGGTTTACATGATAATAACTTTTATTTCTTTACTCATTCTAGGGTGGGTTGGCGTAATCACTGCAAGGGTAAAGACCTCACCCCCTACCTTGCAGGCTGTGGAGTGTAACGATGCAAAGTGCACGCCACTCACTGACAAAACTCCAACAATATTTGCCATTGTTTGTGCGTGGTCTACGCACAACATTTCTGCAATAAATATTTCGCAATACATTTCTGAAAATAATTAAAGGTCTTTTAAACTCTCCATGTTTTGTCGCCACTTTTTAAAGAATTCCCTCCCTAATAACTTGTGTTATTCAACATATATATGCGTGCTGTGCCAAGTAAGGACACCAGCCTGTTGTCACTCGCACTGTTATACTGTTATACTGACCCCTGCTGGTGGAACGGCGGTGGGACATAATAAGAGGGAAATCTCCTGTAGACTGGGTTGCGTTGCCCACCCTGCCTTGACGAATGTTTTGTAAGAAGTAAGCTTTTTAACACCTTCAGTTAACAAAACAGCCAATGTGTTAACATACTGTATTTGGAGAAGAATGCATAAAGTAAATGCATAAAATGATGAAGTAAAAATATAAATAATTTGTATAATTATATGAATAGCCTGATTTTACCATGTAATTGCCTTCAAAATGACAAATTAATTTGTATATTTTCTGTAAAAGTATTGGCATGGCACAGTAGAAGGTTTTGAAATGGTTATTGGACAAATGGTTTGTGAATACCATAGGCAGTAAACGATTTTACCATGATTGTGGTTGAAGACTAATAATAATAATAATAATAAACTTTACTTGTATAGCACAGTTCATACATGCAAGATGCAGCTCAAAGTGCTTTACAATTTAGCAGGACTAAATAAGTACTAACAGATAAATCAGTACAAGGCAAACCATAAAGATTCTGTAAAGTCATCACTGGAGCATCACAGTAAAAACACAGTAAAAGATCTTTTGTTAGCAGGCTATGGAGAATTTCCTGTTGATGGGCCAGCACCTATGGATATGAATGGCTTCTTAATTTACTTAGTCTTTGTGTGTTTTGGTGTTTAGGCATACTTATGTCTGCAATAACAATAAAGTTAGATTATATTAGATTAGGTTAGATAAGATTAGATTTTATTGTCTTTACACATTAGACTTACAGATTAGACTTTATTGTCATTACACATGTATAAATACAGGGTAATGAAATGTGGTAGAATTACCCATGTTGTGTGTTTTCATAATTTTTTAGGTTTCTGACAACTGTGGTGTTTTATCAGTGAACTTATTCAAGGTGTGAAGTAAAGATTCTTCATAGGGTTTCTGCAATTTGACCCTACAGTTTGTGTATCAGTATCATGGCAGCGGATGATATGATGATATATGATATGATGAGCATCTATCCTTTCCATCATATTATATTCCCCAGATAGGGCAGGGGCTGTTGTACTGTTTACCAACCAAGTTGATTTGAAAAAATATGATTTCATAACAGAAGCCAACAACATTCATCACTGTGTGTTGCTAAAATATCTTTTGTCAGTGTTATTTTAAAAAAACAATTAAGCATTAAAAATCCTCTCTGATTTTAAAGGCCACAAAATGTCTAAATGTGAGTTTATGTGATTACCATACTGTAGACCAGTCAGAACAGAGAACTTGAAAGAAAATAGAGGACAAACAGGAGGATTGCATTTGCAGAAAACTAATTGGTCATCTTTCGCACACAATTATGACACAAAGGCAGTAATTTTGTAAGCAAATGTATTACTTAATGTGACACAGTTTCAGGATCAGCCAGCATTCATATGGCCAATGTTTAATCTTCAGGTAAAATACTGCACTGTTTAATTACTGTTGACATTTTCTTCTCAGGATTGTCCTATATAGCTATTAGGAGCTGAGGTCATCTGAACCACATGGCACTCATTAAAGCTTACAGCCTTTGATGTAGCTGCTTGTGTCTCCCTGACAGTGGTTAACCCAGGCAACCCTAAAAGAAAAAAAAACATATGCAAGAACTGGTGAACAACATTTAAAGAAGGATAAATATGTTTAAAAAAACATTATGTAGTTTTATATTTAAGCTTATTTTTAAGCCATTTTTCTTATTCGATCCAAGGAAAACTGTGGAAAACTAAAATAACCAACCATGACATTTTTTTACACTTACTTTGTTTTAGATATATTTAGTCCCTATGGAGTGTATGGAGTGTTTTTTATTGTGTGTTTTATTGCTGCGTTATAAAGAAATTTTTAAAGACAAGAAATTATTACATACCAGGCACGGATTCCGGTATGGTGATTATTGACAATGTGTTTGGCACATCTGATGGATGTCTGCAGGTTACTCAAGGCTGGAGAAGAAAAACATGATCTTGAGAAACAGATCATAAAACACTTGCTAGCATAAGCATAGCTAAGGGTGTGCTATGCTTGTCAATCAGGCCCACCCAATCAAAGAGGTCCCTTTGCCTGATTGACTGTTTAAGTAATAGTAGTAACCTATGTGCTTTGAGCTAGATTTTCTCTGGGCCCACCCATTTAATGATTTCTGGCTACGCCCCTGCTTGCAAGTGTTATTTATTGACTAATAGAAGATATTACAAACTAAAACATACGGTACAATGAAATGGATTTCACCCAATCTTTTACGCCTCGGAAGAATTTGTTGCCAACTCACCTGAGCAGGAGATGCCACAGCCATTGTTGTTCCACTTGCCATCAGTGCACCACCACCTGTTGTTGATCTGGAAGATGCCATAGTCGGTGGAGCCATCCGAATTGGCGCTGTTTTTGGCGTCGGTGTGGAAGCGAGACTCATGGTATGCAAGGCAGACCCCTAACCACATGTAAGAATTCAAAATTGTTAATTAAAATGCATTTGTTTGAAAGCAAAACACGATATACAGTGGTTTTAAAATTAGCTAAAATCTCTTTTTTATATAATGACTGGTCCATGTCATGGACAGAACTCCTCTGGCCTTTCAAATAAATTATTTGTAAACATACCAACCTGCTGAGACCAGAGCTACTGGATGACAGCTAGATTAACAAGCTTGCTCATATCTCCTCCAAGAAACAAAATAAAGAAGCAAGCAAGTACCTAGAAGTCTATACCCTATGAATGTAAAACCAAAGATCTTAGATACTACCTCCCTCAACAATTTCTGGTAGAACTCAAATCTAGAAATCTACACTAAAACTACTCACAGCCGGAGAGACTAGTGCCATGTCCATCCATGCCATCCGCCTTCAGAGCCCGGGCCAGATCACATTTCTCATACACCTTAGCACTGGCCACAGCCACCAGCAGGACGAACACAAGAGCTCGCATGGTGCAATCAGAGGAGTTGGTCAGAGCAACCGTTTGTCAGAGCAGCCGACTCGGATTCCCATTTATACTCTTACTCCAGTATGTAAAAGGGGTAGTAACTTTCATTTTGAGTTGCCCATACCATTTGTGCTTTCTGTTTCTATCTGTCGAATGTTTCTGTTTCATTATGAAAGTGGTAGGTCAGTTGTATAGGCTTAAGATGGATAGGTGGATAGATAAAGTGTCACGGTGTTACTCTGGGCGTTGGTAATTTTCATGTTTACTTGTCGCTGTTACTCACCTGTTAGTCAATTAGGTTCACTCCCCGGGTTATCTGCTAGCTCACGGCACCTGTACTTCCTTGTTTAGACACTCATTAGATTATCTCTCGCACTCGCTCCCCTCGTTTCACGATTACGGTAATCATCCGCCTCACCTGCACTTCCTGGTTTGTGATCATCACGAGTTATTCAATCATTCTACTCACCTGCCCTCCTCGTTTCACGCTCGTTTAGTTTCCCGGGGTTTCCACTACTTATACTCGCCTCTCTCACTCCCTCCTTGTCAGTCCGTCTGCGAACCACGGTGTATTCCCTCGGCAAGCTATTTGACTCCTGACTTCTCTGCGTCTGTTTGGCTGTGTATTCCTAGTGTTGCTCGTCTCCCGTCTGTTCCTGTGTTTCCCCTGTCTGTCTGTCAGAATCTCCTGTCCTCCGGTACCGACTCCTGCCTGCCTGACTCCGCCTGACTCTCCAGCCCTTGGCTTCGACCCCGGTCCGTCCCTGGCTCTCCCTGGCTCTTCAGTGCCCTGGTGAACGACTCCTGCCTGCCCTCGACTCTGCCCTGCTCTACTGCCCTGGTGAACGACTCCTGCCTGCCCTCGACTCTGCTCTGCTCCACGGTCCTGGTAGCGACTCCTGCTCGGCTGACTCTCCTGCTCCTGGTCTCGACTTCCGCATGCCCTCGACTCTGCTCTGCTCTTCTGCCCCCGGTAACGACTCCTGCCCGGCTGACTCTCCTGCCCCTGGTACCGACCTCCGTCTGCCTTCAACTCTGCTCTGCTCTACTGCCCCGGTAACGACCCCGGCCCGGCTGACTCTCCCGCTCCTGGTCTCGCCCCTGGTCCGTCCCTGGTTTTCCCTGGTTCACCAGCCCGCCGGCTGTCTACGCCTGCCCGCCTGCCTGGGTGCCTCATCGCTCCGCTGGAGGATACTCACCGGCTCTTCAGAGCCTTTGACTTTTTCCCACTTCCCCCAACCCTTAAATAAACTATTGTTGAGGTTACGCAATTGGGTTTCTCTGCCTGTCTGTCCGGTTCCCGTGACATAAAGTCTTGACTGATTTGAGGGGAAATTTAGGAATTTAGAAAAATTATCCAAGTAGCATTTTTTCATACATACAGTACATACACATTTTAATTCTCAGTCAAAATAATATATACATTTGCGCATCACTGGGATACTAGCAGATGTATAAGAGTGTGGATCGCTAGGGATATATACATCATATATATTTATATTTTGTTGTGTTTTACCTTGCTATTGCTTTGCTTTTATTTACATTTGCACGTAAAGGGACAGTGAAGACAAAATTCCCCTGAGGGGACAAACAAAAACAAACAAACAAACTATCTATTTTTCAATTGCCATTTTACATAATTGTGCTAGTCTTTTCTATTGTACTCTTTTATTGATTTTTTTTTTCATTACTGTTGAATACCACAGCCTTGTTGCCCTTTCCAGGTACTGAGTCTGTGACACTGCAATGGATAAAAGCCTGCAATAGACTTCCACAGCCCATTCCTTTGCATCCCTGTTTGTGGACGATCATTTGCTTAATCTGTTTTTAACCATTTTGTTTGCACAGTTTTGTTTGTCCCAGTTTCTTTGTTGCTATGTGCAGTGTTCAGCAGACAACAAAGACACATCTTTTAGTAATGCCAACAATTTCCACTGCACCCATTCTCTTTTTTCAGTGGGCAGCTGTTTAAAGTCAGCAGTCTGCCAATATCATCTTTCTCTTTCAGTTTCAGTTCAAAACACTACAAAAACAACACAGTTAATGTTTGCCAAATGCCACAGTGAATGCCAAAAGTCATTCTGAAACCAAAACACAAAATATAAAATGTGTTTAGTTAGCATAATGGCAACTTTCTCTTTCTCAGTGGTCAGCTGCACAACACCAGTAGTGTGCAATTTTCATCTTTCTCTTTCAGTTTCAGGACAAAGTAAGAGTAAACAAGTACAAAAACACTACAGTTGATGTCTGTATTTCTGCAGGTATAGTGACCAATGTGTGTGTGTGTGTGTGTGTGTGTGCGCGTGTGTACATGTGCGTGTGCATGTGTGTGTTTGCATGTGTGAGTTTGTGTAATAGTTACTACCTGCTCTGTAAAAAGGTGCTGTTTCGAACCAACTTCTAAATATTAAGGTAACGTGCGGCATGGATTCTTTTACATTGGTTTAAGTTGCACGGGTGTTTTTAGTTAGTTAAACAAACGTAAAAAAGTTAAACCAACAGAAAAAGATCCATGCGGCACATTTCCTGTTGGTTCCAAGCAGCACTTTTTGAAGTGTGGTCTGAAGACACCGCTGTGCACCCTGGGGCTTGTGAACAGGCATGATGGGACGGCTTCAGTAGAGGCTCTACTGCTCTCTTCAACCACATTACCATACAATTAACATGTAAGAGTATTATCCATCTGTAGCGAAGGGCAAGAGCAGTCACCCCAACTGGCCTCGAGCCCTGGTCTCCAGGGAACCAAACATGCACGCTGACCGTAACGCCAAAGAGCCAGGCCCTTAAGCATTTCACGGTCAGAGTGCATGTTGCATGCACCCCGGAGACCAGGGTTCAAAGCCGGGTGGGGTGACTTCTCTCCTCCTTCACTACAAATGGTGTCAGAAGTGGGATGGTTGCTGTGAGGCCATCGTAGGCGCACCTATTGTGTGAGCCATATAAGGGACCCCCAGGTTAGGGTGACCCCAGTAAGAGAGACCGCAGTGATGGAAGGAGCGTGAGTATGTGGGACACCCTGGATGGGGGAAGTATGGTGGGAGATGCCTGAGGGACACCTGAGTATGTGTAAAGCGCATGGATGCCCAAAAGGGAAGGCAATATGGTAGACTGCCATCACTTGGGTTGAGAACGTGCTCTGACTTCCATTGCAATTAGCCTGGCTCTTTGGGCTTGTGATCAGAGTGCATGTTTGTTACCCTGGAGACACAGCCGAGCCCATGATCACTATATTTGGTCATGACTGCCAGAGGTCGCAGTTTACCCATGGTTGCCATGGTTACATTCCATGGGCCTCTAAGGTCTTTCTCTAAGTGTGATATAGTTCCCTATTAATATCTTTCTTCTTCTTCTTCTTCTTCTTCTTCTTAGTTCCTTATCTCAAAACAAGGAGTAATTGCTGAACTTTGAAAGCAAACACTAAGGGACCTCATTGGTAAGGCAAAAGGGCAAAAAAAAGTGAATGGTTAAAAAGATAAAACCACAACTTGTGTTGTAAAACCAAAGACCTTGTATCCTAAGGGTGATTGTTGTGTACGGTAATCAACCATCTTTTAGTTTCCATATGTGTGTTGACCATGGATAGAGGAAGAGAAGGCAAAAGGGCAAAAAAAGGTGAATGGTTAAAAAGACAAAACAACAACTTGTGTTGTAAAACCAAAGACCTTGTATCCTAAGGGTGATTGTTGTGTACGGTAATCAACCATCTTCTAGTTTCCGTATGTGTGTTGACCATGGATAGAGGAAGAGAAACAGAAACACAGGTTAACCAAAAGTACATGAACTTGAAGAGCTGACATGAAAAAGGGAAAGTTAAAATACTTCAGTGTTGCTGAGATGCAAAGCTAACTGTTAATTTTGTCTCTTCATATTTAAAGAAAAGGTAAATATCCCTGATGTCTTCGGTGGAAAAAACTAAAACAAACTCTGAATGCACAGAAAAAGTAAAAGCAGTCTTTATTACATAGCAATTACAAGCTATGCACAATAACAATAATGATTAAAAAAAACACTTAACATGACAGTACATATAGTACTGTATGCTGTTATAACATGACAAACCAAAAGACAAAACTTAAAAAAACAATATGGGTCATTGTAGTGATGCTTAAATAGAATACAAATAATATGCCATTATTTTGAGCCACCATTTTAGTAGTAACAGCCTAACAATTTGTGGAATACCAAAAGGTCAATGATACAGCACAACAGTGAGTACTGAGTACAACACAGAGTCTTACCATTTAAAAACTGATAACTCTGATAACCCTTTTAGGGACTTCTTTAAAGGAGAACTTCGGTGTAAAATGAAAATTGGCATGTTAAAACATAACATGCTTCGTCTAAGGGCATCTACCACTTCCATTGTTAGCCTTTTGGGACAAACGATAAAAAATAGTTAAACTCAGAATGCAACAGGCTAAAACAATTTTGCTCCTCAGTACACATACCAACTCGGTATGATGTTTTAACATGCCAATTTTCATTTTACACCAAAGTTCTCCTTTAACAGAAAAGGTAGAATTCAAAATGCAATTAACATAAAATATGGCGTGTACACATATGTGCAAATTAATACATCACATTCTACAGGTCACAGGTGTATTTGTTACCCAGTGTCTGTATTCCTCTATTAATGGTTAATATTGAGGCTGGAAACACCAGACACCTCAGCACTGAATGTAATGAGAGAGTCACAGTCTGGAGCAGGGGGGCTGTTCCATAATAGAATATAATATCAGGCCACCTAATAATAACATCAATGTTGGGCATTGTCATACGCTGCATATATAAAAACTGGACAAACCCTGAGTGTAACGTTACTCACAGATAAAGTCAAAATTGGATGTTCTGGTGCCGCCTTCACAGCACACCAAACACACCAAAAACATATTTTTGAACAAGACAGTAAACATGTTTATTTTCACTATACAATTGGACTTCATAACACAGAGGTCTATGCTGATGGACTCACTTCTGCAGCCAGCCCAAGTGGACATCTGAGGTACTGCAACTTTGGAACATTCAGGTTTGGCCTTATTGTTTGGCCTCAATGATGCTGCTTGGTCTTTATGTTTTGTGACAGACCTGCACAGACTTTGACATTGTCCAAACTGCCCTTCACCCCAATGGTGGCCCTGGTCTTAAGACTACAGAAAACATGCCCAAGACACTTATAAACAAACAAACAAAAAATCCATCCAGGTCCAGTCTTTAGTCAAAAATGAACATTCATGGGTCACTTTTTATCAAGGGACAAACACGTTTAAATACCAGTAAGTAATAATGTAATAAAGTTATAACTAACATAATTATAACATGGTAGTCTTCAGGGACATACAATATAAAACATACATCTGAGTCCATTACAGTTTAGAAATATATGGGGAAATTAGTAGA
>CM050209.1:25577500-25600000 GCA_027475355.1 Coilia nasus | reverse complement strand
ATATGTACATTAATATCTACATTAGAGTCAGTTTTTACTACGGATATCGATATTACTGGATAAAGACTCAAACAAAAGGTACTCTCACCTTTGGGGATTCATTATAATATTTACATTTAATATCTACATTAGAGTCAGTTTTTACTACCGATATCGATGTTACTGGATAAAGATTCAAACAAAAGGTGGTCTCACTTTCAGAGATTCATTGTAATATCTACCTTAATATCTACATTAGAGTATAAACAGTATGAGATAAAGACTCAAAGGTAGTCTGACCTAAGGCGTAGGTGGAGCGAAACCCGGCGTATAAGTAGAGGCACCCGTCCTTGAGGATGCAGTAGTTCTGCACCCACACATCCTTGGTCCTGTCCAGCTGGTGCAGGAGGCCCAGGCACTCGGGCGCCTTGACGGCCAGAGGGGGCAGGCTTGCGTTGTGCCGCGTCACGTCCACAAAAACGTGGGCCTGCCAAAATGAATCAGTGCCAAACAGTCAATGTCCAACGTCTGCCGCTGTGCCAGGGGAGAAGATTTGTTGTACCTAGGCAGTGCCAGGCTCACAGATTTGGTTTGGATTATGCCAGCACAAACCAAGCCAAAGCCAGCCTTGGTGCTTTTTCTTGTAACAACATGTAATATTATGAGCTAGACCCTAATCCTAAACCTTTGGTACAATGTGCACAAGTACATAATGTTACGCATTGTTACACACTATGTTACACTGTACCTTATTGATGTAACAGGGACAATAAAATAAAGTGTAACTGTGTGCTATTGCTTTATTCTCAGAGGAAAAGGTAAAAAAAATAAACTTGCAATACTGTAGCTGCATAGTTTAAAAAATTACAGTTGTTGCAATGTTTTAGAAGTGAGAGAATGAGATTGATGCTGTGCTAAACCTTACCGGAGGTAAAGGGCGAACTGCTTGGGACATGGCTTCTAACCATCTGCAAAACACAGAAGAGAACAATAAAAACACAGAAGACAAAAATGTGGCACAAAAAACATTAACATACATGATTCGCTATGTAAGCACATCTTAAATATGATTTATACAGTATGTGTTTGTATGTATGTATGTATGTGTGTATGTATGTATTTATGTATGCATGTATGTATGTATGTATGTATGTATGTATGCATGCATGCATGTCTGTATGTATGTATGTATGTATGTATGTATGTATGTTTGTATGTACTGTATGTATGTATGTATGTGTGTGTGTGTGTGTGTGTGTATGTATGTATGTATGTATGTATGTATGTATGTACAGTATGTGTGTATTCATGCATACAAAGACCTTCAAATTGGCAGTGTAAATGAACTGTGTTTAATCAGTGAGACCAATGACAAATCCTACTCCTCTCACAGCTCCCATACCTCTTCATGTCCTGGTTGGACGTGGCACAGAAGTAGTAGACCCTGCCTCCTGAGGCAGGCGAGCATTTAAACACAAAGGGTTTGCCAAGACTGGTGTCGGCCTCCACCTCCGCACCCTCCATCTTCAGTTTGGACAGCGCTTGGCTTTTACCCTCATCCTGTTCAGCAGAGTATAACAGCAGCAATACAAGGTAAGGCAAGGCAAGGCCAGGGTTAGCCATGTGTCCAAAAAATGTTATGTGCTACACAAAAGTGACTGGTGATGAGAATGCATTGGAATTACTATGTGATGTATGACTGACCTATTATAAACATAGCTAAAGTGATGTCTGTCCACACTTGGCAAGTCAGTTAACATACAAAGCATGCAGGAGTTCTGGACAGCATAATAAATGTTTACTGAACCCTTAATAGATAGGATTCATCAGTTAATAAATAGGCCCATTTGTCGAGTGCATGGGGTTGACACAGAAAAACAAAATTATTTACGTAATGCTCTTTAAACAACACCATATTCGTGGTAAGTAAATACATTAATAAACTGTCCAGGTAGTCTCAATTAGTACATTGATTATAGCTCCGAGGTTTATAAAATGCCTGAATATTCTCAATAAAATTCACTTTTCACAATGCAAGTTCTTAGTGATATATTAATACGAAAAGTAAAAACCGTATACAGCATATAAAAAAGTAGTATTCAAAAAAAAAAAAGTCAAAACAAATGAAGACTACTACCAAAAACCATTTTAATATAAACTTATTGTCCTTAACGTGCTGATGTGTCAACACCTTAAGCACGAATCACCTTTTTGTATCTGTAGTAGTACAAACAGCAGTCGTGGCGTAGTACGAACCACCTCCTCCTCCAGCCCTTGATCAGGCTGGACTGGGTGCGCTTGTGCAGGTAACCCCGACAGGCCGGCCTCGGGGTGTTGGGACAGCGGCTGATGTCCGAGCCAATGATTAACGTCAGCAGGTCTGGGCCTGGAAAGAGAAATGGCCATTCATTCCTGTCATTGATTCGCGTGGATTTGTGAAACTCCGAAGGGCTGTATTTTATCCTCTGGTCACACTTTGTTTGGATAGTTCAACAGATGGTGCTGTAGACTATCTACAGGTGCTGAGACTATTAACAAACCATCTGTTGAAACTGTTTAGACTATTAACAAACCAACCATCGAAACTCTGTGTTCAGGGTTGGGTTTGGGTAAGGTGATAAGTCAGTAAATTATAAACAAAATGAAACTGAATTTCAACAAAGTCTCTGTGGGTGGACTATCCAAATAAATTGTTACCTATCCATTTTGTATGATGTGATCCTGCGATGTCTACCACTAGATCATATTATACGTTTCATCATCATGAAAAATCACAGTGATGTCACCGTTTTTGTCATACAGCAAGAGCGTCAGCCATTGTGGATACATAAACCCCATGCAAAGCAAGTTTCTAAAAATATCTTTCCCCTTTCTGAGCCCTTCAGGACCCCACAGCATGAAGGGAATGGACGCTGAGGGTCATACCTTGAGGACCCCACAGCATGAAGGGAATGGACGCTGAGGGTCATACCTTGAGGACCCCACAGCATGAAGGGAATGGACGCTGAGGGTCATACCTTGAGGACCCCACAGCATGAAGGGAATGGACGCTGAGGGTCATACCTTGGCGAGCCAGGTCTGCGGCTTCTGAATGTGGGGCGCTGCTAACGTCTGTTCCATTCACCACGAGCACAGAATCACCGACCAGCAGACCCGCCTCCTCCGCTGCTCCATCTGCACCCATCGGGTTAAGACAGACAGACAGACAGACAGACAGACAGACAGACAGACAGACAGATTTGTGACATACATAGTTAGAACATGTACACAGTTGTAGTTACAGATAGATTTGTCACACGCGCAGTTATAACATGTACGACTGGCAGTGAAATGTAGACTGTTTAACTCCATAAAGGAAGAAGGGGCACAGAGCACATACTGTACAGTAATACCCTTTCAAGTGCAGTGTCCTTAGTTCTTGTTTGTGACACTATTTGCAACTATTTTCAACTGCTGAATTCTACGCACCTAGGCAAAACACTTTAACATAGTGAATGCTCAGATGCCGATTATCTGCTCTCTGAAAGGTGCTAATGCCAAACATATACATTAGCAAGGTCTTACGTAAGCAAAGAAACAATCGCATAGAACAGCTTGACTGCCAGCCGTCAACAGACTGCTTCTGAGGGCATTGGGACAGGTAAGCTTATTTGGCCCCGCGATAACGCATTAATGACTGCCCTAAATAGGGCCGCATGAAAAACGCAGGAACCCACTTGTGTCAACCTCTGTGACGACGATTGGCTTGGAGAACTGGATTCTGAATCCCCATGGGTACTCTCCAAATCCCTTAGTGATCTTAACCGTCCTCTCACGAACTGCAACACAGAGACAAATTCACCTTGTTGAAGATGATACACTGCAACGTTTCAAATATCATGAAGCGAGTTAGGTGGGATGGGAGGCGGAGCTTAATCTGAGAACTATATGATAAGCAGGAAATTACATCATGAGGAAGGAGGAAATGGGTGCCCTACTGGTGACAGGCCTTGGCCGCTTGCTCAGACAACGTGGGCTCTCAGTGTGACTGACATCATCCCCGCGGTAAATCCATGCCGCACAGTGAAATGTCTCCGTATAGAAGCCCATGTCCTCTATGTCCTTTACTCTTGTCTCCACCTCTCGAAAATCGTCTGAGAACATTGTGTCTGTAAGGGACAACAAGACCAGATGTAATTTTCAGATCACAACCAGATCACAAGCATTAAAGCAACACTAAATATTTTTTTCAACCTGAAAATAATGTTTCCAAAATAGTTTTAGTGGTTTATCAACTTGTAACTGGGTAAAAGGCACACGTCTTAATTCGCTTTGCCACCCTCCATGGGCTACAACTGCACTAAGTAAGTTTGGAGGAGCGGAGCATCTCTATGTAGTTCTCTACGAAAAACAATTCCGCTTCCAACCTGTAGTGCGACAGAAGACGAAAACTACTCAGTGTTGCTTTAAGACAGAACAGTCATAGGTGACAGAGAGAGGTGACATACCTGACTCGTCTGTGATGTTGCTGGTGAAAGAGCCTCCTCCGGCTGAGCTTTGGTGTTTGCTATCCTTAAAGAGCTTACGTCTCCTGGCCCAGTGATCAATAGCCTCCTCAGGCTCTTTGTGTGACGGTTCTGTCGCCGGCGTTATCAGCTGCTGCTGCTTGATATCCGAGGAGACTGCAAAAACATCAAACACACCGAACGAAGCGCCATCGTTACATACAGCTCTGGATAAAAATGAAGAAACCACTGTAAAATTATCACTTCCTCTGATTGAACTATTTATAGGTATCAGTGTGAGTAAAGTGAACATATTTGTTTTATTCTGTAAACTACTGACTACATTTCTCCCAAATTCCAAATTCAACTGACATTGGAAAGGAATGGCTGTCATACATGTAGAGATGCTGATTAGAGGAAAATTAGCAGTGGTCTCTTAATTGTTTCCAGAGCTGTAACTAGTAATACTGTACCCTCACAGCACTTTTGCTGTTGATGTTTTTAAACCCTCATCAGTTGCTTTTTATTGGTGATGACAGGTTATAGTATTTTGTTTACATGTAGTCTTCTATAGTCTTTATTATCTTATATATCATATATATTCTTTGTATATATGTCTAGAATCTTCAATATGAATGAGCCATGTTGATGAAAGGTTGACCTGCATTCAAATCAGATTAGTGTCTGTCCCGCTGTGGGTGACCTGAGACTATAGGCTTTAATTCTCCACAGCCATTTTAGTCAGTATGAGACAGCTGCACAGTGCAGGTGTAGTACTTACGTTTTGTGGAGCTGTGCCATCCTAGTGTTTCTGACGCTTGCGTTCTGGGTGTATGCGGGGCGTGTATGCTTCCTTTGGCTGTGGTTTTTGCCTCATGTTTCTCCAGTGCCCCCTCCTCCTTTGTTTCATCCTCCTGAGGGGTGTTAGCAGACTGCAGCGAGTAGCTGGAGTCGCTCTGCAGATCGGTCGCCTCGTAAGGCAGCGGAGAGGGCGACTGGATGGAGGTGCTTGACTCCGACACCAGAGGGGCGCTCAGAGAGGTCAGTCGGCCTGTCTCCGAGGCGACACCTTCCTCCATCTGGTCAGCGTCTGCTATTGGACGAAGGGAGTGGGGCTCAGGGGTCACTGCTGTGTTGTGGTCTTCCCTGTGGCTCCTTCCTGATTGAGCGGTTTCTTGAGAGTGGCTGCGCAAAATTCTCTGTTCACTTCCCACTATCGTGACCGTTATGACGGACGCTTTTCTAGACTTCGGCTGAGCGTCACCTGCAGACTCCTTGCACAGTACCTGAGTTTGTGAAACATCTGGCTCACTTGCATGTTGCTCTATGTCCACTTCACTCATGTTTGATTGCCCCGTGTCGCTGCAGCAGTTGATGTTGCTCTCTTTGGGGGACCCGGGAGAGGGAGGGGTGATGTGGATAAAGTAATCTTTGAACGAGACCGCCCTGGTCAGGGATACACCTTCGCCGTGGCTCTCCGTGGTGACCACATCCTCGTAGAAACCGCTCTCGGTGACATCACTCTGCCGGTGCGGACCACCTGCCGCACCCCCTGGGTTGGCGTCCCCGACAGCTGCCAGCTCCTGCAGGCCCCTTTCGCTAGTCCCAGCATCTCTGTCCGAGCCAACGAATCCATTTCCTGTCGGACTGCAGGCGTAGCACTTCATCGGGGAGAACATGCTGTGTCTACGCGCGGGGCTGGTAGCTAGAGCGCTACCGCACTTGGAGGACTTGCTCTCTGGATAAAGGGTAGACAACAGGTCTTCGTCAAGGTAGAACCTCTCTGTTCGCTCCCTTTCACGAGCGAGAGATTGCGTGAAGAACGGAGAGAGTGCTCCCGAGGAGAACGACCCCCTGCACATGGTCATGTCTTCCTGGTGGTCACCGGATTCGTCCATCAGTGCCGGGAATGTCTTTCGTCGCTTCCTTGGTACGTTCACGTAGTCTGCCGGCGGGGTGCGGCTCTTCAAGATGCCGATGCTGTTGTTCCGCATGCAAGCCTTTCTCTTGTGCTGGTCAATGAAGTTCTTGGTGAAACTGGACCGGCTCATTGGGGGATCAGGCCACATGGAAAGATCCTCTGTCTCCAACTCGTCGGAGTCGGACCCGGACCCGGACCCAGACCCGTCATCGCTTCTCCCCCTTTCTGTAGACGGGCAGCACGTGGACTCTCGTTTGAAGCTCGAGGCTAAAAACGTCATCACCGAGGCACTTTCTTCCAAGTCGCTGGCCTCATCAGAAGCATTCATGTGGCACATTGCAACGTCCTCTGTAAGGTCATCCACACCATCCTGGAACTCTCGGTCAGCAAATTCCACCGGAGGCGGGATGTCCACCTGCGTCTCACTGCTGATGCTGTTGGACATAGACATATTCTTCTGCAAAGGCCAAATATCTGATGGCGGCGAGAGGCTCGATGAGCCATCCACCAGTGCAAAATCGGTGTCGTAGCGACTGAAGTGGCCATACCCATAGCAGCGATCTTGGCAGCAGCTTTTGTAGCAGTCCGTATCCTCACTGTGACACACAATCGGCATTGGATCCGTCTGCATATCCACACCCTCTTTGCTCATCTCAACCACGCTAAACTCATAGCTCACGTTCTCAAAGGGCTTCACTATTTTACTGTCATTCAGGCTGGCCCCCTGGATGCATGGATGAGGAAAGGTAAAGCGCTCATTGTTTGGGACACTACAGCGATTCTGTTGGCCTTCCGAGGAGGTGTTGGAGTTTTTTGCCTTCTGACTCTGCAGGACAAATGTGGTCTTGTAATCGGAGTCGTCCAGCCGCAGCACCTCGCTGATCTCAATCTTCATGTTGGCCTGAATGCCCTTGAACTTGGTGGTGGTCACGGCAATGGTGCTGTTGCCCTCCCCTATCGTGTCTGACCCGTGTGATCTCTGAAGCACAATTTGGGATGTCTTCTCCTCCAAGTTCTCGATGGTCACTGAGGTGGTGATTCTGACCCCTTCGCCTGACCGCTGTGGGGTTTGTTCGTCTGACGGGCTGCCCGTCTGGCTGTCGCCGTTGCCCTGGAAGCATCCGACAGTACTGTCGCGCCTCAAGCTGCTCTCACTGCACGGCGTCTCTTTCTCCTTCTCCTCCTCCTCCTCCTCGGCGTCTGACTTGCACAAAGAGTTCTCCTTATGGAGCGAGTCGGCCTCCCCCTTTTCTGCGTGCTCATCCATCAGCACGACATCATCATTACGTGGACTTTTTGTGTGCTTTTGCAGGTTATATGGACAGATGCTCTCTGAGGGGAGAACAAGGAAATTATCAATGATCTGTCATAAAAGCTCTGTAAACAGTGTTATTTCTAGATTTCCGTGTAGATATTTCCCCTCAACATGTGTTAATTTTGCAAGTTACTGCTACCCAAACTAACACCTTTAAAGTACATATATACATTACATTTATCAATGTTTGAATTCCTGGGAATTATTATTAGGCGCAGAAGATATTCTCTTTATCAGTTTTTGAGTTCCTGGGAATGACTCCAACCAGCTATTTCATTCCACTATTGAATATTGGTACAGCTTGACATTAGTAAGAACGGCAATTTGCACTAGCCAACAGCCAAATGTACTTGTAAAATATGAAAGTGGCTGATAGATGTTGGTCACAAAATAATAATTCACTGTTGAGTGGCTGGTGGATGTTGATATTTATTTGTCAGTGCCTGGTAAAAGTTCACATTTTGCAAAGTTAATAGCCACACCTGGTAAGCACACTTCCATCCTGTCCTTTTCAAAGTTATTTAGACGTTGCCTTTTTGTTTAAAGACAAAACAGTCCTGCAAGACACGGCGCTGTAGCCTACTGTACGTAAATAGCCCATGGATGCGCTCTGTGCACTGTAATCCCTCGGGGGTATGTGAAGGTGCGTGCTCTGGCGTTTGTGCAGGCGCGTGGCCAGAGCATGAGACCCAACAGGCGGTTAGCAGATTAGCCTAATGCTGGCCTCAGGTGCCACGCCACGCGGGTCAGCAGACAGATACTCACGCTTGCTGCCGCTGGAGCTCTTCCTCCTGCGGCTGTTTCTCCGGCGACGCTTGCTCATCCTCGCCCTACTCCTGAGCACACGCCAGCCACGGCACTACGGAGGAATGAGACAGTGTTGTTGGGCAACGGTACAAAAACGTCGGACGTTCCTGATTGCTGTCTTTTGGTAGGACTATGGTACGAGCACCACAGGTTCACCACAGGAGATAAAAATAGTTCACAATTCTGTCACACATCATCACAAGATTGTCTCTTTCCTCCCATTACTGTCTAGGCATAGTTAAGCAAAGCACTTGGTCCTGGTAAACGTTCTTTTAGTGATTCATACAGTAAAAGCAGCATACAACAAAACCATGTAACAGCAGGAGAGCACATAACAAACCCATGAAACACGATGTGATAAATGTTCCTGATCGTTGTTAAAATCCATTACAGACCAGACCATTTTATTCACATATCAATTCAATGACCTGTAATGCCCTGACAGGAGTTGGACTTGTCTGGAATGGTCTTTTGGTAATATTGGATGACAGGTGCATTTTCAATAACATGTTTTCTCACAATTACAACTATTACACAATTTATTTATATTTTTATTAACCTTAGCTTTTGTACACATTTCTTGGCCAAATATTTCATTGAGAAAGGCCCCTAAATACAACACTGATGTGGCAGCGACCAGCATTATCTGTATGTAATATTGTGCAACAAAACATTCATGCTTGGTAGGTATGCTAGCTATGCTAATGTGGCTTGTTGACAAACAGCAAGTTGCTCACTTTGACTATAACTTTCATTCACATGACACTTGTTTAACACAACTATGAGGAAAAATACCATCAACACAGATATTTCTTTCTGCTACTGTGTATTATGCTCATCCTTGGACATGTTATGCTCGGCAAGTCTCCAGGACCACCCCATACTGTTATACCACCAAACCCCTTATGGCCCAAACAAGCAATTAAACCAAAGAAGAATATGGCCACTTACCCATTAATGGCTTCCCTTTGTACACAGTTTTATCCACTTTTTAGACCAGTGCCATTTACCTGTATAGCATATGCATGCATCGGTCAGTCAGGTTGCACAGAGCGTGTTTGAGGACCTGCTCTATGCCCTCCACAGCGCTCCACTTCTTACTGTTTCTATTTCTACCCTAAAGCTCTGAAGCAGCTTAATGCATCTAATCTTACGAGGCCCTTTTGATGCTGTGCCATGCAGGCAGAGGTGTCCAGTCTTTCTAAGTGCAGTGCACAAGAGGTGCCCTAGGTGGTACAGGATGAAAATTTACCTGGCAAGAAACCTTTAGTCACAAAATTGGAATTCATTCCTAAATGTCCTTCACAAACAGACTTGGGATTTTGAAGAGCGAGAGAAACAGGAAGAGAAAGACAGAGAGAGAGAGAGAGAGAGACAGAGGGAAAATCAGATGCATTTCATTGCCAAGTCAGTACAACAAATGTGAAATTTCTCTTGGTCCAGGTGCATTAATGATAACATAACAAACATCACATAAATATAATATAAAGACAGATAGAGAGAGAGAGCTATAATAGTGCACAATAGTGTACACATTGATACTTTTTGCAGTTTAATGACTATGATAAGGATTATGTATGTAGTTTTGGTTCTCTTTCGGGTAGCTCATTATTTGAACATAATGAACAGGGGCTTTGGTATGAATGGATTGTAATGGTGCGGCAGCATTGCCAGCTGCTAGATTCAGTCAATTGTAATAGGATTGCTCCTGAAAGGAGACTAAGTGTGGTGTGGACTACACCCAAACATAGACACACACGTGCTTGTGCATGCTTGGCTGACAGACAGGCACACACACACACAGACACACACACACACACACATGCACACACGCACACTCATGTATGCACAGACACCCATGCACAACTGTGCATAGACGCACACGTGCATAGGCACACACAAACGCAAACACACACACACACACACACACACACACACACATGCACATACAAATAGTATATGTAGACATACAGACATACAACTATACACACACATTTTCATAGTGACTAGAAATAGTTGTATTTTTATGCTATAGAGTCAGCCAGGGTTTATCATAGTGCTTGCTGTTCACTCATACTCTGTCCACACTTTACATATTCTCTTCACCGTCACATATTCTTGTCACACTTCCTGTGACAACAGTGCAGGATACACCTTACATATACATTACTGAACAAACTCAGACAAAGTGCCTCATTAAAGAAACAGCATCATAAATGGGTATTATGTGGATTGTAGCCGGTTGAGATTTATTTTGAATATGGTCCATGTTATAGAGGCCCATTCAAACATTACTAGACAGCTAGTAAGTGGGCAACATGGGATTATGTCCTACAACAAAATCCCAGCATCATCTCTACCTGCACGGTAAACACCCTGCGTGACTAGCAACGTGCTGCTGGGTCAAACACGTGAGCTACAGTATTACCTCATATTGTCCAGCAGGGGGCGAAAGAACATCTAAACAAGCCAATGCCCTACCGGTGTTCTGACATTTTGGCATAGGCTACGGCCAGAATAGCATACCTATATTTTTATACGGTGGGGTGACGTTCTGACAGATTGATTTGCACTGTCAGTATTGCATAACTGTATTTTAATGTTATGACATTAGGCATTTGCATTTCTTTCAGAAAGACAATGTTTTGTTGTGTGTGTACAGTATAGTTTTTTTTTTTCCAGTAAACTGAACATGTTCTCAAGTTGTAACTATGTACTAAGTATAATAATAATAATAATAATAATAATAATAATAATAATAATAATATAGTTTTAATCCTTATTAGTGTGCAACTGTTCATCCAACAGCATACAAATTAGCCAGAGGTATGCTGTTCTGAGGGGTAAGCTGAAATGTCAGGACACTCCCCCACCTGGCTACACGCAGCATGTCACACAGCGGAACCACACAAGACCTGCAAGGCTCCACTAGGGAGTAGCTGCTCGAGACTGACTCAGTGGTGTCGTCCACAGTCACACAGGCTTCACACACATAGACATAGCCACAGGCAGGCAATTGTCAATCAGGCCCACCCAACCAGAAGGCTCTATTTGTTTAATTTACTGTTTTATTATTAATAATAATCTGTGTGTTTTGGGCTAGGCCAAACTCATTTTTTTCCCTGGGTCCACACATTTTATGATTTCTGGCTACGCTCCTGGTCACTTATTCACTGTATGCCACCTGTGACACATTAATTCACAAAGGAGGATTGAAGAAGAAGACAAATGACTGGGATAAATGTTCTAATATCATTCAAACCCACTGCAGTCAGCACACTGTCAAATCAGCAACTCAGATTAGATATTGGTCTTTCGATACACCACCCATTACGTTTAGCAGAAACTTTTACCCAAAGCGCCTAAAAATGAGGGAAACCAATGAAGCTCCAGTATATACACATATTTGGGAGCTGTTTGTGTGTGTGTTGTGTGTGTGTGTGCGTGTATGTGTGTGTTTGGGGGGGGAGGGGTGGTGTCAGAGGTGAAAACGAAACCCCCACCCGCCTCTTTTTTCTTTATCTGTCCTATGCAGCGGGGGCAATCCACTTGTCTGCGTACAAGCTGTACAAATAGCAGCCGGGGGCTGTTGGTTTAGCAGACAAACGGGAGCACAAATAATTCATCCCATCCTCCCAGCATCCTCCACTGCATCCTCCACTGCATCCTCAGTGCCTCCTCCCAGCATCCTCCACTGCATCCTCAGTGCCTGCTCAGGCCACATCTTATGTGGGATGAAAACCTTCAGAGATGCTTGGGGGCTAATGGAAGTGACCTATATACGTCGAGTTGAGTGGGCAAAAGCAGGTGTGTGTGTGTGTGTGTGTGTGTGTGTGTGTGTGTGTGTGTGTGGTGTGTGTGTGTGTGTGTATGAGTGTGTGTGTGTGTGTATGTGGATGGCAGCTGGACCTGCAGATGTGTCCTATGTGGATCAGTAGCATATCTGAGTCACCCTGAGCCCTCGCGAACAAAAAGCCTTCTTCTGCTGGAGAGGGGCCAGGGGGTGGTGGTGGTGGTGGTGGGGGCTAGTGTCAAGGACCTGATGGAAGGGCAAAGGAGAGAGAGAGAGAGAGTGAATGAGAGAGATAGACAGAGAGAGAGAGTGTTTGTGTGTGTGTGTGTGTGTGTGTGTGGGTGGGTGGTGGTGGTGGGGGCTAGTGTCAAGGACCTGATGGAAGGGAAAAGAGAGAGTGAGTGAGTGAGTGAATGAGAGAGAGTGTGTGTGTGTGTGGTGGGGGGGGGGGGGGGGGGGGGGGCTAGAGTCAATGGCCTGATCAAATGGAGAGAGAGAGAGGGAGATTGTGAGTGAGTGAGAGAGAGTGAATGAGAGAGGGTGTGTGTGTGTGTGTGTGAGAGAGATAGAGAGGATGGATAGTTGACAATGAAAAACACAGAGCAAGAGAGCAAGCCTGACAGAAAGAAAGAGAGTAAGAGGAGTGGAAGATGAAGTGAATGAGGGAGCAAGAGTGAGAAAGCAAGAGTGAGAGAGAGGGAGAAAGAGTGAGAGAGAGAGTGAGCGAAAATGGCCCAGCGTGAGCAATGGCTGCTGTTTCTGAATAGAACATCACTCTTATTTAACGTCACTCTGGCCAGGCCGATACACAGGCGCAGCATGCATATATTCAGTGCCCTGGAGTATGAGGGGACATGGCCATTTGTCATTATACCGCATAGAGCACCCCTCATACTGCATAACACCAGCGCTGTCAGCCCATGGCTCAATCGGATAATGTGCCACTCTGCGGCATAAATGAAAATGATGTGTGCTGTTTTTGCAAAACAAATTTGAAGACAAGAGCTCTGTGCGTTCGTGCATAATAAGCTGAGCTAAGTGAGGCTTCGACCTTCCTGCAGCTGCACACAAGCTGGATCGGAAAACCACCATTGAGTTATCATGTGGCTGTCTCACAGCATCCTCTGATGCTGCTCTACCCCTCCATGTCATGATACTGGCCACGCTCATCCTTTGATTTTTCATGCTGATGACAGATGCTTCACCTGAGCTGAACTCCATCAGTGGAGATTGAAGGTGGGGGGGGATCAAAGCACTCATTTGTTAAAAGAGGGGATAACTGGTAGCCTGGTAAACCAGCTCCTCGTACTTCATTTCATTTTGTACAGAGGGTCAGGCAGTGCTGTATTGAGAAACGATTTCTTCCTGGTGGTGTGGACTCTGCTGAGGTTTAAAACAAGTGGTTCTGCCTTTACCCAATGTCTGCTAATGTCTGGTTGTGATACACAGTATGCAATTAGCCTGCCTACACACTACAATTCAAATGTAGCATACAAACTCAACATCATCGCTCAACAACACTCCCTCTGTTCACTGATTGGCTAGGCAAAATTCTTCCTAAGACAGCAGTGTCAATGGAAGCACTGTAAGACCCTCTGTACAAAATGAAATGAAGTACGAGAGGCTGGTTTACCATCAAGTCAAGTAGGTTTTTATTGTTGTTTCAGCCATATACACAGTACATAGTGAGACAAGACAATGTTTCACCGGGAACAATTGGTGATACACGTAACACAGTATGGACAAGACAGATTTGTAATAGTGCCTACATACACTGTTAGGACCACATATGCACATAGTGCGCACACACAATCATGAGGGACTACATAGATCCATACTCACACACCAGTGCCCCTTCACACATATCTACACACACACACACACACACACATACACACACACACACACACACATATATGCACACTCTTGAACACACACATATATGCACACTCTTGAACACATATGCACATACATTACATTACAAGTTAGTAAACAAAGGCATGGTGACATACATACATAACAAGTGACATAAGGCAAACACGCTAGACAGGGCATAGCTTTTAAGAGAGCACTGTGGCAAGTGGTATGATTTGTACAACTTTTTACATAATTATGGGGTATTAGCAGCAAAGAAAGAGGCATATAAGGTGCAGTGTGCTGGTTTGCGTTCTGCATTCTGTGTTGCTAAATAATATTACAGTTTGATTTTACAATTTGTGATGAGGGGGAGATAACTGGCGGTGACAGGATTCTCTTTTCTTCCGATCCACTGGTGCCCTACGGAGCGCGGCACTGACAGATGAGCAGAGGGGAGAGATGCTACACCATGTTCCTCTCCAACCGAATCCCTCCGTGACCACTCCATGTTCCTGGATGGGTTAAGTCATTTCCAGCAATGGCCTCAGTAGATCAGGAGTCTCCAACCTTTGATGGACTAAGGGCTACCCGAAGGATGAGAAACTGTATTGAGGGCTACTTGTTCAAAATAATCTGAATATAATATTTCAAAAAACACCAAAGACAATAGTAGAGTAGTAGAGTAGAGATACTTTATTTATGCCAAAAGAAATTAAGGAAATGAATAAAACACAAAAAACAAAACAAACAAGAAAATTAACAATGAAAACAACACTGCAGTAAAAACATGCTGTTTTCAGAATATCCATTGCATACACCTTACAAGCTTCTAGTAGATTGCATCACATCTCCTATGCAAACACAGCCCTCTGGGCAACAACAACAACAAGGAAACACCATCTGGGTCAATGCTGGTTGTGAGGCGAGGATGGTCCAAACACTTTGTACAGGCAAGGCTGAGGCAGAGGAGGGTTGAGCACTCACTGGGTATTTGTAAATGCATGTCCCCGGGTTACATAATATGGGAAACAGCTCACTATGTGTTAGTGTAACAGCAAAACACAGTTGCGTAACACACCATTCTTTGTCAGAACATGTTCATATTTTTCTTGCTTTTTTAGCCTTATGTTTAACTCTCATCCATAAACCACTTCCTGAATCATCGATTTTTGCATGGTACATAGTCAAACACACGAGCCAGCCCAATGAAGCACTCTCCGATGATTAAAAAAGGTCATTTATATTTCAGACCGCTCATTTCATGCATGACTCAATGCTTGAATCAACAGCATTTGCATTTACACACATCCGGCTCCATTTTACAAGCCCCCAAAGCAGCTACACAAACTATTCTCTCGCAGACCATCTCTCGCAGATTCTGTTCATGGATTATGTAACATCACACATATGTTTATTAAGCTTTAATGGACTGGTGGCCTGATACCTTGCCATCTGTGGCAGTTTGTTTAATTTTTACGCGATTCCATAAAAATAAATGACAGTCTTGGGGGGAGAGGGGTTTACACAGTGATAAGGAAAATGGCTGCAGATGAAAGAGAGACTGAAAGCCTTGGCCGATTAATGCAGGTCACTTTTGCCTCTCAGCAATGCGGATAGGGCACCTGGCTGCGTCAATTAATGACTCCAGACCCCCACACCAGAGGAGCCCTTTTTTCCTCTATATTTCAGCCGCCATGCAAAACAACAGGTGTTGCAGAGACGTGGAATTAGCCAATTACCATTTGAAACCATCTGGAGAGTTTGGATGTTATGCAATCATTCTGTGTGCCAGAGCTGTGTACCTTAAATGGGTATTGGTTGTGTTATTAGGCCTAGAAAAAAGGTATGAAGACATGTTTCCACACTCTATTTTTGCCCTCCAAGAAAGATTTTATTTGCAACTTTTGAACACTTCGCTTTGGGCATTCTAAGGACTCAGCATTGACTAGGGACACTTTGAGGATAATATTAATATTATTGTTGTGGGAGGGATGGCCCAAAACTGTATTCCCGAAAACGGCATGACCCAAAATGTCTAGCAGCGCACTTGTTTTTGAGTGTTTTATATTTGAGCTATTGTGGCTTATGGCTATGGCAGCAATACACTAACCTGAGCCTTCTCAGACCTGAATAAAATCAGCTTAGGTCAAAGACATCCCATGACCCTGCCATAGTAAAACCAAGACTGACCTCTGCCTCCCATACACGTTATCGCTGATCTAACATTGGCGCAGCTTGTAAAATGCATATGGGTAACTGGTTTACAGGGTGAGAGGATATGACCATGCATTATTAAAACATTATTGCACAGAAAAGGCTGGTGCAGAGAGCACTGGCTGGCCTTGCTGACCTGTGAAGCACAGTGATAAATTATGCCCGTGTGGACCCTGTCACATAACTGTAATATACAGAGTTTAATAAAGAATATGTGACTCAGTGAGTGTGTCTAAATGAAGAATTGAATGAATTAAATGAATGAATTAAATACAATGTCTGTCACAGTAGGTACTAATGCATTTATGCTGAAGTTATGCAAGTAGTTATTAATGAGTCTAAACCTGGTCGTGACTAATAAAAATGATGTAGGAAGGAATTAAATAAAACCTAAAGAGAGAGAGCACCACCACTGTGCAATAGTGGCCTTCTCACTTTTACTGTAATATCTTTTGGCAGCGCTCATTCTTTCCATCAACTCACATTCTTTGGCATTTTCCACATTATTTGCCCATTAGCGTCGCCCTCTTCAGATCAGCACGCGGTTTGGGAGTTCACTCGGAGGCATTTGTCTCTAAGCAATGCCATTAGCTGTGCCTCTATCAGCTATCAGGATTAGATGTGCTAACTCTCCCTGACGGAAGTTCGTGGAGGCGGGGGCGTGCCAGGCCGGGGGGGGGGGGGGGTCACTGGAGACGTGGCGAGCGTGTGGGCTACCGGCACAGCTCATTTCAGCATCTTATTGGAAAATGGAGCTTGGGATAATAACCTTATTTCACTCGCTTTCTTGGGGAAGAGAAAAAAAAATATGGTATTGTTTTCTGGAGGTGAAATCCATTACTCTCTTTCTTTTTTTTTTGCTTTCTTATTTACAAGCGCCATCCACCGCTGTGCTGCTGCTCCTAGCAATTACTTTTTGGCATTGAGAGTCTCACAAATCTAAACACAGATGTTGGCAGCCTACAGTATTTCTTTCAAAAAATATCTAGTGTCTGCTCACAGTGTCCCTCACTCAGAATGTAGAGAGAATGTTTAACTTCTTCGGCCAGCGTCCTTCCATGTCGTTTGAACTGCAAACTGCAGTCCGTGCGTTATTGCCTTGTGGTGGAGATCGATAGCTGTCACAGCAGGCGATTGGATGGAGGGGAAAAACAACAGAAGTGGACAGTAGATGGCATCTCTCTGCCTTTGAAAGGCCACAGGGAACACAGTGTTCCCTAAGAGCTCACTTCTGTTCACACGTGTTTGCGTAAAAGCAGCTTTTATGCACAGTACTGTAACTCATGAATACGTTTTCTATAGAGGAGGCCTAACAAAGAAACATACGACACAAATAGGCTATACAGTGAGCAAGGACACTTGTATTTGGATTTGTAGCACAGATAATTATGTACTGGTAAATATCACTCATTGTTCAAACACGGCCCTGGGCCTAATACATTACAGAACCACCACATCAAGTTCTTATGGACCAAAATACCCTACAATACGGTATGAGAAATTGACACCATCTTCTCGGTGAGAAGCTTGGGTTCGGGGGAACCTGACTGTCCTGCCGGAACGTATGCAGCTGGATATATGATGGACGCGTGGGAGAGGTGGCGGGTCATGTGCCTGGCGGCTCTTTCCGTGGAGGACGTTGAAGACATCTACCTATTCGGAACCATGGTGATTGGATTGGGCATTGGCCTGGTTTACCGAGTAACAAAGAAGACGGGAACAGCTGTCCATAGCCCCACAATGCTGCCCGGCTTGATTGATGCGGTGGGCAGAGCTGTCAGCACTCAGACTGTGGCTATGAACCGCAACATGGATAACATCATGGAGAAGCTTGCGGCTTTGCAAAGGCAAATGGATCGTTTCGAGGACCAGAATGGACAAAGAGAGTAGCCATACAAATTGGAATGCGGCTGCTCGCCCTAAAGCCTAAACAACCCCCAATCTTATCTGCTTTCGACTCCCTCAACTGGAATAACAATTCCCCGGCAGATCACGGCAGCGGGACGCTCTTGCATTCCTCCCCCCCTCCTCCAGCCTGGCAAGCGGGTCTGTGTGACCAGCGGCTGCTGGACCGGATGGCTGCTTGCCTACGCTGGATGACCCCAAAGACTTCCTTACCTTGTCTTGCATGTTGTTAAATGTTTGATTATGTGCTCTGTTGCTGAGGTGTTTTTTCCTGTCCCACATCATGCTCCCTTAAGAGCATGGTCTGGGGGTTGGTTTTTTTTCTCTCCTCCCCTCTCCTCATGTGATGCTGTATATCTTACACCCCTGTCTTCCCATCCTGTCTACCCCCCTGTCATATCATGTATGTTTGTTTTTATGTGGATGGGTTGATGGCTAATTTCGCTGGCCTAAAAACCAGTGACAATAAAGGGTTACTTGACTTGACTTGACTGCCCACAAGGCCAAGAGCAAGACGGGGCTTCCCCACAGATGCTGGGGCAACAGCTGAGTGTTTTGTGCCACTATGGTACGGGCCACACTATGGCATTTAGACATGCGCAGTAATGGGCGTAAACAAGGGGGAGGGGCATGTTCAAAGTCAAGGTATCTTTAATGTCCCCACGATGCAACTTGTTATGCAGCTGTCAGAGAAATACAAACACACAACAATACATGGGTGGATGGCTGGCTGCTGCTTATAATTCTGAGCCACACTTGATTTCCATAGCCTATAAGGTCAAACTTTATTTGCATGGCCCTATGGAAGGTCCTATGTACAGTCTACAGATACTGATGATTAACCCTTCAGTTAAAACTGCCTTGTAAAGGTTAAAGATTAGGTCTAATTAAGGTGATAGGTTAGTGAATAATTAACACCATTAAACAGAATTTCAACAAACCATCTGTGATGTGTCTGTTGGCAAACTATCAAATTAAAGTGTTACTGAACATAATAATGGCCTCTGGAGTAATAGCAATTGCTTGTCATTACATGCTCTATAAGGACCCCCCATCACAGCAGGCTCCTTGCGCTTGTCACAACTTCCTTCAGTCTCACAGCTCCCTTGAAGAGGGAGTTTTACAATGTTAGCTTGAGGGATGTGCAGTATTTCTGATAGAAGTATTTAAAACATGTATATCAGAAACAAAATTTTAATGCAAAATTACAGTATTTAATTTCAATACATGGTAAGATGGCTGACCTTTTATTTGGTATTTTAGTTTAAAGTGCAACAATTTAACGTACTTTGCCCATACTAGTTAGCATCATTCCAGAACTGTGTCACATGGCAATTATTCATCTCGTACTGGTGCGCAGGTTTTAATCATATTTAGCAAGAGACTCAGTCACAAGACAAAGGAGGTGTCATAAAGTCAATAACCAGTGTAAACTTAATTTTGACAAAATATGTAGTTACAGCATTTTGGCTTTGTAGGGCATTGCTGATCCCCACGTCTTTGTTGTGGGCACAGTGGTGTAGTTTCCGTGCCCAGTATGAGGTCATATTTCAAGACCTACAGCAGCAGTTACAGCAGCTGAGAGTGGTGCTGTGTAGAGGTGCTTTGAAGCATTATGTTGCATGAAAATATATAATGCTGACAGCCCCCAGTAATGATAATTATTGATAATGATAATTCATTATGATATTCTTAATTATATAAATGTCTGAACATTTGAGAGCCATCAGCAAAAGCTTACTGTAGAGATGAGATTATTGCTAGCATCCGTAATCAATACTCTCGAAGGCCCAAGTGTGCACAGCGAAAATTGCAGACATACAGATTACATTTTAGGCCTTTGGTGTAGGACTTGGAATAGGCCCTTTCCACTTTTCCAGTTAAGTAAGTGTGTCTGTTTGTGTATGTGTGTGTTTGGTGGGGGGGGGGGGTGTCATTATCATTTGTTTGTCAAAATGAACCTCCCACACAAGGGGCACACACACACATACACACACACACACACACACACACACACACACACACACACACACACCACACACACACACACACACACACAATCCCCACTAAGGGCTGCAGTTATTCAGTTCCACCATTCTACCTCCCACGACTCCCTTGGAGTCCCCAGAAGAAGGATGTGTGTAATTTACTGACTGTGAGCAGAGCAGAAAAAGCTCTCAAAGTTCTCTCAAACCTGAACTCTGTGGGAAGCGTCATTATGAAACGCCGATTGCGGCTAATATTACCAACATAATCATTCACCCTCATCAAAACAGGAAGTTTACCCTACCATGGCCTATGCCACACTGCAGCAGCTGCAAATGCATATCAAAAAGTTTTGAGCCTCCCACATTTTTCCCAGTCGGATAGTACAATGCACCTGCATCTGATGTACACCATTGTATTACTGGTTTCATGTGGGATAATTGTGCTGACTGCTATTGTTCAGTCAGAACATCATGCGGAAGGGGCATACCCCCAGTCAGTTGGCAAAAATGGACAAAGCTGATTATAGAGCAGTGATAAAGTTTCTGGTACTGGAGGGTCAATCTGCCAAACAGACTGAAGAGCAATTGACTGCCGTTTACCAAGAGTCTTCCCCTTCTGCTGCAACTATCAAACGGTGGGTAAAGGAATTCCAGCGTGGCAGAGAGAGTTTAGAAGATGACCCCCAGTCAGGACAGCCATTAAACAGTACCACTGAGGAAAACATTGAGACAGTTCACAGACTAGTGATGGAAAACCGCTGTATCACTCTCCATTAGTTAGAGGAAGCCATAGGGCTTTCATATGGATCAATGCACAGCATACTTCATGACATATTCCACATGTCCAAGGTGTGCGCAAAATGGGTCCCGAGAATGCTTTCAGATGACATGAACCAATTGAGGGTCACCATCACCCAGTGGAGCTGTGCTGACTCGGTACAATGCCAACCCAGATGATTTTCATTTCAGGGTTGTAATCTGTAATGAAACCTGGCTTTATCATTATGAGCCGGACAGTAAACAGGAATCGATGGAATGGAAACATGCCGCATCTCCAAAGACAAAGAAGTTCAAGGCCACCAGGTCCCCCAAGGAGGTTATGGCGACAATTTTTTGGGACAGCAAAGGAGAGGTTCACATTGACTACCTGCCCCTTGGAACCACAATGAATGGGGACTATTACACTAACCTACTAAAGCAGGTACACCAGTCCATCAAAGACAAATGTCGTGGGAAAATTCGTCGTGGGATCCTGTTTTACCAGGACAATGTGCCAGACCACACCAGCTGAGTTGCGATGGAAGCTGTACGTGAGTGTGGTTACGAAATCTTCCCTCACCCACTCTATTCTCCAGACCTAGCCCCCAGCGACCTCCACCTCTTTCCCAGACTGAAAAAACACCTTTGGCGCTGGCGATTTGAGGAGGATGATGAGCTGACTGCTGCTGTGAAGGGCTGGTCAGGGGACCAAGATGTTGAGGTCTACTGATGGGGTATCAATGACTGGCAAACTACATGGAACAAGTGTGTGGAGTTGGAAGGTGACTATGTTGAAAAATAAAGCAATACAACTCTGATTATCTTGGTCTTTCTGTGTGAGGCTCAAAACTTTTTGATATCCCCTCGTATGTGTGTGTGTTTGTGTGTCTGTGTTTGCCCCCCCCCCTACTCTCTCTTGACTTATCGCTGTGCCTTTGTCGCCTCGTTCTCAGACACTCGCTATGGCTCTTTTTGGCAAGAGAAAAAACCCATGAACAGGTGGCCCAGCACCTGCTCCATTCCCTTGCTTGCTAAAATTACAAGGCAGATAGATGATATTTAGAGGTGACAAAATCGCCAACGCACAATGCAGCACAACACTTCCCCAACGAACGAACGAACGAATGAAAGGCATTCAAAATGGTGGGGGAACTGTGACTGCCATCATCACTCTTTCCCAGTTCAGCGCGTGTGGCCGTGATACAGTACAGTAGTTCTCTTGATGATAATAATAACGCGCCACACAAAGCAAGCCAGCTCCTGTGCTCCGCCATGCGAACGAGCTCACGCGTCCAATTATAGCCCTGCTCCAGAGGCCCCAGAGACCTGCACAAAGAGAGGGAGAAGAGAAAGGGAAAAAAAAGAGAAGGGAAAAAAAAATCCCACGCAAGCTGAGCGGAACATACTGACGCACTGCTGCCGTGGCGATGGAAGCCTCGGCTGGGTGTGAGGCGGGCTGCAGGGGGCAGAGGACGTAG
>CM050209.1:25572500-25575000 GCA_027475355.1 Coilia nasus | reverse complement strand
GATCTGTTTGTTATGTGTCAATCTTCGCATCAACGTTTTATGACAAACTTATTTGTGCAAGAACTGCAAAAAAGAGGAACTGTGAGCTACTGACTGAGAAATGCTCAGTTGTTGAGAATGTTTTTTTTATTACCATAAAGCATGCCAGGCTCCTGCAGTTTGCTGTTGCTGAGAAGCAATAATTGTGTCAGTATGGGGCTTTCCAGAGTAATGACAGTTGGTCATTTGCCACACAGTCTTCAGAATTACAGTAATGGTAGTACAGAGGTAGGAAGCGTTCAGCTGCACTTGAGAAAGAAGAATCAATTTGATAATGTAGCACAAAAATCAGAATCCGTTTCACTTGGTAAGGACGCCGACATTAAACACTTTCAGACAGCTGGTTTAGATCTTTTGTTTTAGAATGAGTATTTTGTTGTTCACAAAGCAACAGAGATGCTATCCACAAACCTGAATCACATAGCATTGAAATAGCACTGCTGTCCTGCTTTTCATTAGCAGACTAATTAATGGAATTGATTGAGAGGGTTTAGAGTTCCGACAACCCCTTTTAAGGTCTTTTAATGGCTCCTTCATTACTGTAGTACCTCACAGAGAGGTAATCTCACAAGCATGCAATCAAATGCACTCCAGAAGTTACAAGCACGATGCATAACATTTCTGTACAATATGCAGTCCTGTAGTTCTACAAAATATGCATTCCATAAATCTGTCTATAGATTGTTTATATGAAGTTAAATAAGTATTTAATTTAGCAGCTTTTCTGCAGAGTTAGGCTAAAGGTTTCCAGTGAATATAATTCCAGAATGTACCTTTCAGCATACATCACCTTCTGCATTGTTCTTACAGACACAGTAGAGTAGAGCTTGTGTGAAGGCTGTTGGTTAACATATTGCCACATGTGTTTCTATGGCAAATATCAGTCAGGGAACAAGGAGCATGACATGCATGTGGAGCTGACGGCATGAAACGGCAGAGGTCCCCTTTGGCAGCTGCCTGCTCGCCTGTCCACTGATGGACCGTTCGGAGGCCCATCAGCGCCTCCTCCCACTGCTGACATTCTGGGTGCAGCAGACCATGAAGTTGCCTGCGAACAAGGCAACTCTGACAGCTCACCCACCCTTAACACGCACACCCATACGGACCCACACACACGCACATGCTTTCAAGAGCATATAGAGGAAAGCTACATGCATTACAACATACTTGCACTCATGTGCATACTGTGTGAATGCACACACAGCCAGATACATGCACACCCAGGCATACATGCACTCATACACAGTGAGAGAGATATAAACTAAAGCTATTTTTAAAACACTGAATGAAAAGTGTTCATTCAAAACCTGAAAACCGTATGGCCACACCCACGGCAAGTGTTGTTAAAAACTGGAATAAGGACAAAAATCAGCCATACATGTCTTAGCTCAAAAGCTGAGCTAAAAAAGGAGTCAGGATAATTGTTGTCCTAATTATGACCGCCGCTAGCAAATTTTTTTTTTTTTTCCCACCGATTTTTCGTCAACGATTCCCGGGACACTGAAATTTGGGGAGACATGAATGTTTGTAGGCATGTAGCCCTAGAAGTTTGTGAGCGAATAACACCTTTTGGTCCCCCAGGGCCACCCCCCCCACTGTGCCAGTGTCCGTTAAAGAGGGGGAGACCGGCAAAAGTTTTTGCTGAATAACTTAATGAATGTTTCATCCAACAACATGACATTTTGTGATATGTCTGTATGTCGGTATGTATGGATTTTGAGTTGCCAATATCTTGGACCGAGAGACCGAGGTAGAAACTGCACAAAATACGTCATGCACGATCACCACAAAGACCTCTAACACCACAGCACATGCCATAAAATTTGGTCCATAGGGGGCGCTGTAATTGTAGAAAATGTCATTTTGGCTATTATCTAGAGAATGCTTACATTTACAACAATTTTTTTTTTATCGTGAAATCTATTGACCCTCACGCATTGAAAACACTGGTCCACGCCCATTTCCAACGAGAACAATTTCCGTGAAATTTTAACATTGCGAAAACGAATCTGAACGAACTCGTCATAGGCCGTTCATGGGAATCTCACCAAATTTGGTATATGTCATCTACAGACAATGCTGACAAAAAGTTATCAAAAATTTATCTTGAGATAAACCGTTCCGAAGTTACACATCAATGAATATTTAACACGTAGCTTAAAATTCTTCAAATGTCCATATCTTGGCTTTTAATTGCTGAAATTTGGTCAAAGTTGACATGCCATCTGTAAACAGCTTTCTTTTCATGTGTACTAAATTTTGTGACATTTCGTCATAGGGGGCGATGTTTATCGCTGAAGCTAGGTGTTGAAAAGCAGTTTTGTTAAATAACTCGGCAACAATTTTGCCCAAGACAACGATTTTGCATTAGTATGCTGGTGTTACAGAGGCGTATCGACCCAGCCCATAAACACTCACTTGAAGCACAGTAAATGCAAAAAGTGGGATTTTGAACTGCCAA
>CM050209.1:25555000-25567500 GCA_027475355.1 Coilia nasus | reverse complement strand
AATACGAGTAGGCTACTGTAAAGCCTAATGCAATGTACATTAACAAGCTTCAAAATGGTGGCACGTTGTTGAGATTGAAAATGGTGGCCTCGCCTCTGCAATTCTCTACTCTCTTGCGATTGGTTGTTAAATTTAACCAATCACAAACGTTTCTGCCCTCAGGTCAACTTTGAGTAAAAACAATTCCCACCTGCTCGTACAGTATATGAGCCCTGGTATTCAAGGACATTTAAATTCTTTTGAGTTTCATGGCTGCAGTCATTGACCACAATCCTTCATTTTAAACTCCACAAATCCTCGCCTTTTTAACTGCCAACTCTTTTCTCAAACTTCAATTATTGGCTCCAAGTCCCAAGCTTTCCCTTTTTATAATATGAGAAGCACTGAAAAAATCCCCACAGTTAACCATCTTGGGCTGCTATGATGGCTTGCAGTTCTCTCAGCCTGTTTCATGCTCCATTCTAAAATAAAGTTGTCTGAATTTACACATCACTCAACACCCCACAGGTGTGAGCCTGCTCACTAACTGAACTTCATTTGCACCTCGAGGGGTGAAGGCTTTATAAAGACGATCTCTAAATTAGCCCCGACTGCCAGACAGGCGCTGAGGTGTCGCTAAAGGCCGTACGTCATTATCGCCACCCTGCCTAACCCCACCTCAGGAAGTCAAAGTGATTTAATGAGAAGACAGAAAGTTATTTACATGTGAAATGGACAGAGCTGGGGATACAGAATACATGTGTCGCTTGGTGTGTGGCGGGGATTAGTTGAAATGGCAGACGTTTGGCCTGTGCCTCTGTCTTCGCTGCCAGAGTTTGTGTTAATCTGCATGCTGACACCTCCGAGATGCATTTTGATAACGTGCTGGGTCAGCAAAGGGCAGATCTCCTCAGGCAGGGGGTTATGATTCACTGGTGGCATTTATGTGCCTGAGAGGAAAGTGGCCATATACTGTGTGAGTATACATATATACGTGTTTATATGTATACTGTGTTTATATAAATATGTCATATACGTCCTCCTCAATTGTAGGTCTCTTTATATAAAAGCTTCTGCTTAATTTAATGCAATGCAACGCAATGCAGTACAAACATGTGTCGTACTGACAGACTAAATCTGATGCTGTCTAAAAGCTCAGCATAGCAGGTTACTTGCCACATACACAGAGGTGGAAAACCAGCTTGAGAAAATAAAAGTCTAGACAGACAGATAGACATTGCAGTGAAAGTTAGGAATTCTTTTTATTAAAAATGTGCTCATGAGCACATGATAATTGTGATACTACAGATGGTTAGCTTTCCCGATTCTCAGTTCTCAGAAGGAATCTCGTGAGGTTCTCGTGAGGATTACGAGATAATAGCACTTTTACAGTCAACTAAATACTGCAAGTCTTGCTGTGGGTGGGTCAACCTCGGAAGTGAGATCTTTACTTCAGCGTAAACCTTTGTGGTCCTATGCTGTCCCTAGCGGCGGCAGTGGTAAACACTTCTTGCGACTGCAGGAATCGCGACTTGTGAGAATTAAATGAGCATCGGGAAAGCTAGCCATCTGTAATATGTAGGTGTTGTTATAAAGGCATGGTACTGAAAAAAAATACACTGAATTAATTTGAAGAATAATTTGTAGCAAGTAGTGAAATTTGAAAAAAAAAAATAGCATTAAGAAGATTCTCTCTCTCTCTCTCTCTCTCTCTCTCTCACACACACACACACACACACACACACACACACACACACACACACACACACATGCGCAGTGTGCACACACATACAACTGACAAAACTGAACTGAAGTGATTGCTAGCAGATTTCTTGACAGGGTTACACAGTGATGAGCTTCTTAGCATGCCAGTCAAGCTAGAGATAGAGTAGGCATTAAGCCAGGGGTGGTAGTCAAATATAAAGACAGGCTGCCAAATGTGTCAAAAGTGTCTGCTCCTCCGACAGCACACCATCAGCAGAGTTTTTCCAGTCTAACAGTGTCATGCTGATCCATATGTGATAACGAGCTCACTACGCATAGGTGTGTGTGTGTGTGTGTGTGTGTGGTGCAGGACCGCATGTGTGTATAAGGGTGTGTTTGTGTGTGTGTGTATATGCGTGTGTGTATGTCTGCCCATATGTGTGTGTGCATGTGCGTGTATATACACACTTGTGTCTGTGTGTCTGTGTGCACATTTGTGTGTGTATGTTTGTATCTGTGTGTGGGTGGCTGTGAGTGTGTATATGTGCCCGTAGGTGTGTGTGCATGTGTGTGTATGTACACGTTTATGTGTGTGTGTCTGTGTTTTTGCATGTGTGTGCATGTGCATGTATGTACATGTTTGTGTCTGTGTGTGTGTGTGTGTGTTTGTGTGCACATTTGTGTGTGTATGTTTGTATCTGTGTGGGGGTGGCTGTGGATGTGTGGGTGTGTATATGTGCTCGTATGTGTGTGTGCATGTGTGTGTATGTACACGTTTGTGTGTGTGTGTCTGTGTTTTTGCATGTGTGTGTGTGTCTGTGTGCACATTGTGTGTGTATGTCTGTATCTGTGTGTGTGGGGGTGGCTGGGTGGGTGTGTATATGTGCCCGTATGCATGTGTGCATGTGCATGTGCTTGTATGTACACGTTTGTGTCTGTGTGTGTGTGTCTGTGTGCACATTTGTGTGTGTATGTTTGTATCTGTGTGTGGGTGGCTGTGGGTGTGTATATGTGCCCGTGTGTGTGTGCATGTGCGCGTATGTACACGTTTGTGTGTGTGTCTGTGTTTTTGCATGTGTGTGTGTCTGTGTGCACATTGTGTGTGTATGTCTGTATCTGTGTGTGTGTGAGTGGCTGGGTGGGTGGGTGTGTATATGTGCCTGTGTGTGTGTGTGCATGTGCGTGTATGTACACGTTTGTGTGTGTGTCTGTGTTTTTGTATGTGTGTGTGTCTGTGTGCACATTGTGTGTGTATGTCTGTATCTGTGTGTGTGTGAGTGGCTGGGTGGGTGGGTGTGTATATGTGCCCGTGTGTGTGTGTGCATGTGCGCGTATGTACACGTTTGTGTGTGTGTCTGTGTTTTGGTATGTGTGTGTGTCTGTGTGCACATTGTGTGTGTATGTCTGTATCTGTGTGTGTGTGTGTGAGTGGCTGTGTGGGTGGGCCTGTGTGTACCCAGTGAAACGCAAGGTAAGCACTAAATACCTTTGGCCCAGTGCTTTCCCCACGCCCACAAATATGGCCCATGCTCCAGCAGGCGTGCCCCAGTGGACATGAATGTGTCACCTGCGATGAGAAGCGATGACACTGCAGTGGCTGCGGCAGACTGGACAGCATCTGTCAGTGTCACCAGGGTCCCAGACAGTCCTCTGCTAAGTGCTCCCCCACCTACACACACACATTACACCCCCCCCCCCCCCCCCCCCCCCCCATCCCCTCTCTCTCAGGAAGCAGACGAGTCAGGGTCAAACGGGATGCACTCGTAGGAGTTACTGGTCAAGTGAAGCATGTCCAAGCACTTCAGACCGAGCCTGGCTATAATCCTGCCTACGCATTTATACTCGAATATTTTCTCCCTACAGTGATAGTCTGGGTTTGCTTCCACTGACATGGTTGACTCTGGTAGAATCTTTACCAGGCCAATCAGCATAGAGAGGGAGTGTTTGTGAGTGATGATGTCGACTTTGTGGGCTACATTTGAATTATAGTGCGTAGGGAGGCTTATAGGCAGGCTAACTGCATCCACGACCAGACATTAGCAATTGAGTAAGGGCAGATCCAATCGTTTTAAACTTCAGCAGAGTCTACACCTCCAGGAAGCAATCATTTCTCAGTGCACAGCCAGACCTAGCCTGGTAAACCCGCCCCTCGTACTTCATTTCATTTCGTGCAGAGGGTCTGGAAAAGAGACCGTCAGAAACGATTTGCTGGAGGTGTGGACTCTGCTGAAGTGCCTCTGCCTTTACCCAATCGCTAACGCCTGGTCGTCACGTATGCCTACCTACGCACTACAATTCAAATGTAGCACACAAGGTCAAGGTCACAGCTAACGAACACACCCTCTGTTCGCTGATTGGATCGTACTTTCTGCGACTTGCCAAATGCTCCTCAAGAGATTCCGGTCCAGACCCTCTGCACGAAATGAAATAAAGTACGAGGGGTGAGTTTACCAGGCTAAGCCAGCCCCTCTGTACGAAATGAAATGTAGTAGGAAGTGCTGGTTTACCAGGCTACTTCAGTCCCGAGCAGCAGTGGGGCAGGAAGGAGAACCAGCCGTCTCTGTGTGCAGCTCTCTGAAGGAACTCAGAGGCAATACATTTTGCCTGTGTGGAAACAGAGAGACTTTCTGAATAAGGAGTGGCGAGATGTGACATAAATGTTATGACTTTATAATGAGTTCTTGGAACTGAGTGATTGCTGCAGATGATTGCTTCGATGAGGGGCCTGAGAATTGGATCAGGCTAGCCCAGGTGTCTGGCCCAGGTGGAATACACTTAAAAGCTGATTGCAGATAAGACAGAGAGAGAGAAAGAGAGAGAGAGAGAGAACGAGAGAGAGAGAGGGAGAGAACAAGACAGAGAGAGAGAAAGAGAGAGAAAGAGAGCAAGAGAGGTGGAGGTGGTGGTTATGAGTTTTTTTCCCCTCTCAAGGCATTTTACATTTTTGCCAATACAGCAATGCTGAATTACACCAGCAGACCATAATGTTACGGCTGCCATGGCCACAGTAATAGCTGCTATGCCCGCTGTACTGCTCCGAGGTCAGGAAATAACTCAGGCCGGGAAATAGGTGTTCCAGCAATTTCAACATGAAAAGCGGCCACAGGCTGCGAGAGCTTGTGATTCCATTCGACAGTGGGCCATTATAAAGAACATGTACTTCTCCCACACTGTGCGCTATACAGAGAGGACATGCAGTATGGTGTCTTTGTTCATTTCCTGTATTGACAGGAAGATGTCTTTGCTTGTGCTAAACGTCCATGGAGCTAGAGTTGTTTCGCAACTCACCCACATTATTAGAATTGAAACCATCAACTTGCACAGTCGTTTTGTAGACCTTCATGTACCCTGCTTTTTATGTGTGAGGACCACAAAATTAAGAGATTGCATAACGGCCCCCGACAATCGAATGAACTGAGTTCTTGTGCAAAATAAAAAATGCTAAATGCCCTTGCCACATTTTCAGTCCTCATTATGTAGAGTGCAAAAACAAAATCAGCAGAGTCATTAAGCCATTAGGAAGCCTCGGCGATGGGGGAGAACAGCCCCTGCAGCTGGGACCATAAATGAGTTCTGCCTTCACCCCAATACTGCACTGCAGTGCCATCCATTACGCATGAAAAATGGAGGAGAAAAGGGAGGGAGGGAGGGAGAAATATGAGAGATGACAAATAGGTGGTTTAAAAAAAAAGTAATGAACGTGCTGAAGAGTTTGCATAAAATGAACCGTGCTCATTTGCTGGCATCAACATTAGAGATATTTTTTTTACAGCAAATGGGGAACAAACAATTTAGTTTTAACAGATTATCTGTCACCAGAGGCCTGTTTCGTTATGAACACATAATGAGAGGTTGTAGGACTGTTAGAGCCAAACAAACATTTGATTTACAGTAACTATACTTTTCATACACAGTGCCATAACGTGACACTTCTTGGGTCTAAGTCCTGATTGGTGCAGGACTGTCTTCATTCGTCCCTTACTTGCTGTCTTCCCCATGCCAAAGCTGTGTCCTCTGTGCTGATAACTGAGTCATTGTGCTCTGGCCTTTATGAAGGCATCCTTGTGCGCCCCTGATAAACACCCCCCCCCCCCCCCCCCCGAGGGGCTAATTGTTCACCGGATTGGCACAATCTGCCGTTTCCTGCACCCTGAACACTAATGAACTGCTGCTTTAATTCAGCTCCAAACCGATGCTGCATCACTGAAGGCTGTTGTTGAAGCTGTTTATTGTTATTGTTGTGGTTGTTGTTGTTGTGTTCTTCTGGACTGGAGCCATGTTTGGGTAGCGCATGGTGCATGAAGCAGTGACAGGCTAATGACACCTGGAAGCCTTCTGCTGCCCTTGCCCGACCTGAGCCTGCAGACACGCTGCTTTTAATGGAAAAAGAAAAGTGCGGTGCGGTATCAAGGCATCTGTCCCAGCCAGCAGACTGTGTTTCCCCAGCGGGCCCATTCAGATAGCAGTACCAGTGCAGGACATCCTGTACCCAGGCAAAGTAAGAAAGCTGAGAAAGAGAGAGACAGAGAGAGACAGAGAGAGAGAGAGGGAGAGAGAGGGAGAGAGAGAGAGAGAGATCAATTTTTGCTGAAACAGTGCAATTCAATGTTGTCCATGGAGGTCAGAGTAGCTTTATGTTCCTGATTGACCTAAAGAGCGGTGTGGTTTTGGTTTTGGTTTTGTTTGTGTATCTGCATATCAGGCTCCGCCAGCAAGTGGCTTAAAATGGATGCCAGCTACCCCCCCCCCTCCCTCCCCCACCCCTTACCACCATCCCCTCCCACCCCCACCCCCCTTTTTCTCTCTCCTTCTCTCTCTCCTTTGCCTCCCTGCCGGAGATGCCATCACAGTAAAATAATGAGGAGATTGTTGAGAGGAGATTGATTACCTGTCACATGCGGGTCTGTGTCTTCAGTGCTGCTAAATAATGCTCTGCGTTGATGTGTGGAAAAGCACAACATGCATTACAGTTGAAACAGCAGTGTGTGTACAAACGCTTACTGCACACAGACAAACACACAAGCAGGCATACATACAACCACACACACACACACACACACACACACAATTACAAATGACATATTCATACTCACAGCATCATGCAACACAACAAATGTAAGACAAACATGGATCTCTTTATTATGTGCGCACACACACAAATGTGAGTATTAATGCTGAAACACACACACACGCAAACGAAAACATATGCAAAACTCTCAGAAACATGCAACACAACAAGTGCAAGACAAACATGGATCTCTTTATTGTGTGAGCACACACACACACACACACTCACACACACACACACACCTGACTAGAGCCATATGGCATGTTTCCAAAGCAAGCGTCCAGTGCCATCTGTGCTTGCTTTGCTGTCGAAGCAGACCTCCAAAAGAGGCTTCCCTTTTTAAGAATGTCATTAAATGCTTCTGCAAAAGGTTTAAAGGCTTTTATGAAGCCCATCCTGTTCACAGCAAAACCTTTGAAGAATTTTATTAAATGCTTCCTTTGTGCTGGATCCAAAAGATTTATTTTCACCCTTCTTACCTAGTGTTTAAGGTTGCATTGCTGGACAGATCTTTCCCGGTAACATTGCTCGTCGTAAATGTGAAGTAGCTAAGCACATAATTGAAGCAGTGCACTGTAGGAGTGCAGTGGAGTGTTAAGTGTACATGATCTAGTGATGCTCCATCTAATACCACTGCAGTGGTTAAGTAAATCCCATTACCCTACTATTACTGCTTACCTATTACTATTACTAATTACCTGCTACTTACCTATTACTACTAAACTTACTAAAATGAATGTCGGGTCATTGTCCTCAATGTTTTGTGTTCATTTCAAAGAGATTATTATACTATACTATATTATGGTGGCATGGTATACAGCTATATAGTATGGTGGTCCCTGTGGGGTCACCTGAAAAGCCCAAGCTGTTATTAAAAACAAAAGCTCAAGTCCACAAAAACCACCCCACACACTTATATGTCTAACTGTTGATCTGTATGCACAGATTCTCTTTGTACACCAACATTTGTTTGTCTTCCAAAATGGCTTCCACATTTGTTGTTGGTGTTCCACCCTCTGCATTCCAACAATGAGATGCCCTTGAGTTTTTTTTCCCCGCTTTCTCATGTAATTGATTCTCAGTGCTTACATCAGTAATCCAAATTTATCCTCCCTGCGTATTTAGATAGCTGAAGGTCAGCTCAGGGTTAACTCACAACTGCGAGCTGAGAACACAGTGTGTTCCACATCACTTACACCCCTGCTAAGGAAAAACTGACATTCATACGCTTGGGAGCTCTTTGCTGTGCAGCCAATTAAATCTGATTTTACTGAGGAAGACGCCTCAGTGCCCGAGCTGCCTGGTTGACAAGGGTGTTCTCGAGGCAGATGTCCCACCATTTGCAGTGATAAATGCGTCATGGTTTCCTTTCCTCGCACATGGCAAACACCTCTTTCTAATAAGGGTGGGGCATTAGTCATAAACCAAACGTCAACTCTTCCACTGTCTCAGAAATGCAAATGAATGAATTCATCACAAATAAATTCATGAAAATGGGAAAATAATTCATCACAAAAAGTTGTACACACTGATTTAGGTAACTGACAGTTTGGTATTGTAGTGGTCTTTCAGAGTTAGTGTGTGTAAGATATAAATGCTAAATGTTAATTTGTCATTTCATGTTTCTTGTAATATCCTGGAGTTTTATGAAAATACAGTACATCTACTACTAACCAACCAAACAAAACGTACTATACATGGCTCCCCAGTGATCAAGTCGTTGAGCTATTCTAGGCACACCCTTGACGATTCACTAAAAACACAAAACACCTACGTGTACTCTCCTGTGCACAGACAACTACTATTAGCCTTCCCTAAAGAGCACATGCTGAGCTGAAAATAGTCTGGAGACACTCAGTCGATAAGTGCTTAGATGGCTAAATTTTTCTGCAGGCCCATCACTGTGATACGGGGAGTGAATTAGCTGATGATAAAGGGGTGGAAAAAACGTCACATAGGGCTCTCTTGAGGGAAGATGCCATGGCCTTTTCCTTCCAATTTAGTTAAACTGACTAATTGGATGTTTGTATCCTGGCTGCTAGTTTAAAATGTGTTATTGCAGGCGTTTTTGTTTCTCTATGTGATGACTTGTTTAAATGCTAATTTACAACCAATACTTGTCAGTATCTCCATTAATGTCCAGTTGATGCCCAGAGTGCTTGCAGAACGCTCAGTACAGATCACATGGCTAAAAAAATTTATATTGTCAAGGAAATTTTGATTCTTTGGCTTATGCTAATTTAAGCGGAAACTAATTCATGGATGTAGTAGGACAGTGATAGATGGTGTTTTCGTTACTTACTGAAGCATAGCATTTATTGCCATTAGACACATTACCATAAAACAGATATATTAGCATATAATATTAACAATAGCAATTCCTCAGTGCACAACAGCAATGGGCCACTAATGGAAAACTGTTTGCATAGACGGAGTCACTTGTGATAATGAGCCAGCATCAATACTGCATTTTCATGAGACAGGGCCTGCTCAGCATCAGTTCCACGTGAGCGCCCATGAAGTAGAGTGGGCTACATGTGAGAAGGGTTCAGAAGACAAACACTCAAACACTGTCTTATCTTACTGTGATGCTGGGGGAGGTAGGACTGTCTTCAGACCCAATTACCTATTGGATATGTTTCAGTTATACGCACCAACTCGGTCTCTGAGATCACGTCATAAAAATTTGTTGGTAGAACCTGCTGTTAGAACAAAATGTGGTGAAGCAGCTTTCAGCTGCTATGCTGTAAAGCTCTGGAACCGACTTCCAGAAGACATTAAAAATGCTCCTACTGTTGGCAGTTTCAAGTCTAGACTTAAGACCAAACTGTTTTCAGATGCTTTCTGTTAATTATTTTTACTAAATCTATTTTTTATTTTTTGTGTGTTTTTTATGCTTTTATATCTTTTATGCTTTTACACTTACTTTATCTTTTATGCCTTTATATATTGTCCTTTGCTTTTATTTTTTTTTTGTTTTTTTTGTGAAGCACATTGGATTGCCGTTGTGTATGAAATGCGCTATACAAATAAACTTGCCTTGCCTTCAGCAATCACCCAGAGGCACAGCATGTGGGCTAACACATATATAACACCCCACATGCTAAGACAGAGATCAATCCCAGAGATCAAGCACTCTGCTGGAGCGAATGTCTGGGAGGGAGAGAGCGATTGTGTCTCCCACTGTTCGCTCTGATGCTAATCCCAGCAGCGGGAAGCTTGACATTTTGAGACTAGAGGGAGTTTAGTCTTCAGGCTGTGGTTACCTCCAGGCTTTCTGCTTGTGCACACCTGTCACCCTTGGGAATATGCCTAGCAGTCTTCTCTCTAGACATTTGCCTCTCATAAAGTGCAGAGCTACTTTGTCAAAAAATATGATATGCCTATACAAACAGTCAAAAATGTGGCAAGACAAATGTGTGGCATATGCCCCAGGTGGTTAGCACCAACTAGCTCTGAAATGGCCTTGGCCTTTTTGTCTGGCCTGGCATGATAGTCTGAAGTTGGCTAATGTGTATGTAACCTGTCAGGCCTTGTATGATATGCCTATATAGACAGTACAAACAGTCAAAAGTGTGGTAAGACAAATGGGTGATGTATAATGTGTATGTTACCTTACTGCTGCCCTGCTTTTAATAGTGTTATAGTAGTTTTAGATGGGTTTGTTGCTGTCACTATGTGAGCAAAATTAACTTTGGCTGTCTAGTGGTTAAGCACTATTGCCGTCCCGATGCACTTGTGCGGAGCTGGCATCTGCTTGTCTGATTTCTCTGTGACTAATTAGCATGCTAGCACAGCTGCTCTGTGCCTGGCTTCTTGCTTGCCTTTCTCGTTAATTTAGCAAAACATCTGAAATTAAAATCTTGCCAGGCTCGGGAACCTCAGCAGGACTTCCTACGACTGAGAGGACCTACGATTCTGTCGCATCTCTCTCATCTTCCCCCAGTTAGCACAATCCAGGCCAGGTGCCATGCCCCACCCCCAAAACCACACACACACACACACACACATACACTCACCCCCACACACACACACACACACACACACCTTTACTACCATTGCCCAGTTGAGAAAGAAAGACACACACACACATACACACAACCACCCACCCACCCACCGACACACACACACACACACACACACACACACACACACATACACACACCCAACCACCCACCGACACACACACACACACACACACACACACACCTAACCATCATTTCCCAGTTGAGAAAGAATGAAAGAAAGAAAGAAAGAAAGAAAGAGCCAATGTGACAGAAGATAAAAGAGACTGAGGGGAGCAGGGGTCAACTGTTTCATCGGCTCGTTTCTTGGCGTCTCGTTTTCTCCTTTGAGCGCCATTCTTCTCGTGTCATTCAAACAGGCTGAATAGGCAGTAATTACCGGCACGTTCGTGGATAGTGGAGATAACACTTTAATGAGGTAGAAAAAAACTACTATTGGGTTTCACTTATTGTGAACTCAGCAGGTCTAGGCCTTTTTGTCCTTCCAATTGTGATACTTCCCCTTTCCTCACCAAGTCTACAATGTACTGCAATTCACACTGTGTGTGTGTGTCTTAGTACAGGCCCAAAAATGTCTTAAAGCATAGCTATCTCTCTCTCTCTCTCTCTTTCTCTCTCTCTCTCTCTCTCTCTATATATATATATATATATCAGTCTACGTGACACATGAAGCAAAGTATTTTAAGTACTGATACGTTATCAACTTTATCCCTTTAAGAGACACCCCTATTATAACTTTGTTATTACCAGAATGACAATGGCTAAGTTGTAATGTAGTAATGTTGTAATTACATTTTTTATTTATTCAAAGCACTCATTTCACCGGTGGTACGGTGACTGCTAGTGAGCTTCAATATAGAATATTTCTCACTTAATAGAATTTTGTGCACAGTTTCAGGGGAGCATAGCATCTCAATAAGCAAAGTGCAACTCAGTGCGTTTTTTAACATGCTGCTGGCAAAAACAATATGCCAGTATTTTTTAATGCTCTGAAAAAAAGCTAATAGAAAGGCACCCTGTGAGCTCAGGCACATTGAGGAGTGGCATTTGTGAAGTGAGAGCTGAAGGCTAAGGGCAGATGCTGACTCAGACAAGGGCACCAATATCAGCCTTAGACTGTGCAGGGACCCACCCACGCATCACTGAACAGGTCGGAGATATATTCTATTTACTTACCAGTGCTCAGCAGTCTAATCTCTCTCTCTCTCTCTCTCTCTCTCTCTCTCTCTCTCTCTCTCTCTCTCTCTCTATCCCTCTCTCTCTCTCTCTCTCTCTCTCTCTCTCTCTCTCTCTCCTCTCTCTCCCTCTATCCCTCTCTCTCTCTCTCTCTCTCCCTCTATCCCCCTCTCTCTCTCTCTCTCCCTCTATCCCTCTCTCTCCATTTGTGAGTGGTGTTTGCTATAGTACTGTTGCACTATTAATCTCATCAATCATTTGAAAAACTTGATTGATCCAGCATGAGGATCAACTGGTAAACGTTCCATTGCGTCACAGACACCTTATTAAAATAAAATAAATTAGTGTCAAGTAAGGAGCGTGTATAATTAACTACTGCACTCAAATGATCTACTGTAAGGCCTGTGTGACTACATTAGAAACTTGTGCCTCAGTAACAAGAGCCTCATGCATGTGATAGCTATGACTTCCTGTTTGTTTATGCATTATTCATGAGTTAGTGTTTATGAAGATTGAATTGCCTTTGTTTGTCTTTCATCATTCAGAGT
>CM050209.1:25547500-25550000 GCA_027475355.1 Coilia nasus | reverse complement strand
GTTTAGAACTAGATTACTTTCTCAAGTCCTACTTCTTTACATTGTTATATTCTGTTCTTATGGTCACTCATATCAGACAGATATTGAAGAAAAAAAAACATCCATTGGTCTTAGTTCTTAACCTTTTAGAAGATCAGGTATTTTGTACTGGTACACACATTCACCGCTGTATTATTAGAGGACAATTCTGTTCCCTCTGCTTCTAAAGTACGCACATAAACCCCTGTGGCAAAACATTTGATTTGTTTTATTTGCTTTTTTTTTCTCACAACACTGCTCAATATTACCAATGACAGGATTACGGTCAGCCTAGAGAAATCCCATCAAAGGCAGTTGTAGTAGCTGTATTAACTAAGGAAGAGGAAACCTGTGTGTCAAAGCAGCTGCAGCTTCTGTGCAGTGTGAGTGACGGGGGGATTTGACTGTTTTTAATCTCTGTGTGTGTGTGTAGGTGTGTGTGTGTGTGTGTGTGTGTGTGTGTGTGTGTTTGTGTGTGTTTAGGTGTGTGTGTTTGTGTGTGTTTGTGTGATTGTGTGTGTGTTTGTGCGTGTTTAGGTGTGTATGTGTGTGTTTGTGTGTGTGTTTGTGTGTGTGTGTTTGTGTGTGTGTGTGTGTGTGTGTGTGTGTTTTGTCTCTGCTGTTGCCTGAGTCATAGCCGACTCCACTGACATTACACAATACCTGCCTATAGCATGGCCATGCCAGCTCCACCATTACCCAACACTTCCTTTATTCACACCCTGTCCCACCTATCCACACACCCCACCTCCCCCACACCCCACCTCCCCCACACCCCACCTCCCACACGCCACCTCCCACACCTACTCTGCCTCCAACGACCACCACCCCACCTCCAACATCCCGCCCCACCTCCACCTACACCACTTCCAACACCCCGCCTCCCATACCTACCCCACCTCCCACACCCCGCCCCACCTCCACCTACACCACCTCCAACACCCCGCCTCCCACACCTACCCCACCTCCAACACCCCGCCTCCCACACCTACCCCGCCTCCAACACCCCGCCCCACCTCCAACACCCCGCTTCCCATACCTACCCCACCTTCCATACATACCCCACCTCCAACACCCCGTCCCACCTCCCACACCCTGCCTCCCCCATACCCCGCCTCCCATACCTACCCCACCTCCCACACCTACCCCACCTCCCACACCTACCCCGCCTCCCACACCTACCCCACCTCCCACACCTACCCCACCTCCCACACCTCGCCTCCCATACCTACCCCACCTCCCACACCTACCCCACCTCCCACCCCTACCCCGCCTCCCACACCTACCCCACCTCCCACACCTACCCCGCCTCCCACACCTCGCCTCCCATACCTACCCCACCTCCCACACCTACCCCACCTCCCACACCTACCCCGCCTCCCACACCTCGCCTCCCATACCTACCCCACCTCCCACACCTACCCCGCCTCCCACACCTCGCCTCCCATACCTACCCCACCTCCCACCCCTACCCCGCCTCCCACACCTCGCCCCACCCCCTCCCCACCCCTGCTGCTGCCAGAGACATGGCTGCCACTGTCGCCATGGTAATCCGTAATCTCCATCTGGGTTTGGCTTCTATGTGGCGCTTGTGCGGTCTGGACGTCGCACATGATTGCGCAGCTTTCCTCTCCCCTCTCTTTATTCTGTCTCTCTATTTCTCTAACTCGCTGGCTCTCTCCTTCTCTCTCTCTTTTCTTCTCTCTCTCTCTCGCTCTCTCTCTCTCCCCCTCTGTCGGTCTTCCTCTTTTTCACTCTCTCATTTTCCATCTGTCTTTCTCCCTCCGTCTCCTTTCTCTTTTTTCTTTCTCTCTCTCTACATCCCTTTCTCTTTTTCTCCCTCCCCATCCCTCCCTCTCTCCTGCATCTCACTTCCTCTCCATACACAGAAAAGAATGAGTTGTAAAAATGGCCTTATCAGTGGCTTGCCTGAGAGAAAGGCACAGCAGAGGCTTTGTAGCCTCCTGAGGTGGTGATGGCTCTTAGCCATGCTGTGTTGTTTGCGCTCAGATAAACTATAACCCTTTTTATGAGCGAATGTAGACGACGTTTAATCTTTTTCTTACTTTTGGCTTCGTGTTGAATATTTGATAGGTATTAGATGTGGCATGCATGCATAATTTATCTTGTTCACTAGGGCCTACACTGAACGGTCTGTGAGCAATATTCCTGGTCTGGTCTGTGTGTGCATGACAGTCTGTGGAACTGCAATTACAGCTCACATTTTTTATGTCGCCATCTTATGCCACTGACATGTCTAATTCTTACCCTGGTCCATCTGACCGTGTTGTGGAAATGCCAGCAAAATCTGACGCATCTTCCACAAAGTGTCATAGAATAACCACAATGGACATTTCCCAGACGAAGGATAGCAGGGGAAGCCATTTTGTTGTCTTTCTTTCCATTTTCAGTCACTCCTGTGAACAAGAAAATTGCTCCCAGTGTACATCTTACCTTCACGGGTAATGGCTTGTGGTCAAGA
>CM050209.1:25495000-25542500 GCA_027475355.1 Coilia nasus | reverse complement strand
CGTATTACGTAAGAAGTCATCATTCTAAAATAGACACATACGCTATTCCTCAAATAAACACCAGCTTTGTTAACACTTATGTATATGTGAAACACAGACGGTTGCACAATGTATACAGATTTGTTAAATAAAACGAAATCTTTAACATTTTTACAAAAATAAAGTAATGAACAAAATTGTACAATGCGCATACATGACAGAGGTCTGTTTGGAATGCATATGAGAAACTGGACATGTTTGTCTGAGGAACACAGGATATTAGTGCGTATATGTGGAAGCATTCCTATATAAATATTTGTATTCACATTATGTATATCGTTTTTTTTTGCTATGACAAAGTTTTGAGAATATTGGAGTGACTGTGCTTGGTTTCGAACATCAAAGTATGATCTTTGAGGCATTTCATAACAGTATATATCAGTTAAATATATTTAATTTCTTGTGGTCGAAAGAGCCAACTAAACATACAGTTGCTCCCTCAAGAGCAAAGTCGAATTTTACAACAGGCAGAATTACTGCTAATCAACAAGACTGGCAGCTTTATCTTATGCAGATAAATAGCAGGTTCTATTCGTTTCCAAATGCCCAATAAATAGCCAAATGATCGGTAAATATACAGATGTTATTTCAGTACGTGCAATGAGAGGTTCACAGGACAGTCAAGCTTGCACGTGAAGCATATGTCTTCCACACATTCCCAAAACAAAAATTTGAAAGTGTAAAAATGATTAAAGATACATCTATATATAGAAACACTGCACCATAATTACCGGGAGATCCCACAGACTGAGGACTCAGTCTGTCTTTGTGGAAACTCTCGCTCTCGAATGCTCATTCCTTGTCAGTTCAATGAGGAATGTATCGCCAAAAAAGAACCGACAACATTAAGAAAAAACAAAAACAACAACAACTGACTGCAAGGCAGTCTGTCAGTTTAGTAATGGTTCAAATGGTTAGGTCATTTAGCATGAAAGATTTAGATTAGGTTAGAAGAACAAAATCGCCTAACCAATCTCTCTGGCACAGTCGGGTTAATATTGCCACATTTCTGTATCATTTCTTCTTTTCTCTTTGACACTGACACAGCTTAAAGGGGGAAGGCCTGTAGTACTTCTGGTGGAAAAAGCTAACACCACCTAAAAGTAAAAACCATCTCAGATTGATTTAGTCATAATAAATTTTGTTTACATAATATATATTTTTTCTTTTTCTGAATGTAGATCAAATATAGCCTTTTGCACAAGGCAAATAAATATAAAAATAAATACAAAATAATCACAAAAATATACACAACACGCACAGCATTTAGGTATCATTTTGGGAAATCTAAAATAGCTCATGTACTTAAAGTCTTTGCTGACAGGTCAATTCCCTGGACATTCACAAGTATTGCTTTGTGTAACACTGCTGTGCATGGGGGGGTTGTGTATGTAGCACTCTGAAACAATTTATACATCAGTCTAAAGCCAGAATAAACATGTCAGACCAGGACCATGCCTAATGATTCTGGGGGTTAGTCCAGAAAAGGGGTTTAGTCCCTTAACTGGACTTTGATAACTCAGAACGCATGGTAATACTCCTTTTAAACTCATCATATGGCTCCTGTTTTGCTCTGGGAGAAAGAAGCCATAGGCCTTGTCTTTTAGGAGGTCTGCCACCTGCTCTGAGTTGGGCTTGTGTGGGCTAGTCATTAAACCGCCTAGTGTGAATAGCCCCGAGGCTACCTCTAAGGGCCAGACAATGGTATTGTGCACCTCATTACCTGCTCCGGTCCAATTCTGTGACACGACACGTCAAGTTGCAAATAGATAGACAGGCAAGCAGTAAGGTAGGAGCTGAGACCTCGCACATGTACAAATGCACTGTCAGTGAAATCAAACTCCTCGCCTACACAGTCTGGGGACTGATTGGGCTGTTTAACACGTCATGTTGTGTTGTGAGTGGTTCAGAGTGCTAAGGGAGAACTGGGGACCAGTGGAGGAGATGTCTAGTCTTGCACTGTATGGTCATCTAGCTTTATTATTCCGATGCAGAAAGCAGGTCTTGACAAAACCATGGGAATGTCTCAGCGCCTCCAAGAGAATCTATTGTGTGGTTGTTTGTGGTATGTCTCCTACATGGCCATCCTGGTGTAAACTTTAAACATTAACAGATATATTATGGTGTGTGTGTGTGTGTGTGTCTGTGTGTGTGTGTGTGTCTGTCTCTGTGCCTGTGTCTGTTTCTCCCTCTGTGTGTGTATGTGTCTATGTCTGTGTGTGTGTGTGTGTGTCCTCTGTTGCCAAAGTCAGTAAGAGTTCTTGTCTACGTCCTCATGGGAGTGGGATGTTCCAGAGTGGGTCTTCCAGATTTTGGGCTGTCTGCCACCACCTGCCCATCCCCCCCACCCGCACCCGCACCCCCACCCCCACCCGCACCCCCACCCCTGTCCACCGGCAGCTCTACATCACCACACATTTCCCCTTCAGCTTCTCGGCACGCTTCTGCTGCTTGTTCTTCTTGCCGTCGATCTGCAGGCTGACAGTCCGCCGCTTCTCCAGGTTGAGCAGCTCCTGGAAGAGCTCCTTGACGTTGTGGTTGGTCTTGGCCGACGTCTCCATGAAGGCGCACTTCCACTTCTTGGACACGGCCTCGCCCGTGGGCGACTCCACCTCGCGGCCCGACGTCTCGTCGCACTTGTTGCCCACGAGCATGATGGGTATGTTCTCCACGTCGCCCTTGATCTGGACGATCTGCTCGTAGATGGGCTTCAGCTCCTCCAGCGACTGCTTGCTGGTGATGGAGTAGACCAGGATGAAGGCGTGGCCCTTGGAGATGGACAGGCGCTGCATGGCGGGGAACTGGTGGCTGCCCGTGGTGTCGGTGATCTGCAGCGTGCAGATGCTCTTGTCGCAGCTGATCACCTGCCGGTACGTGTCCTCGATGGTGGGGATGTAGCTCTCGCGGAACGTCCCCTTGACGAAGCGCAGCACCAGGGAACTCTTGCCCACCCCCCCTGCGCCGAACACCACCACCCGATAGTCATTGCTCTGCTCCGGCATAGCTCTTCACAGTACCTACACAGTACAGGCAGACAAAAGAAGTCCTCTCAGCCTCTTACAAAAAAGTAACTGTATCATCACGAGTTACTACATAGACTATTTATGTATGAATGTAATATGGCCACAATACATTTCCACTGACTATACAATATGACAGGACAGCACACATAGAGGTTTCTAAATGGCAGGCGGGAGAGCTTATGTTCTATACATTATGGAGCAGCTACCAGTTGTCCACCGTGCGCAAACGTGATGTAGACTAGCACGTGCCAGTCGGATTGCTGCGTCTGGTCGGCTGCCTGCGCGACACCTATAGGCTAGGAGTCCGGCATCCCCGCCAAACTAATATTCATGGCTTGATTATCCTGCAACCGCTAAACGTCATATGCTAAGTCAGCACTCTTATAGAATGTAAGGGAGGGCAAAACAACGGGTGACAACGAGATTTAGGGGTAAAAAATCCTCCGCTCGTCTCGCGCTGGTTCGTGGGATTTTATCACTTTCTGCCGTCGTCCACTAGACATCCGACTGGTGTAACAATAACTAAATTCGAAATCCAAGTATAGATAATACAGATGAGAAGGTCACGAACACATCATGAAATCCTGGCACAAGATTATCGCTCATTCAAGCACAAAAGGTGAGTGATAGTCTAATATTTTAATATATGGTAACTTTAACAATAACAAAGTCGCCTGCACTGCATTCATAATCTGTTTTAAGTAGAGAACTGCATGGGCTGAAAAGAGAATTATTAACACTGATCAGAACTCCTCGTTTGAATCAGTAATGTTCTGTCTTCGAATAAAGGCAGGATGCTGACAAGATGGAATCAGACAAAAACACAATCTAAATGGGCAATATAAAAAATAAAGTAAATCTTCGTGCGTTTGGTTGTTTGCAAGTTACATGATTTAAATCTGAGTGAAAATATAGAATGAATTATTCATAACTACACCGACCAACATTACCAAAGGGGGATTTTAGTTTATATAAAAATGAAACATCACAAAAACGGCTATAAATAAAATGTCCTACTTACGAAAATAAAAACGCTTTCGACGAAATGACACTTCAGATCCTTGATGTCATATTGTGCCAAGTGATTCCAGGATTCGCTAGCACCTGTCTCTCCCCCTGCCCAGAAGTCTGCAATGCCTCTAAAAACCCATTGGAGCTCTGACTCCAATATTTAAAGGCGCAGCCCTCGGAAGAGGCGATGTGTGCATCCCTTCGAGGCTCCGCTCTTGGTGACGTAAGGCTGGAATCTCATGGCTTTGCAACGCCCTCCTCGCTCCCACTCACTAACAACACCAACAAAGCCTGTCAACGCCAGACTAGTCAGAAAAACCCCTATCGGCCTACGCCCGGCAAAGTGAGAAATGTCACCCGTCCATAATGCATTTGCAGCTTGTCCTTTATATCAGTCAGATTCCTCGCGCAGAGGCCGTTTTTCCTGTCCAGTGAAAATAGCCATCACCGCGTGACATCAGTGTTGACATTTAGGATGAGTTCTATCTCTCCTTTGTTTTGAAACACCTGGCTGTGATAAGCCGTGTATGTTTCCAAACAGTATTCATTATCAAGCAGCATTGTCTTGTCATATATCGGTGACACAAGTTATTAAAATGAATGAGATCTGGTAGAGTGATTTATGCCTTGGCCTATGTCCTTTTAGTAAGATCTTTTTAGAAGATGTTTCGGTCAGGGTGTTGTATACAACCTTTGAAATATGCATGATTGAATGTTTAAGATGTAGTCCTGTTTGCTATCTCAATATTTGTTAGGCTACTGCAAATACCATAAATCTTGGTCGATTCCCCACAATGTGAACCCTGAGCAATTTTAAAAGTGTCAAGGCAACAAGATGACCGTATTTATTAGACTATGTGTATACCAGCAATAGCTTGACAGGTTGTTTGTCTTGTGGACTTCATAATGTCTGCAAGTATTACACTTGGAGCAGTGTAACTTGTGTTCATTTGTCATATCACCACAACATGCCACAGTTTCATGTGTAATTAATTTGTTGTAGTTCCTTGTCTTTGCCAGGAAATTGTGCTGGGTGTGTAGAGATTGTCTGGTTTGCAAGAAGTGTGTGTGTGTGTGTGTGTGTGTGTGTGTGGCCGTTTGTGTCTGCATCTCTCTGTTGTGTGCTCTCTCTCTCTCTCTCTCTCTCTCTCTCTCTGCGTACAGTATGTGTGTGTATGTGTGTGTGCGCGCGTGTGTGTGTGTGTGCGAGAGAAAGAGAAAGAGAATGTCTGTCTCTGTTGTCTTTTCTCTCTCTCTTTCTCTCTCTGTCTCTCTCTTCTTCTATGTGTGTGTGTGTGTGTGTGTGTGCATTATACAAATAAACCTAAAATGAGAAGATGAAGAGTATGATGTGTCACATAGCTGACTGTGGTATCTTGACAGTGCTTGGGTACTACCTGTTCCAGATCTCTCTTTTGGGAACTAGTGCTATTGCAAACGAGTTTCAAGGTGGTTTTCATGCATGTTATGGGCCTAGGGCTGTAACACTGGTCCCAAGCATTGATATAAATCAGTAGCCTGGTAAATCAGCCCCTTGTACTTCATTTCATTTTGTACAGAGGGTCTGGAACAGACACCGTCAGAAACGATTTGTTGGAGGTGTGGACTCTGCTGCTGAAGTTTAAAAAAAGTGCCTCTGCCTTTACCCAATCGCTAATGCCTGGTCGTCATGTATGCAGTTAGCCTACCTACGCACTACAATTCAAATGTAGCACACAAGGTCAACGTCACAGCTAACAAACACACCCTCTGTTCGCTGATTGGGTCGGCCTTGCTGGAGCCGACTAAATGACACTCAAGAGATTCCGGTCCAGACCCCTCTGTACAAAATGAAATGAAGTAAGAGGGGTGAGTTTACCAGGCTAATTAATCAGCAAATGAAGGAAGCATTTTTAGCAATCACAAAAGATAAGCAATTACATTACTTCTTCATGGGGGTACACTACAGTGGTGATTAAGTGATGGTGTTAATCTGGTTTATCTAACTCAGAGTTAGTTATAAACCTGTTAGGAGAAGAGCCCAGAGATTCATTCTCTTAACTAAACAAATGGCAAAGGGCTCCTCTTTTGCAGGTTTCTGGCTACTTTTGGGAAACCTAAACAAGTTTGTCACTTAACCACCTTTGTAGTGTACCCACCCCCCCCCCGCCCCAGGTGTGATTTAAAGCAGCACAAGTAGTTTTTACAACATCAATATTATGTTTCCAAAATCATTTCAGTGGTTCATCAACTCGTAACAGGGTAAACTGCACTTCTGAATTTGCTTTGCCGCCCTCCATGGGCTATAACCACTTTGCTATAGCAACTTTGCAGAAGCAGGTCGCTGATCTGTAGTTCAAATGACACAAAAGATGATTCAGCTTCCAAGCTGTAAGGAGACCGAAGAGGAAAAGTGCTTTAGTGTTTAGTGTTGCTTTAAACCTGTGGTGATGTGTGTAAGCAGTACCAGTCTGTAACACAATACTGAACTCCACGCCTGATTGAGGTCTACAATTTTAAGGGAAGCCATTTATGGCTTTCAGACCTACACGAGACTCTGATTGCCAGTACAGGTGCTGAACATCTAGTTCATGATGTGATCCACAATTCAAGTCCATGTTCTCAAATTTGAATATTCTCATTAATGAGCTTATCCACCCTACCAGCCAGTGGTGTGCAGGCCGTTGTGTTTGTCGTTTTTAATTCCAGTTTCGAATGCCAGAACTTCAACAAGCGCAGGAAGTTCCCACTTGGTGTCTCTTTCCCAAAATAGCTTTTCTGGTGAAGCAGAGCTGGTGCTGAAAGGCATTTTGCTGACACATTTCAAGGAAAGAAATGATCACATGCGTGTGGTATTTAGCCACTAACACAGCAATTTCCAATTTCCATGCACGTCACAGGCATATGCCACTCAGGAGCTTTGTTTCAGAGATGGTGATAGGTTACTTTGACTCATCTATATTTCATGGACATATTATGGAATTATGGTGCATGGGCAAGTTGAAAGTAGTTTACAGGAGGCTGCCTACTGGACGAAGCTGTTATTAACTGCGTCATTCTGCCCCTTACTGGTCGTTAGTTGTACTGCAGTGTTGGGCCTGTATTGGATACAGTTCGTAGTGTCAGCACCTGTGTGTGTGTGCCCTTGGTGACTAAAATGGCTTCCTGTCTTACTTACCTCAAAGGCAGGGACCTAGATGTCTAAAAATAGTGACAAGACAGCACTTGTAAGAGGCTCTGTTTTCTCAGGGTTAGAAAAACAGAATATGTATTCTGAGGCATCAAAGGAAATCATGTTGTGCCGGTTTTGACCAAAGACTTTCCATGTACAGTATAGCTTCTTGTCTCATCTACAGCACATGCGCTCACGTTTGACCTAAATGTCAAAATTTGAAGTTTTGACAGTTGCGTAATTTTGTCAAATATGTAGCAGCGTGACTCCAGTGATGGCTCGAACTGTCATTTACAGAAGTAGTACAGGCAAATCTAAATAAATATGTTTAGGAATTGGTTTTTTTTTTTTTGGTATTATATTTTAAGTACCATTGTGATAGTTTGTAGACATAGTTTTTACCCTTCTTGGTTTATTTCATGGCATGCAAAACATTTTCTGGGGTGTTGGATGTTCGATGTTAACCCCTCATGGGCAACCTCCTACACAAGATTGCATTCATTCAGTCAGCGACATCATCATCAATGGAAATGATCTAGCGGTGTGGTTACAGTACACAAACAACCTGTTATAAATCTCCTTTTAAACGCCTTGCACCTGTCTGTGTGTGTGTGCTCTCTAATCTTTAGAATTGTTTTGGTTTTGTAGTCTTTTTAGAGTCACACTAGGGCTGGGCGATATGGCTGAAATCTGTATCACGATATAAGTGTTTCATATCGGTCGATATCGATAATTATTGAAACATTGTGTGACCTATTTAAAAGTAACAGGAGGGAAAAATCTATTCATTTTTATTTTTTTAACTTAACCTTCCTCTGACAGGCAATAAGCATTCAGGCAAAATGACTGTCAAAACACGTTCAATGTTACGATCACAATGAAAACTGAGTGATCCGAGAAAGCTCCGGCTGTCTGAACAGTGTGAACACATTAGGATAAGTGGTTTTGATAAAGTGGTATTGTATCATTGAAAATATATCGATATGGCGATATAGTGTCAAATACATATCGATATAAATATTACGATACGATATTACGATAATATCGATATATCGCCCAGCCCTAAGTCACACAATACCCTACATCATAGAAATTTATACCGCTGTGTTTTTTCCAGCTCCTAGACACCACACACACACAGTGTAGGGACCCCCTTTACTGTGTGTGTAGGCTGTAGAATTCCTCTGTAGTTAAGTTCATTTGGGTGTTAGTTGTGAGGTAACATAAAGCAGAAGATAATACCCTAGCTTTATCCAAAACTTTCAAAAAAGTATTATTCACGGATAGTTCTGCAGCTGCTGCAACTGTTTGGTTTTATGTAACATAGAGGTAGTCGTAAACCTGATAGAAGAAGAGTCTGTTGCCATTTGCGTTGTTACAAGAATGAATCCCTGGGCTCTTCTACTAACAGGTTTACAACTACCTCTGGGTTAAATACACCACGTTCATCACTTAAGCACATTTAATGTATAGCCCTCTGGTTGGCAGGGACTGCCTGGGCTACAGTGAACATGGCGGTCATTTGTTGCACAACCACCAGCAATCTACATTCTATCAAGGCTCATTTACCAACAACCTAAAAGCTATTTCTATGCAGAGGGGAAGAGATGTTGCATAAGAGGAGTTACGGGGTCTGAAAATCCTCCTGGGTCATTTGAATAAAGTTGCTTTGCCTTTTCTGAGCAAAGCTCCCTAAGGAGGGGGTTACAGTATATCCAACACACACACTGACACACACGCGTGCACACAGTACACACACACATGGACACACACACACACACACACACAGTGTGTCCAGCCCTCTTGTCACCTCCGTCACGCTCGCTAGCCACCCCCACCCCAACCACCATGTCTGTTTCCTGAGCTGTGTGCTCTGTGAGTGTTATGACAATAGCAGTCACACTAGAGTGCTTACAGCCAAAAAAAAAAAAACGTGTCATTTCACTCAACATTTTTGCATACATTTACACACTCAATGTGTCCACACCCAAACACATGCAAGAGGGAGAGAGTGCATTTACATGTGTGTGTGTGTGTGTGTGTGTGTGCGTGTGTGTGCATGTCCGGTGCATGTGCGCATGAGCGTGTGTGCATATTGTAGTTAATTTAAGGTCTACCTCTCTCTGCTTCTCCCTCTCTCTCTCTCTCTCTCTCTCTCTCTCTCTCACACACAGTCTCTCTCTCCCTCTCTCTGCCAAACCTTTCAAACAGTATCGTACAGCTGGTGGGCCTGCAAAAAAACTCATATAGAGGCTGATTAATTTCTATGATTATAATGGAACGTGTGCACTTATCTGTGTTCTTCCTATGTCTGTAGCGTTTGTGCATGTAAATGGCATGCTGACAGAGACCTACATATCAGAGGGAGTAGCTGTACTCCACAGAAACCAGTGAGAGCACTCTCCCAGAAAGACCGATTCATTTCGATTTTCCGGTGGCACAAAGTGCACCATCACTCTACTACAGTTGTATACATGGATAGAAAAACATTCTGTGGAAAAACTGTGGAAAATAACAATTCAGCATGCCCATTTTCAGTGTATTGAACCTTTTACCTGTGTTCTTAAATAATAATCACTTAATAATAAAAATGTAATTAATGTGTTCATCAATTATCACAATAGATTAATCGAGCTAACCGATGACAAAAATGATATCCTGAACAATGAAAATCGGTCATCTAAGGTTCCCTTTAAATGCTAGTGGTTCTCCTAACAATGACTGGTATTTATGAATGACAGACCGAGTGACACATCATTAGACAGATAAGACATGGAATGATTACACCACGCATAGAAATGGAGATTTCTTTTACAAATGAAGACAATAAATTAGTACTTTGGGACATATTTAGAGTTGACACATTTCCCCTGCCGTATAGCATGCTTGGTTCTGATCACACAGATTGGTAATGAGGTTGTTAGTTCAATGTTCAACCAGGCATTTGCATGTTAAAGAGCAGTAGGCATCTGCTCATCTGTGTTTATGGGATGTCCAGGCTTATGAAGACTATGACCTCAAGCTGCATTACTGTGGGGCAGTTTCTGTTAATAATGACCTAGGTAAAAAAGGGGGAAGTATTTTTTTGTTTGTTTAAGGAAGTGACTGAAAATGAGATGAAAAGAGGAAGCTGGCCAACACTTCCACGTAGCACCCTAAGTGTTCGCTTTAAAAACAAGGACAGATGTACATAGCTTGCACAGAGATCCAACATCTGTAAATTAATTCGTCCTTGCACAAGATCTCTTTTTTTAATAGTTTTTTTTTCTCTTTTTCTTTCGGTCACTCTCACACTGTGAGGCTCAGCTTAAGAAAGTCAGCACATCCTTTTTTTGCCGTAGCGTTTGAAATATCCAGAGACTTGACCACATCATTTCCTGTTCAGCTAGCAGTTGAAGATGGTAGCTTCTGAGAGCGGCCATAGGGTGAAGTAGCGCGGCAACAGCTCTTGGTAAGACTAACGACATGTTTCTTTTTCATTATTTTAATAGTTCCAGCAAATAATTATACTTAATTGACTGCATACACAATATTACATGTTAAATAAATTATTAAATGTTTTAAAAAACATTTGTTTTTTAAAGATATAACTTTGCATACATACATGGGTGGCGTAGAAAGAAAGGTTTTTTGACAGCATGTAAATCAAAATTATGCCCATTTTGTGGAGTGTTTTTTATATTTACGAGCAACTGATGTATTTAGAGCTGAGGACTTATTTTGAATAAATAGTCATGCTTAATAAAAGTTGTAGTAGTGAACTCGTTAAAGTGCTTGGGTTTGCAAAGGCCCAGTGCAGTGGCCTCTTTACTCAGGAGTTATATAACCAACTGCCATCAAAGTGTGTTAAATGTTGCTGTTAAATTAGCTCTTTCTTTTGATAAGACACATGAAATGGCAAAAAGACACAAATTAAAATAGTAGTAATAAAAACAAGATTATAAGCAAAATAGGTGTTGCTATCAATCACTTAGATCTGCACAGGTTGCTATAGTGTAGGGTTTTTCTAACATTTCCTTACAACAGACATGTAACTGCTATTGATCACAGTGAGTTCCTTCACTAATAATATGACCCATTATTATTATTATTATTACTATTATTATTATTATTATTACTATTATTATTATTATTTCAGCCATGCTTTCTGTTATGGTAACTGTTAGGTCTTTGAAGTCTCTGAAGTCTCAGAGCATATGTCTATTACCATTGTACTTTAAGCAAACTGCAGTTATTACATACACAAGATGTGTAAAGAAATTGCTTTTCATTTTTTCAGTAGTACATACGAACAATTAACATAAAAATTGCATGACATTACAATTACAAAAGACATAAGTCCAGAAGTTCTCTGTGTCTGACCAAGATTGAGCTACACATTTTAATCCTTTCTGAGAGAACTTCAAGGGCTTCAGGTGAAGTGCATCCCATGGCTTGGCTGCACATGTAGCCTTGGTTGCCATAACAATGACCTTTCATACGAGAATGTCTGTCCTCCTTTTGTGTCAACTTCTGTGGGCTTTTTTCTCAGTGCCGTTCACCATATGTATATTTAGATCAATGTTCGCTCCCCTCTTGCGATTGCCTTTTGAAGGAAGGCTTTGTGAGAGGCCAGCAGTGCTGTGTTGGGCTGCATGTACACTGTGCGCAGGTTTAGGACAACAGGATGCACGTTGTGCTTTTTCTTTCTGCGTTTTTCTTTTTTCTTCTTTTCTCTGCATAAAACACAGCGCTGTGTCTTTTTAAGATATTGCTGTCCGCAGCCAGCATTCTCGCACACGGCTGGTGTGTTTCCAACAAAAACAAACAAACAAACAAACAAACAAAAAATGCCCATGAAAACACATCTCTTCAGAAACTATCTTTCTCTTTTACTAATCAAAAATCTAATTAACAACCTTGGTTATGGGGTTTATGACAGGAAAATAGTTAAACTAGATTAGCATCATGAGCATTTTTAATATTGTGTGTGTGTGGTTTTTTTTTTAATTTTCACTACTGCATCATGTGTTTCAGATACAATTTGGATGTCTTTACTGTGTTGTTGTCAAAGTCCTAATGATGATAGAATTTGGTGGGTTAAATGAAAGATCACATGCCCCCACCACCCTTCCCCTGCCCTTTTTTGAATTGCCATTTTATGGCGTCACAGAATATGGCTCATTTTTCTCTATTTTTACACACAAATAACATCCTCAAGGAGATATTTTGGACAACTATGCTAGTTTCACTACCTTGACCCCCCCTCTCCCCCACCCCCAATGGAAAAACTGTGTCAGTCTGTTAAGGGAAACCCAAATCTGCTGCTCTCTGCATTCAGACCACCACTACGTAACAACTACGTAACAAGAAACTGATTCATTTGTGCCCGTGACAGCCCAATACGAGACAGCTGTTTGTCAGCTTGTCTGTCATCCATTGACCTGACAGAGTGACATTCGGAGGAGAGGGTGAAATAAGTATAAAATGTCTTACAATTGTACGTGCGTGATATTAGTTTATGTTTAACAATTGTAAGTAGAAAAGCATTCGGAGAGAGCAGACCTTCTCCAGGGCAGCTCAGATCACCACCAAAATCTAATCACTTTTAAGTTAGCCCATTTTTAACCTACGCTGAAAATTTCATCAAAAGCCTGTTCAGTCAGTGCTCCTGAGATTGTATTCCATTGTAGCCTCTTAGCGGTCACCGTATTGCCAGCGCTACGACACCCTGTGACCGAAAAAAAACTACAACAATTACAACTACAACATTACAACATTACTACGACACATCATAGTAACACATCATAACTTGGTCCTTGCCATTCTGGTAACAACAAAGTTATAATAGGGGTGCATCTCACAGGGTTAACTATGCATGTGTGTTTTTACATTAGGCATTACACGTGCTTACATTTTAAATAAGTCGGCAAAAGCCTTTTTCAAAAGTTACTGTATCTTTCTAGCAGTGTGTGGAGCGATGCAGAGATCAGTGAGCTGTAATGTTTCTGCACCTTCTCAATTTGGTCATATAAGGCCAGCCTAGAATTAGCACACAGACATGTGAGAGCAAAACCACATTCTGACGACTGCTGTGTGCAACATCCACACAGCTTCGTCTTCATCGTCGAAGAAACTTAGCATTTCCTGTACACTTTGCATCTTTTATGGTCATTTCTGTGTAGCAAAACCCTGAATTTACTATTTTTTTTAAAACACATCATAGTTAGAAATGGATTTCATCCAATCTGACCCAAAAAGATAAACATCTTATCTCTTTTAAGTACACCTTTTAAGTACACTTTTAAGTAAAAAATGGTTGTGTTTATGAGTTAGTGGGCTGTGCAAGTAAAAGGACTTGTCCACAGGAATGTCTGCACACTGGAGTTATATTCCAATACTCCATTCATTTAAAAACAGCAGTTGCTGACGTTTATTCTTTTTTTTCTTTCTTTGTTCTTAATTCAACATGGAGTTCAACAGGGGGCGTTCCCACTCCAGATGTAAAAAGCTTTTAGCATCCACTTCTGGCGTAATTCTCTCGCAGGGAGCGCCTAAAAACATACCGTGGCATGTACAAACGGTGCGCACTTTGTTAAAACTCCAAATATCGTGTGGTATAAGTGGAACAAAGTGCTAAGTAGGTGATGAGCTTCAGGCATGACACATACCACTCAAAACGAAGGCAACTAGTGTACAATTTCTGCAAACTAAGGAGGGCACAAATACGTTGCGTTCGCAAATGTACTTACTTCTGGCCCAGAGTAGAGACAGACACAGACTACAGTTTGTACAGAGGGTCTGGACCGGAATCTGTTGAGGAGCATGTAAGCGGACTGAGTAACTCCGATCCAGTCAGCGGACAGAGGGTGTGTTCGTGAGCCATGACGTTGACCTTGTGTGCTACATTTAAATAGTAGTGCGTAGGTAGACTAATTGCATACGTGATGACCAGGCGTTAGCAATTGGGTAAAGGCAGAGGCACTTGTTTTAAACTCCAGCAGAGTTCACACCTCCAGGAAAAAATCGCTTCTCACGGCCTCCGCCCCAGACCCTCTGTACAAAATGAAATGAAGTTCGAGGGCCTGGTTTACTAGGCTACAGTTCTTCTGCCTCATTGCCTCTTATTCATAGATAAAGAAGGCTGACAGTAAGGCAATGTTATCAGCAGCTCCTGTTTGGTTTATATAGATTCACGTGGCACTTAAATAAAACATTGTGACACAAATCTTTTCCCAAGAGTGGTAGTCTTGTTCTCAGCAAGCGTTGCAGTGGGGATGCGGCATGTGGCATTTCACTGTGAGGCTCTCTTGTTTTTTTTTAAGCAGGACTGTTCAACTTCCTGTCTTCTGAAGTCACCAAAAGCATAGTTTCCCACTTGTTCTGAGCGGTGTGTATGTGTGTGTGGTGTGTGTGTGTGTGTGTGTGTGTGTGTGTGTATTTGTGTATGTGTCGTTCTTCATCACAGGGGGCCAGTGAATGATTCAGTGCGTGCCAGCTTGAGACAGCGAAAGGGGAGTGCATCGCACGCGACAATGGCGGACAAGGTGAAGAAGTTGCCCTATTTCTACGGCAACATCACGCGCGAGGATGCCGAAAGCTACCTGAAGCAGGGCGGCATGGGCGACGGCCTCTACCTGATGCGCCAGAGCCGAAACTACCTGGGCGGCTTCGCGCTGTCAGTGGCCTTCGGCCGGCAGGTGTACCACTACACCATCGAGAGGGAGCTGAACGACACGTACGCCATCGCCGGGGGCAAGTCGCACCGCAACCCGGTGGATGTGATCGACTACCACGCCCAGGAGGCCGACGGCCTCATCTGCCTGCTGAGGAAGCCCATGAACAGGCCCAAGGGCATGGAGCCCAAGGTGGGGGCCTTCGAGGACCTCAAGGAGGAACTCATCAAGCAGTACGTCAAGCAGACGTGGAACCTGACGGTAAGCACCACCACGCACAGTACCTACTGCTGAGACGATGCAGAAAAAAGTCATATGACCATGTCAGTCCCCCTTCCTACCCATGAGTCTGTGTGTGTGTATGTGTGTGTGTATGTGTGAGTGTGAGCATGTATGTGTTGTGTGTGTGCGTGTTTTGGGCCGTTGAAAGTCTGCTGTCACATATACAGTGGTCCCTCGCTATAGCGCGGTTTACCTTTCGCGGCCTCGCTGTTTCGCAGTTTTTTTTACAGCACATTGTGTTGTGCACGGCCCTGATTGGCTAAGGGACTGTAGAACATTGTCAATCAATCTCCTCCGTGCCGTGTCTCCTGTACAGTACAGAATGCGTTCAGCTTGTAAAATTTACATAAATCTTTGATCGCTAGCCGTGTGACTCTGAAGTGCTGTATGTTTGCAAGTTTAACTTTGAGAGTAGAAGAGAGAGAAATGTGAGAAAATGTCAATGTCTGTCTGAGAAAAGTGTATAAAGTGTGTAGTGAAGGGTTTTACAGCCTTAAAACATCTATAATATAATATAATAATTGTAAAAAATAAAGCTGATTACTTTGCAGATTTCACCTATTGCGGGCGATTAACGAAGGACCACTGTAAAAAAAATACATTTAAAATCTCATCTGAATGAATTTTCACTATTTTACATATATAATAGGCCTACATATATAACAAAATAGAAATAAATAGGTGAGTGGATGTGTTGGGATGATTACACTGATGGGTTGCGAGAGATTTTTTACATTTATGTTCATGTTTTTTTATGACATATTACATATATTTATGTATCTGGTGTACAAAATAATAATCTTGTAACCACTGTTGCAGTAAAAGCATAGATTTCATTCCTACAAATGCTTCTCCACTGCCCCTTGATGTTGTCTTTTACTGTATTTGTACTAGAAGTACTGTATTAGTAGCTAGAAGCAAAGGGCTAGCCTGCGATGTATTGATGATGCATGTTGCAGGAGTTAGGCTCTGAGCGTCCGTGTGTAGGTGGTGCAGGTTTGTGTAGGCAGATGCTCTCTAAAGTGTGGTGTGTGTTTTGTCTACGCTGTTTTCTACATCAGCGCATGTCTTTGATTTGCCTGCGAGAGTCTTTGCGGCGGGGCATCTCACGGCCGAAACATAGGCCATTCTAGTAAACACCATGACCATAACAACAAGGTGTCTGATGTACACCTACGCTTAACACTTCACGCCTACACACGAGAAAGTTGCCGCAGGCTTTGACAGAGTGGTGGGGATCTGCAGAGGGATCTGAGAGTCACACTGATGCAGAAAGCATCCTCTTCTAAGGAACAGCGCTGAGAATTGGGTTTGCTGGTCTGAGTCAGCAATGCATATCCTGCTCATTCGAAATGTTGCAATGAAAAAACAACACGATTCACTGTGTTGCATCGGAGGGTTCCCTCTCTGCCCAGAAGCATCAGGTTGTGTTTGGTTACTGATATCAGATATCAGATAGGCTATCAGATGTAGGCTATCTTGACGTGTTTTTTTGACTATGCTAAAGTTTAAGGCTTTTTAAATATGTGACAGAGTGAGTTTGCGGCTGATGGTAGGTGGTAGTACAGAAAGTGCCTAGTTTAAAGCTTCTAGTTTTGTAAAATAAAAGCACTTGTTGAGTCACAGCCATGATGAAATAAAAAGGGGTATGGTGCAAACATGGAATTGGAAATGAAACAATTTTAGGGACAAGCAAACAGGGAGTGCATTGGAATTAGGACAAACACAAACTTGTCTTTTTGTTGTGCATTGGTGTGCCATTTCTGCAATAATAGATTTTTTTATTGTTCCCGTAAATTCATTCAAATTCATTTATGACTATACCGTAAGACTACTGTCATACTGAGCAATAACTGTGTTAGTTTATTTATACAGACGCCAGCTCTTGCCTTAAGTCTAACGGTGATCAAATGCATTTTGTCTTCAGTTTTGGGATGTAAAATAGTTTTTTGGACCCAAGACTAGGGCTGGGCGATATATCGATATTATCGTAATATCGTATCGTAATATTTATATCGATATGTATTTGACACTATATCGCCATATCGATATATTTTCAATGATACAATACCACTTTATCAAAACCACTTATCCTAATGTGTTCACACTGTTCAGACAGCCGGAGCTTTCTCGGATGTCACATTTTCATTGTGATCGTAACATTGAACGTGTTTTGACAGTCATTTTGCCTGAATGCTTATTTCCTGTCAGAGGAAGGTTAAGTTAAAAAAATAAAAATGAATAGATTCTTCCCTCCTGTTACTTTTAAATAGGTCACACAATGTTTCAATAATTATCGATATCGACCGATATGAAACACTTATATCGTGATACAGATTTCAGCCATATCGCCCAGCCCTACCCAAGACAACAAAATCTGTTGGGGACAATCTCTATCTTGTGTTTAAAACGCATACACCTGGTGAGGCAGTCGTAATCTGAAACTAAAAGTTGTGAAACTTCAGGTGTGCCCTGGCCTTGCTGTGTGGCTTTGTGACATGCACTGCAATCAGTGGAAAATACAATGCTTTGAAACAGCCTGCTAAAGTATAAGAGTGATGCCAAACACAGAAAACGTAGCAGACCTGAATTTAGACATGGCACAGTGTGTGTGTGTGTGTGTGTGTGTGTGTGTGTGTCTTAAACATATAGGGACATTAATTTTGCTAAGACAGTTTTCATTATGGACCAGCACTTGTCTTCAATGTAACTATTATATGGCCATAATTGACCATACCATCATGCATTCTGTATGTACGTGTGTGTGTGTGTGTGTGTGTGTGTGTGTGGTGAACATATAGGGACATTCATTTTGCTAAGACAATTTTCATTAAGGACCAGCACTTCAGTGTAACTATTATTGGACCTTTGGCCATCATTGACCATGCCATCATGCATTCTGTGTGTACGTATGTACGTGTGCGTTTGTGTGCTTGTGTGTGTGTGTGTGTGAGTGTGTGTGTGTGTGTGTGTGTATGTGTGTGTGTGTGTGTGTGTTTGTGTTGGTTTGTAGGGACATGCACTGGAGCAGGCTATCATCAGCCAGAGGCCCCAGCTGGAGAAGCTGATCGCCACCACGGCGCATGAGAAGATGCCCTGGTTCCACGGCGCCATCACGCGCGAGGAGTCCGAGCCACGCCTACTCAAAAGCCCACGCACCAATGGCAAGTTCCTGTAAGTTTCCCAGCAGCACACACAACTTCTCACCTCACTCTTCTTCAAAATAGCACGCTGTGACACATGCTGTGGGGTGTACCTTTGGGGGCATTTATTTGAGTGTCTTCAGAGCATCATATGTATAGCTTTGTCAGGATCACTCTCATCTAGTAACGGTAGAGTAAAGTATTAGGTAAAGTATTAGAAGCATAGTAATGGTTGTATGGTTTAGTTCAAAGGAGAACCCATTTATGCAGTGACTAGTATAAGTTTAAGTATTTAAATATACTGTAGGTAATCACACAAGAAGTTTACCCTATTAAGTCTTTAAGTATGACATAAAAATACACTTAACTTACGACAAATTAAAAGACACAACCATTAATAAATTACAAAGTAAAATATTTCAAATAAGATGTGGACGTATGGTACAGTGGTCTTAATAACAGGAAAGAGATGGAGCAGGTACTGGTGGCAGGCTGTTTCTCAAACTCTGCACGAAATGTGGAATGACTAGGCCATGGCTTTAAAGGACCCACCACCTTAATCCGGAGAACCACTGTGGTCAGTGCTGGTGAATCAGCTGATGAGCTAAGCAGCAGGTTTATTACAAACTAACTAATCTGCTCAATATACAAATACATAATATGATGTTTAACAACATAGAAACTATGATATACACCATGAAGAATTTTGGGTGTTTTTTTTTTTACAATTTTATTTTTCCTCAGTACCCCGAAGAGGCCAACTGGCTCTGTGTGCATGCTGTGTGCAAAGCCCTAGTGTACTATGCTAACCTTGTATATGTGCAACTAGCATGATGAAGTTATCTTTGGGGATCATTATATACTTTGTATCTTAGACCATGTAAACCAGGGTGTCTGTAGGCAGTAGACTTCCCAGTGCCCGTAATTCAGCATAGGTGATAGGAGTTCATTGTGAGCTAGTTGTTTGGATAACTGCATGAACAAAGGGGTATTTAGAAACTTTATATGTATTATAAATTGGATGGATAGTTCTGTTAATTAACTGAAAATGAGTTGATTGACTTGTGTTACTCACAGCACGGGAGTTAAGATGTGTGCTGTTTTACTGAGGAACAGAACAGCCCGGATGATGGGCAAGAACAGAATGTAACCAAAAAAGAGAGAGAACGAGAGAGAGAAAAAAAGGTAGAGAGGGAGAGAGTGAGAGAGAGAGAGGAAGACATAGAGAGAAAGAGAGAGAGGAAGACAGAGAGAGAGAGACAGAGACAGAGAGAAAGAAGGACAGAGAGAGAGAGAGGGGGAGAGAGAGACAGAGAGAGAGAGAGAGAAAGAGAGAGAGGGGGGGAGAGAGACAGAGAGACAGAGAGAGAGAGAGAGAAAGAGAGAGAGAGAGAGAGATGAGTTTGGGGCTTTTAAGACACCACAGGGCTACAGGCTGAGCTTCAGTCTCGCTGTGGTTTCCGTGTAGTATGCATGCACAGCTCTGCCTGTAGTGACCTGAGGGAGGGCTGGTGGGGGAATATGGTTTCTGGGGACAGTGTAACTCTTTCGCTTTTCAAGCCTGAAAACAGTATTTAACTGTGTGTGTGTGTGTGTGTGTGTGTGTGTGTGTAGGTGTGTGTGTGTGTATGTGAGTGTGTGTCTGTCTGTCTGTCTGTGTGTGTGCATGGTGCGTGTGTGTGTGTATGCGTGCCTATGTGTGTGTGTGTGTGTGTAGGTGTGTGTGTGTGTATGCGAGTGTGTGTCTGTCTGTCTGTCTGTGTGTGTGCATGGTGCCTGTGTGTGTGTATGCGTGCCTATGTGTGTGTGTGTGTGTAGGTGTGTGTGTGGGTGTATGCGAGTGTGTGTCTGTGTCTGTGTGTGTGCGTGCATGGTGCGTGTGTGTGTGTATGCGTGCCTATGTGTGTGTGTCTGTGTGTGTGTATGCGAGTGTGTGTCTGTCTGTCTGTCTGTGTGTGTGCATGGTGCGTGTGCGTGTGTATGCCTGCTTGTGTGTGTGTGTGTGTGTGTGTGTGTAGGTGTGTGTGTGTACTGTATGTGAGTGTGTGTCTGTCTGTCTGAGTGTGTACATGGTGCGTGTGTGTGTGTGTGTGTGTATGCGTGCCTGTGTGTGTGTGTGTGTATGCGTGTGGGTGGGTAGGTGGTTAGATATAAAGGTGCTTTAAGAGCTTTCTGTCATTTTCGGTGTGTGGGAGTTTTACTTACATTGCCCACTACCTCAAACTCTTTGTCAAGTTTCTTTGAAGGTCTGCAACATGTCATTATAACTTTTTTCATTATTTCTTAGAGGTACTTTAAGCATGTTTTTATACTTCTGCTCTCTAAACTTTCTTCTCTCTTTTATGGCAATACAATGAGTATAAATAAAAACACAACCACACCCTGCAGTAAATTAACAATCTTTTCCTGGTTGTATTTACTGGGCATTACATCACAGACTCAGCAGGGCTGTCTATGCTTGCTGCACAGTACTGCAACATCTACATAATTCTACATTCCATTTAGTCTACATCCAAGTGCCTCCATCTAATTTCCTCTCCTCTCCATCTCTCTTCTCCTCTCCTCTTCTCTCAACTCCTCTCCACCCCACTTGTCTCCACACTTCTCCACTCCTCTTTACTCCTGTCTTCTCCTCACCTCACCTCACCTCTCTTCTCCACCCCACTCTACTCTTTTTCACTCCACTACATTCCTCTCCATCCCACTCCCACTCCCACTCCCACTCATCACATCTTCATTCCTGTTCTCTCCACTCCTCTTAACTCCTTACCTCCTCTTAACTTCTCTGTTCTCTCCACTCCGGTCCTCTCTCTCTTCTATTCTCCACTCCTGTCCTCTCCACTCTTCCCCTATCCCCAGAATCCGACAGCGAGACACCAATGGCTCGTATGCCCTGTGTCTGCTGCATGATGGGCAGGTCATGCACTATCGCATTGACAAGGACAAGGCTGGAAAACTCTCCATACCCGACGGCAAGAAGTTTGACACATTGTGGCAGGTAACAGGTTGCCCTACTACTCTCTGTTCTCAGCAGGGAAGTGCTTAAGTGAATGGATGCTTCTTTCTTCTGTTGGAGAAATACATTACTAAAACATTTTGCAAATTATGCCATTACTGTAATGCCGTTTGTTTTCTTATTACGTGCATAAAAGCCTTTCCACTGTTGACTATTCACACAACAGGATATTAAATTAATATAATTACATTATGGAACAGCAAGTGTATTGAATCCTTGTTGTCAACAAAAATATGCTTTTCTCAGTGATTTTATGTCCTAGTGTGATTTTGAGGAAACTTGTTGTTTGGCCTCAGACTCTAACGAACGGACATGGTGACACATGTAAGCATCATGTGGCTAACACATGTAGTAGGTAATGTTACAGGAAGTTAATATTGCAAACTCCAGTTACAGTTATAGTTTTTAGCAGACACTTTTTTCAGATGTACACAAAGTACTTGGATAACCTACAAAAAAACAAACAAAAATAATATGATATTATATGCATAAGTATTATCCAATCTTACATGCACTTATATAGGTTGATATTGTAAAATTGTTTAACATGTATGAATACATGTGTATGTATATTCATATATTTATGAATGAATGAATGAATGAACCTTTATTAAACAAAGGGATTTTGTCCTGCACCAAGGAAAACACAACACAACATAGAACATTCAAACACTCAGCAATAAAAATATATTTATAAGCAACTTAAAAGTTACTTTAATTTAAAGTTTATTTACTTTGTGTGCAAGTGTATGTTATTATCTATAAGAAGAGATAATGTATCTCAAAGGGACATTCCTGGTAAAGTAAATGATAAAGAAAATAAATACATACATACATACATACATACATACATAAATAAATAAATAAATAAATAAATAAATAAATAAATGTGTACGCTTGTGTGTTTTGTCTCCTCTGCTGCAGCTGGTGGAGCACTACTCCTACAAGCCAGACGGGCTTCTGCGAGTTCTGACCGAGCCCTGCTCTCGACCTGACGGAGCGTCCAACGGTACAGTACAGTACAGTGCAGTATGGGGAGAGAGGCAGTGGAAGAGCTGGGATGGATGGATGGATGGATAGATGGATGGATGGATGGATGGATGGAAGGATGGATGGATGGATGGATGGAAAGATGGATGGGTGGATGGATAGATGGATGGATGGATTAATGCATGGATGGATGGAAAGATGGATGGGTGGATGGATAGATGGATGGATGGATTAATGCATGGATGGATGGAAAGATGGATGGGTGGATGGATAGATGGATGGATGGATGGATAGATGGATGGATGGATTAATACATGGATGGATGGAAAGATGGATGGGTGGATGAATAGATGGATGGATGGATGGATAGATGGATGGATGGATTAATGCATGGATGGATTGATGGAAGAATGGATGGACGGAAGAATGGATGGATGGATTAATGCATGGATGGATGCATGGATGGATGGATGGATGGTCTATAGGTATAGCTAACCTGGCCAATAGCGCATCTTAAGTCTCAGTAACTTAATAACTGTGCCACAGGTACCTTTACAAGTAAAAAAGGAAACTGTAAAAACAAAAAGACTGTAAAAGAGCATTTACAAGCCCAAATGTGAGATGTGAAATTACACAGAAGAATGAATAGAAGTTGTATAAATGCATGGGGCACTATATTGTGATTGTGAAATACAGTGGATGGATGGATGTGTAGGTGTAGGTAGGTCCAATGGATAGTTTTGTAGATGGATGAACAACAGAGAAATCATGAGCCTAAACCTAATCCTGAACACAGATCCAGATACTGCAAACAGCATATGACATAGGAGTGTGACACATTCACTAGGGCCAAAGATGTTTAGGCAGACATACAGTATTGGTGTATTGTAGTCAATTATTAATGAGCATGTTTGTCATTGGCATATGACATACAGTAGGAGTGTGACACATTTACTAGGGCCAAAGATGTTCAGGTAGACATACAGTATTGGTGTATTGTAGTCAATTATTAATGAGCATGTTTGTCATTGGCATATGACATAGGAGTGTGACACATTCACTAGGGCCAAAGATGTTCAGGCAGACATACAGTATTGGTGTATTGTAGTCAATTATTAATGAGCATGTTTGTCATTGGCATATGACATAGGAGTGTGACACATTCACTAGGGCCAAAGATGTTCAGGCAGACATACAGTATTGGTGTATTGTAGTCAATTATTAATGAGCATGTTTGTCATTGGCATATGACATAGGAGTGTGACACATTCACTAGGGCCAAAGATGTTCAGGCAGACATACAGTATTGGTGTATTGTAGTCAATTATTAATGAGCATGTTTGTCATTGGCATATGACATAGGAGTGTGACACATTCACTAGGGCCAAAGATGTTCAGGTAGACATACAGTATTGGTGTATTGTAGTCAATTATTAATGAGCATGTTTGTCATTGGCATATGACATAGGAGTGTGACACATTCACTAGGGCCAAATATGTTCAGGTAGACATACAGTATTGGTGTATTGTAGTCAATTATTAATGAGCATGTTTGTCATTGGCATATGACATAGGAGTGTGACACATTCACTAGGGCCAAAGATGTTCAGGTAGACATACAGTATTGGTGTATTGTAGTCAATTATTAATGAGCATGTTTGTCATTGGCATATGACATAGGAGTGTGACACATTTACTAGGGCCAAAGATGTTCAGGTAGACATACAGTATTGGTGTATTGTAGTCAATTATTAATGAGCATGTTTGTGATTGCCATGCAGATATAGGCCGGCCAGCTCTGCCAAAGAATCACCCTGTGGTAAGTCACACTTTATTTACAGACTGTGTAAAGTAAAGACATTAAGAATTGTGAGAAAGAAAACATTAACATTATTGTCTATCCTACCTCATTGGAAACACCCGGCTGCAAAGCACTGATACAATTGCTGTTTGGATATGTTAAAAATGACTACGCATTTACACACCAAACTCAGAGACCACAAACGATCTTGATGATATCAGATCTGCAACTAAAATCAGTCACGCTTTGCCACTCACAGGTTTAAGGCCGTGATGAAATAGACTTAGACACCTGTTAGCGAGCCAAAGACATAGGCAGTCACAGACACAAGAAAATTTCTTTGCTTTTAAGGGGATTCCCAAGCAGTAAGCAGCAATGGCTGGGAAAGATTTCTCACCTGGCACCTGATTTGACCAGTGCTGCTGAAATTCCCCTTAAGACGAGGCCACTGTCTGTAGCCAGTGCAGCTAGCACCTGTTATTTGGTCAGCAATGGTTATTCATTTCAGTAAGAAATCTTTCGCCTCATATCAGTTTGTTAGGCTAAGTGACTAGACTTGTTCTTTTGATGGATTAAAAACAGATGTTTTTACTAATAACCTCATGCATCTGGCTAAAGATTTTTGCTAATTAGAATTAGCAATTATTATGAATTAGAATTATATATTGAATGGCTATAAGTAATGCATGGGATTGACAACTCTCTAAATCTGATGTTTCTACCTGTGAATAATTTGTCGTGTAGTAGACCTACCACAGTTTTGTCATCTCCCGTTAACCTCCCCTATCTTGCTTTACCTGATTGCCCATAGTACTATATTCTCTGACAAGTAACTCACTGTTCCTTTAACTATGCATTGCACTTTAATTGAACATTTACAACCTGTTACGGTCAGTGTTTGCAACACAAGGCTGAGGAAACTCCTCGAGCAGGGTAATTTGCTTTAAGTTTTAACTTAACTGTAAACAGTAAGATCCTCATATTAAACAGCCAGACGGTACGGCAGTGATAACTTCACTGTGCACTGTGTACATATTGACACTTGAGCAATAAACAGCCTATTAGTTATGAACTTCTTCAGTGAAACCCATGAGATGAACATGCTGGGCATTTTGTTGTCAGCAGTAACGAGTCTCTGCATTGTTCACAACTGTCGGGGGTCAGAGAACCAATTCTCTCTACAAATAAACACGTGCTTATCAACTTCCTGTGCTCAGAAAGAAAATGGTTATTGTACCTGAAATCACATGTTGGATAAACACTTCTCATAACACTTAATGATGCAGTACCCGAGCAAAACACCCCTCCCCACATTCATTTGCTGCAAATGTGACAACAGTGATAGCCTATTGTGGTCACATGACAGGAAGTAGCAGAGATAAAGTAAGCCTAGCCTTCCCAGCTATGAGGAAGTGACTAACATTGACTAAGGCCAGTGACAAGCAGTATAGCAGAATTATATTGTTTTTTTAATATGGTGTGGATAAGTCTACCCATGATTACTTTTGACAGGGCTAGCACAAGGGCAATTTTACTTGTATGTACTGGTTAATGACTCACTCACTCACTGAAATCATGAAATGTGACAATGTTTGAGAAAGCATGAAAAAGCCGTGTGTCTGGACCACGTATTTTGTTGCAGAACTGAACTAACACCCGCCTCCTTAACATGCACGCCACGATTTCTGGTGAACACTACCTGAGGAACGACGGACTAAAAACAAATAACCCTCTTTCAAACTTGTGGTTTTGTAGCGAGGAGCCACAGGTGGAATAATCTCCAGAATCAAATCCTACTCCTTCCCCATACCTGGCTCCAAAAAGGTGCACTAACATGCCATATCCCCCTCTTCTCTCTTCTCTGTCTTTCTCTGTCTATCTCGTTACGGGAGCATGGTGCAGTGAAGTTGACTTTCTAACTTCCAATGTGTGCCACTGATTTTTACCACAACTGGCGTTATTTTTGCTACTAACATGCATGTGGGATTGCAAAGTGCCTGTCTTGTGCCTGTCATCTTTCCATTCATGTGTTTCAATTCACATGAATGATATCTACAACCTTTGTTTTATTCCTATTCTATGTCTATGACTTGTTGTTGATAGGGGCATGGAATTTACTATGAAGACATGATGTTTGCTTTCTAAAATGGCATAATGAAGTGTGTGATGCCTAAGAGGTGTCCTTTATAAAGGCTGTACACTTGTGAATTTGATGACTGAAGATCAGGCAGCCTGTGATCTCTGGGTTGTGCTCTGCTGCCTAATTGTTACTGCTAGTTCCAGTTGACCTTATTGCTCTTGTAGGTGCCTGGTAGTTTGGCGAGCTTTTTCCACTGAGGGAGAGACAGAATAGCAATGCCTTGAACAATTGGACAATGTCTTGAACTGCAGTAAGATATTACGGTATTGATGGACTATTACATAATTGCTCAAGCATTTCCTTACCTAAGCAGTAATTTGCAGTAAGATATTACGGTATCGGTGGACTATTACATAATTGCTCAAGCATTTCCTGTACCTTAGTAGTAATTTGCAGTAACTGTTGTAGCTGGCAGTCGTGACAAGTACTCATACTCATGGCAACTGTATGTGCCACAAAGACATGCTTTTTGTTAACTTTCAAACTTATTCATAAAAAACAGGACACATAAAGAGACATTATTATAGAAATGATGCATGAGGAGATTTTAGTCTGCTGTGGTTATTTAAATTGTTTTGTTTAAGAAAACAGTAATGTTTAGGTTCACTGTTTGTGTAGGTTTAATGTTTAGGGTGTAAACATTAAATGCTTAATTGTTGGTGTGCTATCACCGGCTCAGCCATTGTCTGTACAGGGTCATTGAGATTGAGGGGACCTTTATTGCACTTACCCACAGGATGTTGCTGTTTCCTTTACACAGCACGCTTCCTCATTTTCTTGCCCTATCATAAACCACTCTCAAGAATGACATGAGCTATGGATGTGACAAAAAGGCCGCTGTACACCTATTACTGGAAGTGCCTTCTGTTGAACATGTCATCGGCTGTCCTATACTGCCCTCTGGTGGTCAATGATCATGCTGACCTTGTCATAATGCAAATCTAGAAGGAACCAAACAATTACACAGTAGATATACAGGCATGCATATGGTCAGGTAGTCAACTGTACTTGTGAAATAAATGAGCATATTGTATATTTATATATATATGTGTGCAATGATGTGTTATTAGTATCTATTAATGAACAGTAGACAGACATAGGTAGAGCACTCGAATAGAGTCAGCATTTACAGACAGATGTGTCAACTGTTTTTGTCACATGACTGTACTGTACATGAAAGTGCAAATATTGTTTTTATGACTAAGAGCATATTAGTTATTGGATTATGTACATAAATCAAAATATCAACACTTCTTTTAAATTGTACTTTCATGAACAGTCCTTTGAGACGTTTACATTTGGACTGCGACTTTCTTTTTGTAACATTTCATGAATCGAAGGAAAGCTAATGAGTGAAACTCTGCTTATGTGCACAGTGTCATCTCTCTCTCTCTCTCTCTCTCTCTCTCTCTCTCTCTCTCTCTCTCTCTCTCTCTCTCTCTCTCTCCCTCTCTCTCTCATCTTCCCTCTTTCTCTCTGTCTCTCTCTTTCGTTCTGTCTCTCTTCCTGTCTTTCTCTCTTTCGCTCTCTCTTTCTCGTGTTTGACCTTTGACCTCTCTTGTGATGGCTGCCTGTCTCGCCTCATAAAAGCATCTCCCGAGGCTCCTTTCCTTCATGATCAGCCTCCATGTGTTTGATGGACACCAGAGGTGGGCAGACTGGCTTGAGAAAGTAAAAGTCCTGCCATGTATTTCACACAGGTGATTTCACTATGTAGCTTATCTACTGAGGAGTAGCTGTGGTCTAGTGGTTAGGGAGTTGGTCTTGGGGTTGGAGAGTGAGAGGTCTAATTCCACTCTACCCATGGCTGCAATGTCCTTGAGCAAGGCATCTATCCCCACACTGCTTCAGGAACTGTAACTAAGACCTTGTAAATAACTGTAAGTCACTCTGGATAAGAGCGTCAGCTAAGTGTAATGTTATCTATTTGGCTAAAGAATTGTGCTAAATATGATTAACTGGTACGATGACTTGAAGTATGTGTTTATTTGTAGTTATTATGTGTTGTAATTGTAATCATGTGTCAGGACTTTTACTTTCTGAACATGGGACGTCCGCCTCTGCTGAAGACATGGTAATTACAGGATGAAAAAATCACTGGTCATCAGTGCTGTATGGGTCCTTAGAGTGGAATGACTCGGGGCAGTATTTGGAATCATTTTTTTTTTTCTTTTTGTGAAGGAAATTTAGATTTGTTCCTGACACATCCACAGGGTGACCATGAAGGAAACTTGGATCATTTCCACTGGCATGCAACCTGACCTGTGTGTTTTGTGTGCTTGTGTGAACTTTCAGGTTGCATGGAGCCTGATTTGGCCCTCATTCTGTGCACCATGTGTGTGTGTGTGTGTGTGTGTGTGTCTATGTCTGTGTGTGTGTATGTGTGCATGTCTGCGTGTGTGTCTGTCTATGTCTGTGTGTATGTGTGTGTGTGCGTGTATATGTGCATGTCTATGCGGTGTGTGCGTGTGTGTGTGTGTGTGTGTGTGTGTCTGTGTGTGTGTGTGTGTGTTTGTGTGCGTGTCCTTGTCCTTGTCAGTGTCAGCCTGAGTAATGTACTGTTTTGGTTCAACCACAGGATGGTTCCACTCGCAGACCAAAAGATAATAATCTCAACACCTATGAAACCAGGGGGCCAAATACTGGTGAGAACAAACATTTGTTTTTTTTTTTACCACATTTCTTGGCCTAACCAGCGCTGCAAAAATTTGAAAGTGTAGCATCATATACAAATGTATGGCGCAATTAATGTTAATAGGCTGTATGACATGAATCTCCCTCTTTTACTCTCCAATATGTCCTCTCAAACCTCTCTCTTTCTCCGTCTCTCTTTCTCCTCCTCTCTTTCTGCTGTTTTCTCCTCCATCACTCACTCACTCTCTTCTCTGTTTTTACTCTATCCGTCCTACTTTTTCTCTTCTCAACCATCACCCTCCTCTCTCTGTTTCTCTGTCTTTCTCTCTCTCTCATTCTGTCTCTCAATCTATCAATGCTGTCTACTGTCTCTTCTCTATATATTCTCTCCTTCATCACCTTCTCCTTCTCCTCTCTCCCTCTCTCTTTCTCTTTCTCTCTCTCTCTCTCTCCTCTCTCTCCTCTCTCTCCTTGTCTCCCAGATGCCATGCCCATGGACACGGCGGTGTACGAGAGTCCGTACGCGGACCCGGACGAGCTACGGCAGACGCACGTGGACCGCAGTCAGCTTTTCCTGGAGGACGGCGAGCTGGGCTCCGGGAACTTCGGCACCGTCCTGAAGGGACTCTACACCATGAGGAAGTGCGTCTGACACCGTGACTCATTGGTCCCCCCCCCCCTCTGTCCCTTTACCCATAAGCAGTCACAAAGGTCACCAAGCAAAAGAGAATGAACCAAGCGAAACAGACACAGCCGAAAACAATACAGGCCGTGCATATTATAACCTATCATCGGCGTTTCCATTACATTACATTATTACATTACATTACACTTAGCAGGTCGCAGGTTCGAATCCCATATCAGCAGGAAGAATGGGGTGGAGGAATAAACAACTATTGCTCTCCTGCACCCTCATCCATGGCTGAAGTGCCCTTGAGCAAGGCATCTAACCCCACATTGCTCCAGGGATTGTAACTGAAACCCTGTACCTAAACAACTGTTCTGGATAAGCGCTCAGATCAGCTATGTGTAATGTAAAGACTGTTGTAAAAGTAATATTTACCTCTGGGAAGTGCTAATTCTTGTGATGCCTTCGGCTTTTACGTCTGTGACTCTGTCACACCAGGACCAAGAAGCCAGTGGCAGTGAAGATCCTGAAGAACGACGACAACAACGCGGCGGTGCGCGAGGAGATGCTGCGGGAGGCCAACGTCATGCAGCAGCTGGACAACCCCTACATCGTGCGCATGATCGGCATCTGTGAGGCGGAAAACCTCATGCTGGTCATGGAGCTAGCAGAGCTGGGGCCACTGCACAAGTACCTGCAGAGGAACAAGTGAGACAAGACCCGCTGTTTGTTTGTTTGTTTGTTTGTTTGTCAATAACAGAGGCGGACATCCCGGGTTCAGAAGGTAAAAATCCTGCCACATATTTGTTTCAGCTAAGTCACTGAACTATAAACTATAATATAAAATATCTAATTGTTGAAATTACCTGTGTCAGGAGCACAGGAAGAAGGAATATATGGCAGGACTTTTACTTTCTCAAGCTGGTTTGTCTGCCTCTGGCCAATAATAATAATAATAATAATAATAATAATAATAATAATAATAATAAATGTAGCTGCAAGCAGCAATCAATTGGGTCGAAGTACCTCCGCAAATGTTGCTGGGATTTGAGCCAATGACATTCTAAAGGTTACTAGATTGAGTGCTTTGTCCCTTGCACAAGAGAAGAAACTTGGAGACTTGTCAAATGTTCTCCTGATGTCACACACATCTGTTAAACTGTCAAAATAAGTTTCTTGTTTTCTTGTTTGTATACTTACTTTAAGGGAACTTACAGTATCTGTATCTGGGTCAGTCTGTTAACCATAAATACGCCTCAGGGGAGCGAAACCAAGCAAGCAGTTAACTAGTAAGTAAATACACTAAGTAGCTCTCTTCCGTTCTCCGCAGATTGAATGTTCCAATTAAGAACATCACAGAGCTGGTGCACCAGGTTTCCATGGGGATGAAGTACCTGGAGGAGCACAACTTCGTGCACAGGGACCTGGCTGCCCGCAACGTCCTGCTGGTCACTCAGCACTACGCCAAAATCAGCGACTTCGGCCTCTCCAAAGCCCTCACAGAAGAAGAGAACTACTACAAGGTCAGTTCCCCCTAACGCAATCGCCCGGGTCAGTTCCGGTAAGAAAGTCACAGTGGTTTCGACAAGGAACTGCTAAACTGAGCAAGTCAGTTGATGTGAACTGTTGTACAGAGAGCTCACAAAGGCACTCAAAAAGCCCTCACTGAGAAGAAGAACTAAGATAGAATTAATTCTTTTAATGAAAAGGCAGTTCAGGTACAGGACAGAGTGCCCAAATAAGCAACACAGTCTCCTCTGAGCCTTTTTAAGGGCTATTTACAGCTTTACTGCCTCAGACAAGGTCAGTTCATGTTCAGGGTAGTGTGCCAGAATCACTGACTGTGGCCTCCTCAAAGAACTCAGAGAATTATGACCAGATAAGGTCCTGAAGTACATAGAAGAAGTTAGCTAAGTGTGCACTCTGGTGGATTCATGGGTGTAACACAAACAAATGTGCTGCTGCTCTTTCTATGTATCTTTGATGTATGTAAGAAAATAAGTATGTATGTACATATATACATACATATGTGTGTGTATACATGTATGTGTGTATTTGTGTATGTATGTATGTGTATCAGCTCCAATGGAGTTGCATCTGTGGCCAGTATGCATGGTAATGATAAGTATGATCAGAGTAATGTGCTAACACATTAATGTCCTTATTGGGCATGGTTCAGCTCATCTGGCTTCCGGCTGGCTGTATCGCCGAGGTGTTGAGGCGGAGCTGAGCCTCAGAGCTCTCTAGCCTAATTTAAACTCTGACTGTGCACTTCCTGTAAACTGGCCAAATGACTTCTCACACTGCACTCCCCCGTGCATTCTCCTGTACTCTACACACTCCCCTGAGTCACAGTGACCCTTCCCCTGCTTCCTCGTCATGCTTGTGTCTGCTCTGCACTGCTCTGCGCTGCTCCCCTGCAGGCGAAGGGTCACGGCAAGTGGCCGGTGAAGTGGTACGCCCCGGAGTGCATGAACTACTTCAAGTTCTCCTGCAAGAGCGACGTGTGGAGCTTCGGGGTGCTCATGTGGGAGGCCTACTCATACGGACAGAAACCCTACAAGGTACCTCACTGCATATGACACATACCCCCTAGTCTGGGATTTATAGAAATGTGTGAATAATAATAATATATAAATCATTAATAATAATAATAATAATAATAATAATAATAATAATAATAATAATAATAATAATAATAATAATAATAATAAGAAGAAGAAGAAGAAGAAGAAGAAGAAGAAGAAGAAGAAGAAGAACAAGAATTAATACTACTACTACTATTAATAATAATAATAATAATAACGTCCATTTCTTCGTCCTTGTTTACTATTATAGTTATCATAACACAGACGCACACATACACACACACACACACACACACACACACACACACACACACACACACACACACACAGTCTTTCTGTCTTTCTCTGTCCGTTTATCCTCTGTTCATATCTTCTATATTCTATCTGTTGTTTCACTGTTGTTTCATAGAACGTCTCTGTGTTCCTTCCTCTCTCCCAGGGCATGAAAGGAAATGAGGTCATCCAGCTGATTGAGAGTGGACAGAGGATGGATGCGCCCGCCAACTGCCCACCAGAGATTTATGAGCTCATGAAAAAATGCTGGACATATAAGTAAGGGGCTTCCTCCAGCTCTTCTTGGTTTTTAGGAGCTAGTAAAGTCAAAATAATATCATATAAATAATAGTGACTAACCCTAGATTTCCACATACTAAAGAAAGAATCATTACTAATCACCTTATTAGCTGAGTGGTGAAAATAAAGGTGGTACATTCTTTGCTCGAATGCTGTAGGTATGTCAGCTCAAATCTTTGGCTTCTGTTTCCTCACCCTGAAAAGTCATTTAGATAGAAAAATGCCACTGTTATGCTTTACTCCATTGCAACCATACATTATAAGATCATCCTTTTTAATGTAGAAATAGTTCTTGTTCTGCCTGGGGTCAACATTTTCACTGCACAATACACTAGTTGAATGAATGAATATAATGATAATGAAACGTAATGAAATGTAATTAGAAAGTAAAAATCACATGAATGTATGCAATGGTGGGATTGAGAAGCTACAATCTAGCACCACATATTCCAAATACCCTGCTTCTATCTATGTAATTAATACAGGCCATTTCAATTATTAACTCACCTAGCTGGCTGAAGACTTGTGCTTATTAGAATCACTTGATTAAGTGAATGGCTGGCATGTAAGTGAGATTGCCTATTACATTATATTAAACTCAGCAGATACTTTTATTCAAAAAGACTTACAACAGAGGACACAAATCCAGCTACATAAGTGAATGTGAGAAAGTAGCAAGAATATCTGTTTTTTGTGGCATACTTTTTTAGTCTGGTTGTCTGCAGGCTGTTTGCATGACTCACATACGCTGGCTATTTTATTTCCTCGGCAGGGCGGACGAGAGGCCAGGCTTCTCAGTAGTGGAGCCCAGACTGAGGGACTATTACTACGACATCTCCCACTGATCCTCTGCCAACAGGAATTAACCGCACCACGTGAAGAGAAATCCAAAGTTTATATGGGATTTAAGCATCGACTCCCTTTTTTTATGTGTTCTCAACGAAATTGCAGCAGTGGGGGAGGAAAAGCTATACCCTGTAGTTATCGAGTTTAAAAGATGACTGTTAAGATGAAGGCAATACAATTGATGTCTTTTTTAATGTCAGTTCACACAACTGAATCTGCCTTGAAAAATGTTAAATATTGTCATATGAGATGTTACTGTTTTTTTCTACAGCGTCTGCGTCTACAGCGTCAGCTTGATGAAGCATGACTTTTCTTTATCCATGCTAACTTTGAGTACATCATGCATACTCCGTGAAATTCCTGCAATAATATATAAATGCTTAAGTCACTTGCTTGTAGCAGAGCAATTTGCATTTCAGTATGTGATCTTTCATACATGCACAGTCAGAAATATTTTTTCTGGGGTCTTTTTTTTTAACAGAACTGCAGTATATATATATATATGCAAATTAGAGTCTAGATGGCTTCTCTTCCTGACATTAAGTATGTTATGCAAATAATTCTTAGTTTAATATTCTGCATTTTGTTTTGGCATTCATCAAATATAATGCAATAAAATCCTGTAGATGCAGGATTGCTATGTGCTGTATATTTATATGCCACTTCCAATGAATACATTTTTGCACTTAGATATGATAATGATTATTAGATAAGATATGCCAAATTAACTCAAGATGTTGTTGAGACATGTGAAAATAATATGTGAAATGTGGAACATTTACGTACTCGCCCTTTAGAATAGGTATGAATGGCAAAGTTTGTGTTACTTGTTTGACTTATTTTGTATAATTTCATATTTCTAACAGCTGCAGCTGGTAAAATCTGTTGAAAGACAAGGCTATTTTTAATGCTAAATTCCCCTTTTAAAAAGTATAGTCCCTCCCTCAGTGTATATTGGCTGTTAATGGTATGAAGATATTGATCTTACAAATTATAGGGTTATACTTGAAATAATTTCACAAGTGTTATTTAAATGTGATTTTGTATGTATCTATTAAACAGTCATGGTTGTGGACGATACGTGAGTATTATAAAAACATGCTTAAACTGAATATCTTAAAATCAGAGAATTGAATTGAAACTTATAATTCTTAACTTTCATTTTTTAGTCTTTAGAACGGACTACAATAGCCTATTTGATCGATACATTTAGTCTGAAACTGCACAGGTAACGTCCTTACTGGAAGTGAATTCCCTGTTGATTTACCCAATGGCCTTGATGACATTCAAAGCTTTTGTTCAACCTCCTCTGAGTCATGGAAGTCACACCTCACTGCGGGTAACTCATGCCATGGCTGACCTTTCAAACCCTGCCTTTCATTGTCTGTCTATGCTGTGCAAGTCAAACTGTAAATGCAAAAATATATGCATATTTGGAATTAAATGCACTTGACTGGTGATTTCTAACATGCCTGCTTTTGGTCTGTTGTGTTTTTTACCCTCACCATAAAGGACTAACCTTCTCAACTGTGCTTTGACAACTTTGGTGCAGTTCATATATTTGACTTAGAATTAAAAACCTAATCGGATAGCTATAATTATTGTTACCAGTATCACTAAATAGTTGCTTCACTGAAAATGTATTTCACATTTACTGCAGTTATGTCAGTTCATACAATGGATGTAAGGAGTTAGTTTTCATAAGGACTAAAGAAGTTTTAAACTAGTGAGTAATGTGTAATGGATAACTTATTTTGAGTAACGACCCCCAACACTGCACATCACATAGTAGAGCAGAAATACTTTGTCCCGAAGAAAATAAAGGCAAGACATGATAGTGTGATTAAGAGAGGCTTCATGAGGTTTAGGCTACTTTTGGCTGGATTAAAGGTCAACCAATTCATCAATCAGTTAATTAGTGCGCCCTGTCCCCCTTTGTGTGTGCGCTTGGATTCAGGCACTGAACTCATGCTCAGCTTCAGTGTAGGGAGGTGATCCAGTGGGAGAGTGCTGACGTGTTGTCCAGAAGGTCATTAGTTCATGTCTCACATCAGATTATGGTAGAAAGGAGAGCAGTCCTTGTTAAATATAGACCATAATCTCTAATAGTTGGTTTCTGCCCTGGTTATGATTTTCAAGTTGCTGCCAACTATGCACTTTGTTGCTAGTGTCAAGTAGAAAAATATAATTGTGACTAATAGAAGTGGAAAGAGTATGAACGAATAGGGGAAAAGCCAGTGCATAGAATGTAGGATGGATAGTGCAGTGGTAGCACTGGAGATTCTCCACCTTCAAGGTTGACAGTTCAAATCCTACCCTGTTCAATAGGTCAATTTTGCACTTTGTTGCTAGTGTCAGGTAGAACAATAGAATAAAGACTAATGGAGTGGGTGAACTCATTGAAAGTGGTACAGTGACGCTGGTTTACATGGTTGTGGGTTCCTGTCCCACTATAGCTACAGGGCTAAAGTTGTGTTCTCTACTGTGTGTTTTTCACAGTCATATTAGCGCCAGCAGAGAATATGGGTAAAAGCAGGTGTGTGGGTTGCAGGAGGGATAGTGCAGTGGTAGCACTGGAGATCCCCCCTCTCAAGGTTGTAAGTTCAAATCCCAGCCTGCTCAATAGCCCACTTCCTGTCTTTCCCTACCCTACCCTCAGGCCTTTAGCCATTTCCCTGAATTTAACAACTACTGACAGTTGCTTGTGGACATGTCTCGCGACTATTGTGCAAGCGTGCACCTGAGGATTTTGGGGGAGGGTCAGGGAATCCGTCTCAGATATCTGTGGTCAGACTGTTCACTGGAAAAGTTTAGTAATCAGCACTATTAGTAACTGTAGTGTGATTGAACTTATAAAAGTAATGCATTACACTACTGCGTTACCGACAAATGTAATGCGAGTACAGTAACGCGTTACACCCATCTCTTGTTGTAAGTAACATGTACTTCGCATGGAATAACCTCACTGAAGACTAGCCAAGGCACTTGAAACATGTACAGTCAGTTCCTGTAAGTACCACTAGATGGCCATGGCACACCATTGTTGTGGGACAAGTGGCTACAGTCTGTTAAAGTTAGAATGCTTTTGAAAAGTTATGTTTGTAAGATATACATAAAAACAACACTTCTCTCATATGCCAAATTATAGTCTAATAGTATTAATATGATTATTTTTTAATGGTGCTTATCATTTCTTTAGCCATAAGACAGCTTAAAAAGTAAGTTGTCTCACTGTGACTTGCCTCTTTTCCCAGACGAAAAAAAAAAAAAAAAAAAAAAAAAACAGATGGGCCACAAGGTGGCGCCATTGCTGTAACTGTGGACGTGTTGCTCAACAGGCAGTGACCTATGGCAGATTTCAAGGCTCATGTAATAAGTTAACTTAGCAGTAAACAAAGATAAATGAAACTGCAATGACACAACCAAGAATGACACGCTGGGAGAGACAGGTAAATGTAAATAAATAATATAAAACAAAAACACAATTTCACATTAATTCATTGGATACACAGCATTCAAGACCAAAAGTGTGGAAATTGGAGAGTCAAAGCAGAAAATCTCACAAAACTGCCACAAAGACACTGTTTAGGCTAATGCAAAGACAGATGTAGGCATAATGCAAAAGCAAATAGATCACCTTCACATATCTGATTGAGCCTGCAATGGCCGGACTAAAAAGACCTCTGATCAGTAATTTTAAGTATGTGGGGGAAATTAAAACAATTCCCATGCAAATGCTGCAGCATTGTTTTCCGATGCTAATTTTTAAGTTTAACTCCTATTTATTAAGTTTAACTATTTGCATCTCAAACGAAACCTATCATTCGCATATGCTGTGCAGAAACATGGGGACCACGTACATTAGCAGAAATTGACCTTCGTAAACTTGCTGATAACTTTGTTTACTAGATGATGTGTCCTTTGATATGGTGTACTCGTTATCATGTTATAACACTTATCAAATGTCCAGATAACATTATGCAATCCTAAGGTCTTTTCCTCACTATGTCTTGTGTCTTTTTATTATGTGTTTTATTACATTCACTTAGACAGCAGAGGAAAACCCACTGTGCAGGGAAACATGTTTCCTTCAAGTCAAGTCAAGTCAAGTAGGTTTTTATTGTCGTTTCAGCCATATACACAGTACATAGTGAGACGAGACAACGTTTCACTGGGAACAATTGGTGGTACACGTAACTGTTAAAACACAGTATAGACAAGACAGATACACAATAGTGCCTACATACACTACTGATGGACTACACAGATTCACTTCACCCACTCACACACGCACTCACACACTCACACACTCACACACACACACGCTTACACTCTTCTGTACACTTCTGTACATACAGTGCAACACAGTAGTGAACAATACAACACAGTTGTAAACAAGGCAGGTCAAGTTTGCAGGTGACCTAGAACAAACACTCTAGACAGGGCATGGCTTTTAGCAGAGCACTGTGGCTAGTGGTGTGATTACTTCCTTACTGTACATATGACAATAAACGTGAACTTGGGCTATCTGGCATTAATTACAGCTCTGATACCTTTAAAAATGAATAAATGAGTGGCTGATTATTAATCAACTAAATATAACTAGGCCTACAATCCTACTATTATTATCAGCAGTAGTTGATATTTTCTTATCATTATTGTGTATTGCTATTTCATTATTTGTAGAACATTTTGGGTCAACCCTGTTGTGTTAAATGTGCTACAAAAATACATTGATTTCATTTGACTTGTTATACAAAGCAAAGTGGTCAGTGTAGTGAACAGCTCAATTTGAATTCTAAACCCTTTGCTGCTGCCCCAGATTTAAAAAATACAGTTATCACCGTGACAACTTCATGGAATGTTTATTTGCATTCTAGAACAACAAACTAGAATCTTCAGTGAAGCCAAAAGGATCTGCTCAGTCTAATGAGAGACACAAGAGAGAGAAGTTGCAAAATGAGAAAGCTCTACAGTATTTTCACCTGCTGCCTTTCAGTGCCCAACGAGGATCGTGTGGCTAGCAAGAAACAGCAAAAAAAGAAGGCTAAGCACCTGAGGAAAGAGAAGGAAGATGAGAAAGTTGTGGAGACCCTTCCACTGGCCACTCCTGAGCCACTGAGAGCAGAGGAGATCTGCCATGGAAGTGGACAACTGATCACCGAAGTGATGGAGCAGCAGGAGGAGGAGAGAATGCTGCTCACTAGTAAGCATCATTATTTATCACAGCTAACCTCGACTTATCCACACTGTCCTGTACCCTGTCTGCAGTAACTTATTTCGCTCTTGCTTACGCTATTCTCCTCTGCATATGTGTAGCTTAATTTGTGTCCTGTAAGACGCTTTGAATAAAAGCTTCTAACTGCAATGCAGTGTAATATCATCTGCCCTCTGCCCTTAGTGAACTTCAAGCTCCTCATCTCCTTCCCTCCTTCATCTGATATATTAGCTATGGCCCTTGCTAACTCCTGTGCTAACTGACTGGTTCTTGATCACTTTCATAACAGCTGAAGATCTGAAACATCTGGATGCGCTGGAAGAGCGTAATCGGCTGGATGAGGAGAGGAGGAGGATGCTAAAGGGCTTCTATACGCGGAGAGAGGCCTTGAGAGGCAAGGAGGATGGCGCGACCCTTTCTGCCCTCGTTGGAGACCCGCAGGCTGCAGCAGCTAACGAGAGAGAAGTGGCCTGAGGCAGTGAGGGGGCAGTCAGGCAAATGCACCTCCAGCAAAGATGAGGGAGGGACTGGGGTCAAAAACCAATAACACAACTACATTAATACATAACACACATACATTTTATGTAATATAAGAAGGAATATTTTCAAATTCATTATTAAACTGTACAGTGTTTGATGTACATGGCATGTTGTTGTTATTTCTTTTGAGGGCAGGGGTCACAAATACAGAATACTACCTTTTGTTTTGGGGACTTTACCATGCAGTCATATTTTATTTACAGTACATGTTTATTTACAGTACGAGTTTCATTACATTACATTATATTACACTTAGCTGACGCTTTTATCCAGAGCGACTTACAGATATTTACAGGGTTTCAGTTACAGTCCCTGGAGCAGCGTGGGGTTAGATGCCTCAAGGGCATCTCAAGTATGGGTAGGGTGGGATTTGAACCAGCAACCTTCCGATCGCAAGACCAACTCCCTAACCACTAGGCCATAGCTGCCTATGGAGGCTGTCATGGAGTTTCCCCATGATTCCATAACATCGCTCGGGGGAGAAGCCCTGGGAGCTCTGCCTGACCATTATCCTCTCTTTCTCTCTCTCCTTCTTCTTTTCTATCTACTTCCCTTTACATGTAACAGCCATGTGAGGACAAACATACTTATTTCTCCTGTACTCTGCTCTCTTCACCGACACAAAAACAGAATCAATCTCTGCATAGTGCTTCTGACATACAAAGCCCTGGAGGAACCAGCTGTGGACTACCTCAGGGATACACTAGTTCTACACCGACTAATAAAAACACTTTCATCTCATACAGCACGTTTTCTTGTAATTGTGTGAGTGTGAAATATTACAGCCGACATCTGTTTTGCTATGCTGTGGAGTCTCCCTGCTATGAAATAATGAATACTTTTCTAACTATCTAAAAAGTTAACAGCTCCTAGACACTGTGGCAAGTGTTATGCTATACTCTGGCTACACTGCACACACACACACACACACACACACATATTAAGAAAGAGAGAGAGAGAGAGAGAGAGAGAGAGAGAGAGAGAGAGAGAGAGAGAGAGAGAGAGAGAGAGAGAGAGAGAGAGAAAGACATTCCCTAAAGAGATTCATAAAAAGTCCCATAATGCCCATTTCCAGTCCTCCAATGTTCTACACACAGAGCCTGACCACCCATTTCTATGCTAATGTTAGCACAATCATTCACTCATTCTATCAGAAGTAACCCTGGGAGAGAGCCACAGCAGTATAGTGCATAATCACTATAACAGTTTTGCTGGCATTATGTGCTGAAACCTTCTGTTCCCATGTGCGCCACCGGATCTATGACTCACATACTGTCAAAGTTAACCTTCTGGCAAAATATGTCCTCTGCATTTAACCCATTTTTATTTTTGTGTTTTTTTTTAATTATCCTTTGTTTTATCCTTTGTCTCTTTTGCAAGTGAGCCCTGGCCAAGAAAATAAACTTGGTGTGACACACTGCAATCCATGACATACACACAATGCAGTCTTTACAAATATGTGAACACACCCAAAGCAGTCTGCCATACGATGCCCCGTAAGCAGCGGGGTTAGGTGCCTTGCTTAAGGGCACCTCAGTTATGCAGGAAGGGTAGAGAAGAGTGCTGGTCATTCACTCCCTCCTCAGAGGGGTAGCTAACACAGCACATACAGGCAACTGCTCAGGTGCCCCAGGTACTAGAGGGCAACCTTTAAACTACAGCGGTGGCAGTGCAGTTTTTTTTAATGAAAGTGGTGGGTTTTTGTTTGGGGCAAGAGAGTCCAGAATCGCCTCTGCCCCACCCATTCGTCAGTGTGAGGAATTGACCCCTCTGTGACCCTCTTGTCGTGGGTCCAACTCTTGACCCTCTAGGTCGTGACTGGGCCGAAAAGAAAAGGGCGGGTGGGGGGTGGCAGTGGTTACTGATTGACACATTGCATAAATTAACAGTCTCCCCCCTTTTAATCATCCCCTCCCCCTCCCCCTCCCAACATATTTCTATCTAGCAGTGGGTTTACATGGCAGTGTAATAATTCAAATCATTGGCTTGATTTGACTAAGAGCTTTCATATAAACACCTTAATTCAACTAGAAATCGGACAACCATATTGGACTTTGTGTTCTGCGCATGCTTGTGACCCCCGCCTGTATCATTTGTCGGCGGCGCCTTTCCTCAGCAATAAGCAAAACTACATTGGCGTTTTTTTTCTCAGATGTAGGTGGATGTTTTACATTCATATATATCACTCATGTAGGCTCCCCCTTTTAGCTGGGTCCAAGGTTTTTTTTTCCACACCATTGTCTCGTGTTTGCTGAAAAAAGTTTGAGTCTTTGGCTCTGTAACATGCTGTGAAACTGTCTGTTGGTGCTACATAAACTGATAACTGTATTGAATCGGGAAAAATGTCATCTTTCCAGGAAACTTGAAACAGGAACAGATTTTCAGCTCTGCACTGTGTCACATTTTATCAAAACTCTTGAAGTGCATAATGTTAATTTGCTGCATAATGTGCAAATTAAATACTAAAGTGATGCCCCCTTCTGTGACTTAATATCTGATTCTCATTTGAGCTGAGTTGTTGTGAAATCAGAGAGACGTCAACAGCGCAGGGTAACATTTCACACCTGTTGGGCGTATTTAGTCACCAGTGATACTATGACTGGTCGCACTGATGAATGAGTAACGTGTAAATCTCTCACACTAGACTCCGCACCAGCCACCCTCACTCGGTTGCTCTCCATGTCACTGTTGGATTTTCATGCGATGGATTTCAAAACAGGTTGAATTTACGATACAACACATGAGCAGCATGCAGTTTATCCATTAAGGCAATGTAAGCAACCCATGGCCATTGGTCACACACACACACACACACACACACACACACACACACACACACACACCCCACACACAGACACACACACACACACACACACCCCACACACACACACACACACACACACACACACACACACACCCACACACACGCACACAGTTTCAATTGGGCCGGAGCCCTTCAAAGCTCAGCTCCCCCTCCTCACCTCGGCAATACAGCCAGCCAGAGCTGAACTCCCTCTGCCACAGTATTTATAGCAATACAATACAGTGAGATATTGACCACTGTGAGTAAAGAAGAGCTCTCCCTCTTACAGAAGCCAATTTAACCACTGCAGGCACACACACACAAACACAAACAAACGAACACACACACACACACACACAAAATCATACACACTCACCTTCAGACAGACTGACAGACAGACATACACAAACAAAGATGTTGCCGTGGCATGGCATGGCAGCGGTAAATGACCCTGGTTAGTGTGGTGAAGCCGCACTGACAGGTAGCTCAGTCAGTGCAGCTACTTAGGCCTGAACCACAGGGCTTCCGGCCTCACTACCTCTCCCTCTCTGGAAGCCTGCTCGCTCACACACAACCACACACACTCAAATGATTTTCAAACAGTGTATGGGAAACGAGCCACGCTGAAACCACAGCCATACATCTATTACGGTCAAGGCGGCTTGAGTTGGACTTACCTGAGGTTACATGAACTGGTGACAGGCTGTGGCAAGACAGCGGTTCTCAGTTATAACAGAGAGACTGGCCACATAGGCCACATTGGAAGGAGAAAAATGCGAGTTCATATTATTTCATGGTGAAAAGGTAGTTTACACCTTCCGCACATCTATATTTTAGAGAGAACCTTTCACATTACAATATTTTATGTTTGTCCTTGAGAAGAGTACTGCCCTACAAAGGCAAAGTGCAGTAACTATGTGAACACAGAAACTGAGCAAAATGCATTTAACGGTGTCATATTGCCCCGTCAAACACTTAAAAAAAAACTTCAAATAAAACTTCAGTACTAATACCCATCTTGACCAGTTCCATCATGCCCGACGAAGTCTGGAGTTCAATAATTGCTTGGGAGACCCTAGAAGACCCGTTGATACTTCCATATGTGTGCGTCAGCTCAGTGTGCAACAGCCAAAGGCATCTACACTAAGTATGTAGTGTATGGAGTATGTACTGTAAGTATGTACTGTAGGATTTAGTATGTACAGTAAGTATGCACTGTAGTATGTAGTGTGTACAGTAAGTATGTACTGCAGTATGTAGTATGTACAGTAAGTATGCACTGTAGTATGTAGTGTGTACAGTAAGTATGTACTGCAAACGTCCATTCATGTAGTGCATTTTGTAAGGCACAGAGTGTAAAATAAAGAGCTTCAGGCAAGACATAGAAGGTTAACATATGTCAAACTCTTCAATTCTGTTCAATTCTGTCATATCAATTTTCATTCTGTTTTATCTTCCCCCAAAAGTGCATTTGATTTGTGCTTGCTTGCTGTATGAAATGTGGTATGCAAATAAAATTGAACAGACAAAGAAACAAGCACACAAACAAGAAATCTTATTAAACTAGTCTGCTTTTTAAATGCAACCAGCCGAGGATGTCCATGGCCAATGATGAGACTGCACTGAGCAGTGACACAGACGTCTTTGAACAGAGCAATGTGGTGGGATTTTTTGCTGGCAGTCGGAGGAACGCTGGAACCTCTACAGTACAGCATATGCCGGCACTCCAATACTCATGTTGCTGCAATTTGGATGTCATTCTGGCTTACTGAAGGGCATAAATCCGTTGTGCGAGAGGCCTCTCTGCTGTGCATGCATCACCAGAAACACACACACACACACACACACACACACACACACACACACACACACACACACACACACACACACACACACACACAGTCATTTTGAGACTATCACCTCATGAGGGATCACCCATTCGGGGCCACAACGTCTTGGAGGAGCCCTTTCATCTGGGGACCCGGAGAAAGTTTATGAACATCTCCTCTTCCTCGCATTCCAGGCCTGTCAGTGTTTAGAAACACCCGTCAGTGACAGGACACACGGCCTCTTGTTTAAGAGACCATGGAGACGGGACTAATCTTCGTCCGTTAAACTGGTTTTGGGGGGGGGGGTGCAGGGGAAGAGAGGGGGGGTTAGATGTGGAGTGACTGATCTGCTTTTTCATAAGCATCTGTGAGGCTTTTTGCAACCAACATACTGGTTCTCTCCACCCCCCACCCCACCCCACCCCACCCTCCTCCTCACCTACTTGTGGCAAGTGGAAGTGTTCTACGCCCCCAAACCCAACACACACACACACACACACATGTGCACGCACACACACACTTTTTTACACAAGACCTGTCCTTCACTACCACCTCCCCCCACCCAGCCCTACGCCCCCACACCACACCACACCACACCAGCACAGCACACTCTCCCCCGCCCAGCAACCCAACGCCCCCGCCGCCCCCCTCCCCACCTCCTCCTGTTTGTGGTGGATCCCCCTGTCTCTTGGTCCTGGTATCTGGAGCATCTGCCGGAAGCAGGTCACCCACAGTGGGATGTGCTCTCGCCTGACAGAGGCTCTGCTGCGCAGGGGGGGCTGAAGCCACAGGCCAGGGCCCCAGTGCTGAGGGCCCGGCAGGCTGCCTGTGGGTGATAGCAGCCGTCGGAACTTCTGCTGCCTCTCAGTTTGCCGGTGCGCAGACCGAGACCGGTAGACCAGGCGTCTATTTCTGGCCAGCGTGTCTGTTTGCGGCGGACGTTTGTTTGGGGGGGTGGGGGGTTTTGGGGGGTGGATGGATGTCGGGGGGAAGTTTAGGAGAGATGCACCTGCTCACCGCCACCCTCCCACACAGACAATTTTCATGTTAGAGGAGCTACTTTTTGTTCCTCTGTACACAGCAAAGACGGCGTTTTTGTTTGGGCTTTGTTACCTTTCTTTGGTGGGGGGTGGAATTGGGTGGCAGGTGTTTTAACCGTCCTCTTGCATGTTGAGGTGAAAAAAAAAATCCAAAATGTTAACATTTTAAAGATTTATACAAGCTTAAAAAATGCAAATGATTCATCATACGAAATGGTCACAATTCCCTGAAGGACATGCAAGCATGTCTCAGTTGTGGCCTAAAGGATACATTGTACACAATTACAAGGAGAATGGTGTGTATAGGTCCATTCAGCCTGCAGCACAAAGGATTAAATAAATAAGAAAAGAAAACTAAATCTATCAATACTGACATTCTGAGGTTATTTACATTTTCTTATTTATTTATTTTAGTATCCACCATATTTGCTTGGCCACAGAGAAGTCTCTGAGTTTTCCCATTGCTGAGTAGTGCTGTTCCCCTATGTCTTATGTAAGAAGAGATTCAAAATGCAGACACAAACAAACACACACACACACACACACACACACACACAAACACACACACACACACACACACACACACACACACACACACACACACACACACACACACACACACACACACACACACACACAGTAACCCGCCATAACAAGCTGCATCACACTGCAAAACTGACTGAGAGACATACAGCAGATGACAACAAACAACGTCTGAAGCCTGACAGCATCACCCTGACAAGCACAGATGGGGCAAAGTCAAGTCGTGTGGTTCAAATGCTTTAATTTATTATGCAGTGGAGTCACTGCCAGTACAAACCACCGGATACCTATTGGAAGCTCATACAGTCTTCCCTAGGTCCTATGTGGTTGCTCTGCGGTAGACCCTCAGCCTGCAGAGAGAGCCTGGCTGCTGGAGAACAGAAGCTTCAAAGCGGCGCCATACACTTCGCTTGCCTCTAGCACTCCCGACCGCAAGATAAGACTAATTGGACTCCTTGGCCCCTCTGAAGATCACATCATGTGTGTGTTAGCTGTAATCTGTGTATGTGAAACAAATAATGGTAGTTTAAGGTTTGGTTTACAGCACAGTTTTTTGCAAGGGTCCGCACACCTTGAAAGTCTTTGTTCGCAGGTGCAGCTTTTCAAAATTTAAAAGTTTTCAGTACAGAAGAAGAGCGCAACACTGCTACTTTACGTGATCACCACTTTTATTTTTTGGCTAAAAAAGCCAAACTGTCAGCCAAAAAAAAAAGCCAAAAATTAAAAGTGGTGATCACGTAAAGTAGCAGTGTTGCGCTCTTCTTCTGTACTGAAAACTTTGAAATTTTGAAAACACACACACACACACACACACACACACACACACACACACACACACACACACACACACACACACACACACACACACACACACACACACACACACACACACACACACACACACACTCCACCCCCACCTATTTTTTGCAAGTTTTAAAAGGCTGTCTAGTTAGTACTCTGTGTTTGTGTGTTCCAAAAAAAATTGCTCTGAATTAATGTACATTTACTAAATATCACAACATAACACTTAATGTTATGAGTGTTAACTGTGATTCTTGGTATCACTTCCCAAAAATAAATAATAAATACTGTAATAACAATCAATTCCCTTAATACTTTTCTCTGGTAGAAGACATTGGTTAAAAACCCTTACTTTAAACATTCCAATTGACCCAGATATGTATAAATGGAATACTTGCATCTCCCCATAACAACCTTCCTATAAACATATTTTTAATCAATGAATTGCCTTCCATGTAAATTTCCACGACATTTTACAAACATAAAATTTGCCTGAATGTATTACCCACTAGACTGTACATCTACAGCAGGTTTTAACATGCCTGATAAGGTCAGGCTTCTAAATAGTTATTTATATGGCCAGCAGGGGGCGTGTATGCACCAATAAAAACGTTAAAAACGTGCTTTAAACTGTAGGTCTCATCGACCTGGTGGCAAAGGTGGCAAACCACGAAAGTGCCATCTTTTAAAATCTTTTCACCTTTTAAATTGTTTTCTGACAACTTAGAAGGCCTGATTGGTCTTAATCCTTGACACGTTATCCTGAGCGGTTTGACTTCATATCTTGAACAGTCAGGACAACATAAGCCAACAGTCCTGTTGACCACTGTTTTCCTATAGCAGACTTCCTCATATTCAAGAGCTTAATATTTCACCAGACCTTTAGTGGACACGCGCTTACTTACGAAAATTCACCTCTAAGCTCTGTTGGGCTAACGCTTCCCACACTGTGGCTGGTAAATAATCATAATATTTTTAAAAAGGCCGTAGACTTCACCAGTCTGGTATGCAGTCTCTTACCCAACCCTGGACAGGAAACGGATGTTATTGACATGGTCGAGTCCTCATATGATTCAGCAAGCTGATAGGTTACCAGTGGCCAAGCATGATGCTTTCAACAATTACTTATGTAACATGTCAAGAGAGGAATAAAAATGTACCATCTACCTACAGAAAATACCTCTACCTGCTACCTCTTTACTGACA
>CM050209.1:25490000-25492500 GCA_027475355.1 Coilia nasus | reverse complement strand
TGTGTGTGTATGAGAGAGAGAGAGAGAGAGAGAGAGAGAGACATAGAGAAAGAGACAGAGAGAGACAGAGAGAGAGAGAGGCAGAGAGAGAGAGAGAGAGAGGAAGAGAGAGATGGATTGAGCATTGGCATAATGTTCAGTTGAGTTACTGTTTCTGTTTACAGAAGAGAAGGCCTAAATAAGTTGTGGGAGAGAGAGAGACAGAGAGTGAGAGAGAGAGAGAGAGACAGACAGAGAAAGAGAGAGAGAGGGAGAGAGAGAGAGAGAGAGAGATGGGTTGAGCATTGGCATAATGTTCAGTTGAGTTACTGTTTCTGTTTACAGCTAGCATGATGCCACATTCCATTCATGGCGGCCGGAGTGGCACTGGTACTCCGCACCTGCTGCCAGCAGCTGAAGCCTCATCCAGAAGCATATTACACGCAGCCGAGAGATCGGCTTTCCACAACATAGGCCACACAGGGAAAACAGCATGCCATTAAATAAGGAAGATAAACAACGTGCATTTAATAGCATTGCTCATGACGTCGGAGTAAAAACTGTGTCACTCTCTTTGAGGCAATGAGGATGTTTGTTTTAGGTTGTCACTTGATGACCTCTTCTGTGAAAGTGCAGGCTCTTGTCAGTGATTTATTTTTATTGGGTGACAATTCATGTTTTTCAGAAGGGGGAGGCATGTCCCCTTGCAATGTATGTCTTCCTTTTGAACTTGTCTGTCTGATTACTGTCAACACATTACCTGTACAAAATGCTTGACACATAACAGCCTTAACACAGGAGTACGCCAGTTTGCAAGTGACGATTTGATCAAATATGTAGTCTACAATGTTTCAGAACGCAAAGGGTCTACTAGTTCTTTTTCTTATGAAGACAGTTTCTTCTGTCCAAAGGTGAAATGTTGGGACAGGGTTCAGCAGATAAACAAACTCTCGTTAATTAGGCTACATGTGCGTCGTTCACGTCCAACGGTGTGGGGGTCTCCGTGAGAGGCGCATGCTTCAGGTACAGACCTCTAATGATCGGATCCCACCATTCGGTGTGAAGGTCAAACTGGAGTGCCGAGGATTACACATTAATGCGTTTTTAATGAAGCGGCTGTCTGTGGCTCGCTGTCCGGCAAAGGTTGTTGTTTCTGAAGCAGCGAGACGGAGGATCTAATGAACTCGAGGGCTATAAATGGAACAAGGCTCCTGCACCGACTCCCCCACCCGGCGAGCAAGCTGCAGTTCGTCATTAACTGTTTGTGATAGGTGTCTATTGCTCAAGTGCTGCTCAAGTGTATCTTTGCTGTTTGTAGCCTCAATCAAGATGTCTGAGTCTCGTAAATCAAATAAGCAATTACTATATGGTTGATTAGGAGTGACTCTTTTGTTGTAAGAGGTCCTGTGTTCTGGGTTGTCAGAAAATCAGGCTGTTGCTCTGATAACTTTGTAGTCATCAGTAGGTCAGTGTAGAAATGAAAGACGTTTATGACTGAATGTCTAACAACAACATTTGGGATACAGGGGAACGGGCAAGCCTAAAGTAGGCTATAGCATGTTGAGTCAAACTATAGGGTCACACACGGTGGGCTACAGTACCCTACATAGGTCTACTTCTCTGGTCTATAACTTAATATGAAGGCATAACTTATTTTTCAATGCTGTGACACTGGAAATCGTTCACTTTGTCTTGTTAAGTGTTCATCATTATTCCTGTTCACCTGTTTCATTAATGCCCCACTTACTGTTTTGACCTGGGGAGGTTAGGATTGAGTATGTGCGGCTCATAATAGGCTACTAACCTACAGTGACCTCTGATGTAGTTTTTTTTTTTTACTGATAGGCCTATATTATTTTAGCAGGTGCGCAGTCAAGCTATTTTAAAGGCTCTATAACCTGCAGTGTTAATCTGTGTCTTTAGGGGAAAAAAAACACAAAAGTCTTAATGATTCACCACTTAAAAGTAAAGTCAGGTGACTCACTTCTTAATTGCGTAGTTCTTTTCTTTAAAATACATGTTTTATTCCTCACATTTTTTTTAGCCACAGCAACAGATTGGTTAATCTGCTGCAAAAAATGAAAGCATCGCATCACATGCCACACTATTTATTTCTTCAGTGCCATTATGGTAGATGGTGTATATATATATTTAACAAAGAAAGAAAAATAAAAAACAAAGCATGTGGAAGTCAGAAGTTAACAGGGTCAAGACAGATAATTAGCCACCTTGCTTTTTTTCATGGAAGCCGGAGGTGTGATGACAAACCTTCATGTGCGTCACTCCACAAAAAAGCCCGAGCATAAACCCACTCCTCACCCTGTGCGCACGGTTGCTAGGCTACCCATCTTTTACCTCAACAACACACGCACATGCACACACGCGCGCACACTCACACACATACACCCGTGGACATGAGGGAAGGCGGCACGTGCCGAGGAGAAGCCACCCACCCCCCCCCTCCCTGGTGCACCCACACACCCACCCTAGCCCCAGCTTGAGAAGCAGATACAGCGAATTG
>CM050209.1:25437500-25485000 GCA_027475355.1 Coilia nasus | reverse complement strand
GTCGAGGAATGTGGAATGCCCCTCTCATTGCAAGAGGCGTGGGAAATGGAACCAGCGCACACAGCAGCATGGAAGTGAACTCACCCATTTAGCCCTGTTAAAACCTCAACATACACAAGCACCGTATGGAAACTTCTAGAATGACGACGTTTTCAGCTCACAAAAAGCACACTGAGCAGTACCTTTCTTTGTTAGTTGGACATAGAGATGGGGAGGGGGGGAGAGGGGAGGGGTGTGGGATGATTCACAGAAGTGCTTTTTACAGTAAAAGACATGCAGGTGCTTGTGGAAACAGAAAATGCAAGCTGTTGCACAGATACCAAGGCCTGACAATATTTACCCTCACGGTGAAAGATAATCCAGTGTCCCAGACTTCTTTTTTTTTTTTTTTTTTAACTCCCACTCAATGTGCACGTGCTCTAGATATTGAGGGCTTATCGAAAAAAAGAGGTCAAAGCACATTTAAAACCCATTGTAGCCCTGTTACCTTGAAAGTGGGAACGGCGACTTACAAAGGACACCTGGCCTAAATATAGGTCACGCATGACTGCTCCTGCCGCTGGACCGAGTAGTCTCCTATTCAAACGACAATATTTGGCCATGGACTCATTTGCTCATACACACACACACACACACACACACACATGTGCAAAAACACACATGCACGCAAGTATGCACAAAGCTAGACAGAAAGACAGACAGACACACACACACACACATATATACACTTAGCAACACACAGTTGTGCAAAATACACATACACTTGGGTGAAAACACAGACACACCCACACCCACACACCCACACCCACACACACACACACACAGTGAGCTACACAAAGCTGTAGCAGACACACAGTCAGCATTCTTCCTAGTCTCTGTGCTTCAGGCCAAATGTTCCACGATGGCGGATCAGCAGTGCCAGCTCCCTGGAGGCTCCATGGGCCATCTGAAGCAACGAGGAGAACCACACTGTTGTGTCAGCAGCCATCACAAACAATACAACAGCACATCACTGGATTAATGCCACACACACACACACACACACACTCACTCTTTTTCAAGCATGGTGTTGTTGAGACAGTTTCAAAAACAAACAAACTGCCTTGTACAAACCGGCTCTATCGGGATGCTTAATGAGTTGGAACACAGCATCATTATCATTATTTTCATTACATTACACTTAGCTGATGCTCTTATTCAGAGTGACTTACAGTTATTACAGGGTTTCAGTTACAGTTCCTGGAGCAGTGTGGGGTCAGATGCCTTTCTGAAGGGCATTTCAGCCATGACAGGGCGGGATTTGAACCTGCAATTCTCCGATCCCAAGACCAACTCCCTAACCACTAGATCACAGCTGCCCCTGAAACAGAGCTCTGTTTTACAAGTTCACAAGTGCAGACACGACGGATGACCGGTATCTGAGGATCTTCCACGAAGCATAACGAGGCTTGTGAGTCTGCTGGACTGGAAGAGGGAAAAGAACCACAGTAGCAGAGCAGAGAGAGAGAGCTTCTGCTCGACGGCTGTGCAGAGATCAGTCATTCTCTTGTGTAATGATTCAACTCTACAATTAATTAACACAATTAAGATAGACATCACCCTTTTAAAAGTTCGGAAACCAGTAAAGTTGTGCAATTTTAAAGTAGGATTTCTGTTTAGCAATCTCTGTCAGTTCTGTTTGTATTTATTTTTAGTGAAGGTTTATGGACAGTGAAAACCCACAACAAGAGATCAGTCATGCTCTGACATGGTGCTACACCTAGATGGAGGTTAGGAGAAGGGTATTTAATAAATAAAAAAACAACGCAAAGTTTTGACCACAGGGTCTTTATCAGGCAATTGAGAACATAGACGTTACACCTACCCAATCAGGTTACCATGAAAACACACCTTTACTTTAAAACAACACTATGTAGTTTTCGTCTTCGCTCCCCCTACAGATTGGAAGCGGAATTGTCTCTCATTCAAACTACAAAGAGACAGTCCGGTCCTCCAAATGTACTTAGTGCACTTATAGTACATAGAGGGCAGCAAAGTGAATTCAGAAGTGCCTTTTACAAGTTGATGAACCAGTGAAACTATTTTGGAAACATTATTTTAAGGTTCAAAAAACTACTTAGTGTAGCTTTAGTGTCCCCTTAACGGTGGAGGAAACAGCTGCACTTGTCCACTGTCAAAGAAACTATTAATGTGAAGGTGACTGCTAATACAAACACACACACACACCTACACATCTAAACTTGTACACTTCGCTTGATGTTACATTGGAGTGAACTTCAAACACACACGAGACCCACAAGATTCCCTTCCCCCCGGAACTCTTCAAAGGGCCAGTGATAGCAAAGCAGTAAAACAGTTCAAACACAGACACACACATTCAAACACACAAACACACTCATGGTGCAATGAAAGTGTCACACTCAGAGCCCGTAAAACATGTCTATGCCATTTCCGCACCCAAAGATAAGGCCGCTTTGACTGAAACAATGAAAATCTTACATGACTAAGCAATGGAGGGAGTGTGTGTGTGTGTAGAGAGAGAGAAAGAGAGAGAGAGAGAGAGAGAGAGAGAGAGAGAGAGAGAGAGAGAGAGAGAGAGAGAGACAAACAGAGAGAAAGAGGAGGCAGAGAGAGAGACAGACAGACAGCGAGAGAGAGAGAGAGAGAGGGAGAGAAAGAAAGAACGAGAGACAGAGCGAGAGAGAGAGAGAGAGAAAGCAAGAGAGCAAGAGAGCGAGAGGGAGCGAGAGAGAGAGAGATACTCTCGCTTGTTCACCCTGGCATGCTCCTTCCTACCCGGCAGGAGACTATGGGGTTAGCATTACATCATTCCCGTTAATTATTCCCAAAGTCTCTGGGGCACAGGAAACCAACCAAGCCACCCCTCGGCTGACAGAGAGGGGTTAGAGAGAGAGAGATAACCTCCTTCTCTCTTTGGTATGACTGGGGTGTCTTGTGTGTTTATATATCTTTCTCTCATTCCAAAGATAACAAAACCAGGGGCTGGGGCAGAGGGGAGGTGAATCTAACCAGCGCACACAGACGCAAGTGAGACGTCTTTGTCTCACAACGAGCACTTTATATGAACTTTTATGTAACTGCCATTTCAACCGCCCGACCACCAGCCCTCTTCCTCGTCTGACTGTAAATGTGACTTACGAAGGAGGGCTAGAAGAAAGGCAAAATCTGCGGAATGTTGCTTTAAATGTTTTAACTGCCAGGCCACTTCCTGCCATAGGCATTTCGAGGGGCAGAATGAATAGCTGTTTGAGGCCCGCCCTGCTACGCTAGCGTGGAATGCAGCTCCTCTTGAGCCAGTTCTGAACAAGTGGGGAAAGTACAGAGTGACATACAGTAAGGAATTAGTGCTTGGGGCCAATGGGACCTTTGTATAAACAGCACATGCCATTAATGTTAGCAGCAGTTACAGGGAACTATGCTTTGTGGGAAAAAACTAAATAACTGGTGTCTGCAAGCACGTGAATCCTTGTTCAAATAATTTGCCAGGAAAAAGTTGTTTGTGTTGATAAGTCCCTTGTGGAATCCTTTCCAGGCAAAATTTGTTCTTCTCTGCAATCACACTGATAAGACAAGTTCCAGATAAAACATTTCCATGAATCCTTGAAAGCCTCAGAGTGGGAGTTGATGAAGCACCTGTTTGTGAGGCCTAAGAAAAATCATTAATTTATTATATAGTTTTATTGTTGTAATAAACTTTTACTTAACAAACGAAAGGCTGGGGTCCTTATAAACAAAGACATAGTGCGAACAAGACTCCTAGAAATCACCAAGAGCACTCTGCTTGTTTCTGCACTGGCTGGAAAGCTGAAAGACATGTTTATGCGCCTATTAAAATTTGCATGGTGAGGTAACAGTGAAAGCACATCCCGATCATCATACCCGAGACGGAAAAAAAGCAGGGCTAATGTTTATACTGGCACAATGACTCGGCAGTAATCACTCGAGCACACATTACGTGTTACTTATGACAGACCTTCCGGGCTGGAGGCTGTGAAGCGGACTGACTGACGGACAGAAATAAAATCCCAGGAGACCTCCGCTGGCACGGGAAGCGAGACTATTATTGGTGAGCCTCGCGAAGAAGGACACCGCGTCCGCTCCCGTCATTTTACATAACCGCCGCACTACAAGCCAATCAACAATAACATAACACAAGACCTGCGGCCATTTAGTTCTGCTGCTCTTCAATTCTATATCAGCGAAGTAGATGTTTCCACTCAGAACTGGTAATGCTCGTTTGGGGAACCAGCCCTCTGGGTGGCCCACTGCTTTATCACTCAGTGTCATTACTGAATGTACAAAACATAACGAGTTCCAGCTCACCGAAGGAAAACAGGAACGGTGAGGAAATGAGGTCACGATTTGTTATTGTTTCCGTCTGTTTCTCTGGCATGGGAAGGTTATGATGCTGTTTTTTGTTATGATGCTGTATGTTTTTTTTTATTATGGTTGTTTTTTTTTAACCAAATCTACAATTTGGTTGTGACCTATGCATGGTTTCAGACCATGAGGATGTGCGACGTGCCTGACTGCTGACATAAGGTGTCATGTTTCTCCTGAATTATGAACCACAGCAATTATGGTTATTATGCCAGAGTGAGCCAACATGCCCAAACTCAACACAGAGCTGTCAAATCAGCATTATTAGTCTGACGCAATGAGTGACAACACTGTCAAAGCCGCGATAATGCCTTACCGAGAAACTTCGAAAAGAAACACACAAAAAATACAATTGAAAAACAATAAATAAAATATTGCTTATGACCTAAAAAGTAGGACAAACTACATTCTACACCTCATGCCAGAACAATTGAGTTGATTTATTGAGACTTTTTTACAAACTTTATGGGAAAAGTACAGCTCTTCCCAAAGCATTCATCTGATCACGAAGTAGTGCATTGGCTTTTCTGAGTAACTAGTGCGATATACAGTAGAACTACACTGTCATATACAATAGAACTACATAGTTACAGACAGTATGGTCATTCGCCTTGGCAGAAGGCCTTTACAATTTGCATTAGCTTTTTGGAATATAACCTCGATGTTCACACACAGACATGAAATGCAACAGTACTTTGATGAAAACAAACATGAACACAAATTTGAACAATTGCCCCTTTCATGTGTTTACATAGAGGGGAAAGGCAGTGGCAGTCGACCCATGAAGACAGGAAACTAAAATGTATATGGCATGAATCCATGCTAAATATCCCACCCCCTCCCACCCCATTTACAACCTGTCTCACAGTTATTCGTATCCTGACAACAGGACCCACATCAACCAAAGCCTGTGTGTCTCATAGCACACTACATTAAACAAAGGCAACCATCACATTAGTGATCATCACAGATCTAGTAGCTCTGTTTTTTATTTACCTCATGACAATTAGTACCGCATTAGATGCTAACAATCCTAATTGGACACCCCTGTTTCACATCACTTCAAGGCAATGTCATAACACACAACGTGCGAGAGGAATATAAATGGTTTAGGAAGGAGTGCCACAACATTTTTAAGTACATTTAATCTAGGGTTGTCTACCTCTAGCTGGTTAGTAGTGATGATTGCTCTTGCCTACTTCAGGATAAATCTCGGCACCGCCCTGACCCCTGAACCCCGACAACCCACCAGACTCTCAGCAATGGCCACACCCCAGCTTCCTCTTCCTCAATGAGGAAGAGACCCTGGCTCTGCCTGCTCTCTCACCTCCAGCTGTAGACACTAGCAAACGAAACGCGAGAGAGAGAGAGAGAGAGAGAGAGAGAGAGAGAGAGAGAGAGAGAGTCAGACGTTTGCAGGAGAGGCAGGGGCTCGACGACTGCTTCTGATTGGTCCTCTCGTTACTCTCCCTTATAGCGTGGCAGCCTCTTCTCCTTGAAGGCAGCGAGGCCCTCGAGCCGGTCTTTTGTTGGAATAACCTTGGAAATGACAAAGAGAACCATCACCGAATGTAGTGTTGTTCTATCCTTAGTCTGTGCTCACACTTGCTAATCAACTTGCACTTCACCCTGATCCAAACACACACACACACACGTGCATGCACACACATGCGTATGCACGCACACACACACACAAAATTCACAGCCACCCGACGACCAAACCAATACAGTGACCGTCTGACCACCTTGTTTTCTTCAGACTGTGGTCAACATACAGTTGAAACCAGAAGTTTACATACACTGTATAAAAAGACACAATCTTTTTTTTCTCATTGCCTGCCATGAAATCAGACACTCACTTTACCTGTTTTAGGTCTGGCTGGATTATCAAAATTATTTCTATTTGCTAAATGCCAAAATAATGAGAGAATGAATGTTTTAGACAATTTTGTATTACTTTATTCAAATCAGAAGTTTACATACACTAGAGTTACTGTGCCTTTAAACAATGTGGGAATGCCCAGATGATAATGTCATGTCTTTGGAAGCCTCTGATAGGTTTATTGACAACATCTGAATTAATTGGAGAGACACCTGTGATTATATTTTAAGGAACTCCTCAAACACAATGCTTCTTTGTGTAACAGCATGGGAAAATCTAAAAATATCAGCCAAGATCTCAGACAGAGAATTGTGGTCTTGCACAAGTCTGGTCCATCCTTGGGTGCAATTTCAAGATTCCTCAAGTGCCACGTTCTTTAGTTCAACAATTATATGCAAGTATAAACAACATGGAAATGTCCAGCCATCATACTGCTCAGGAAGGAGATGGGTTCTGTGTCCCAGAGATGAATGGGATTTTGTCAGAACTGTGGATATCAACCCAAGAGCAAGGGCAGAAGACCTTGTGAAGATTATGGCTGAAGCTGATAAAAGTGTGTCGTTATCCACAGTGAAACGAGTACTGTACCGACATGGGCTCAAATACCATTCTGCCAGGAGGAAGCCATTACTCCAAAAAAAAAAAAAAAAAGCCAGATAACAGATTGCAAATGCACACAGGGGAAAAAAAATTTGGAGACATGTCCTGTGGTCGAATTAAACTAAATTCGAACTGTTTGGCCATAATGACCACCGTTACATTTGGAGGAAAGAGGGGGAAGCTTGAACATCATACCAAATGCAAAACATGGTGGTGGCAGCATCATGTTGTGGGGTTGTTTTGCTGCAGAAGGAATTGGTGCACTTCACAAAATAGATGGCATCATGAAGAAGGAACAGTATGTGGAGATATTGAACCAACATCTGAAAACATCTGCCAGGAACTTAAAGCTTGGCTGCAAATGGGTCTTCCACGTGCACAATTGCCCAAAGCATACTGCCAAACAGGTTAGAAAATGGCTTGAGGACAACAAAGTCAATGTTTTGGAATGGCCATCACAAAGCCCTGATCTCAATCCTATTGAGCATTTATGGGCAGAGCTGAAATGACATGTGCGTGCAAGGTGGCCTACAAATGTGGCCCAATTATACCAGTTCTGTCAGGAGGAATGGACAAAAAATCCTGCCAAGTATTGTGAAAAGCTTTAGAAGAATATCCAAAACCTTTGACCCAAGTCATACAGTGTAAAAGCAACTGTACCAAATACTAATGAAATGTATGTAAACTTTTGACTTTCAAGACTATAATAAAAACTTGTTTACAATTCTCTCGCTCATTATTCGGGCATTTAGCAAATGGAAATAATTTTGGAAATCCTAAATCACCTAAAACAGGAAAAGTTTAATCTGATTTAATGTCAGACAGTGAGAAAAAAAGGATAGTGTGTCTTTTTATACAGTGTATGTAAACTTCTGGTTTTAACTGTACATGTGATACTTTGTGTAGATCTTTTTTTTTGTCTACCTGCCAACATTGACTCTAGTTAGTATATATTTTTTTTAATCAGATACCTGAGACTCACCTGAGCATAACATGCCTCTTCAATAGCCATGCCTGTTTTCAAGTCCACCTGAAAATGAAAGATTATAGGATTACACATTCCATTAAATGCTGAAGTGGTCCTTCAGGAAGTTCCAATATGCTGCTTCTTTGAGGGTTCTTACATTCACATTGCTGATCACTGTTCAGTAATAAACTCAGCATGCCAGCTAGAAAGCTCTATAAAAGACTTTAATTCGGGCCTGAAGGCCAGCTCCAAAAGCGCTTAATCAAATCTTAGGAATTGGCTTTTGGAAATGGTTTAACATTAAATTAATTAATCGTAGGCAGCAGGGACTCCTGGAGGTGCCATTGTGCTTGTGGAGATTAGAGTGCTGCTACTGCTACAAGTTGCTCTTAAAAGCTGGAATTGGTCCACATAGACACACAACCAAAGCCATGGATGCAATCCAAACATCAGAGCAAGAGAAAGGCACTGGTAACCTTTTTTACAAACTCCACACTGTGACATTTAGTATCTGCTAGGGTAAAATGTTTTTTTTTTTTTTTTTTTTTTTTTTGCGTAACAGCTTAAAACTGAACAAGCCTCTTAAGGCCACACTGAAGTAACATTTTTAACTGTTGTAATGGCTGTAATGGCTAAACCTTAACTCACGAACCTCGCACACAAATTTATTTCTCTGCAAGTTCCTTTTATGTATTTGCACTTTGACATTTTTCTTCACAGCCTAACCCAAGTGGTGGTTTAACTACTCAAATAAAAAATATATAGCCTACATTGTTAAATATGGCGGAAAACAAAGAGCGAGGTACCCTGTACCCTGAAAGATCAGTTTACAAGACTCAACCTTTCTCTATGTTATTTTAAATGGTGATTAAACGCTGCTCTGGGGCTGCAGGACATGTGGCAGCATAGATCAGCATCGCCATGCCTTACAAGACGTCACTGTGCCTGCAATCACCTTTTCTACATAATAGGCCCTCACAGCAGGCAGGCCGAAGCTCTGCCCTTTATTACGGTACTGCATGGAGCCGGGTTGCTGGGAACACAACGTGCACACCATGGGGGACGGTAAGGCTGCTCGATTATGGAAAAAATCTGAATCACGATTATGTGGGCCAAAACTAAAATCACGATTATTCAAACGATTATTTTGTTTTCCTCAGTAACATGCTTCATTTATTGAAAATGTATTCAAAAACATTTCAAAAAAACATTCTTGTACCTTCGGATTTTCCCTAATACCTTTCTTTGTAAACATTAGTAAGTCTCCTTTGATGTCTAATGTACAAACAGTAGAAATGTCTAATGTACAGAACAAACAGTAGAAAATAATTAGGACAAAAACATTGTTGCCCTCGATTTTATTTGTTTTGAGATCGCTTGGCCCTGAAATCGTTATCACGATTAGAATTCGATTAATTGAGCAGCCCTAGTGGACGGGGACGGGGAGGCTTACCTCAATGCCTTGACTGATCGCCAGCTTCGCCATTCTGATTGCTATTGGTCCCTACAAAGAAAAAAAAAAAAAGGACACCGGTTCAGCAGAAATCTACAGCGACTACTTCCCAGAACCCTGGTGTTAATCATTTTCCTTGGACTTAGGAAGGCACAAGATAGATTTAGACATCCTCTGATGCACTGAAGGAACAAAAGACTGTAGAAAACATTATTTGCTATTAAGGCAACACTATTTTTGTCCCAGCCAACAAGTCATACTTCTACATAATAAAATGGACATAAATCCTGACAATCCTACTCTACTATTGAAGTATAAAACCTAGTATAGTCCTTTAAATAAGTACCAACAGAATATTGTTTTTTTTTAGCAAAGATACTATTACACTGTGATAAGGCTGGTGATTACAAAATCTGAGAGAAAGTGATATCAGAGTGGAACGTGAAAGTGTGTCTACATGGGTAAGTAGGTTGGTAAGTCACAGCTCTCACAGTCGCTTTACCTGCGGGATGAACTCGCGGGCCAGGTCCAGGGCCCTGTGGTAGGCGGCGTCGCCGCTGTTGTTCTGCTCCACGGCGTGGCTCACCAGCCCTAGCGAGCGCGCCTCGGCCCCGTCCACTACCCTTGCCGCGAAGATCAGCTCCTTGGCCAGGGACGCGCCGATGGCACGCGGGAGCCTCTGGGTGCCACCTTGGGGACAGATGAGGGGTGCGGGGCAGGGCAGGGTGGGGAGAGAGGAAGGGTAGGTAAGTTCAGAGAGGAAAGATGAGGAAAGGGACAAAGGGAGGGTAGAAGGAATGGTGGAGAAAGGGGGAGTTGAGGATTGGTTATGAAGGTTAAGGTTGTGGCAAGCAGGGGCCAGTATAGAATAGAATAGAATAGTATAGAAAAAGGACAGATGAAAAGAACCGTGAAGAAGTTTTGGCGGGGGGGGGGGGGGGGGGGGGGGGGGGGCGGGGGAGACACAATATTAAGGCTGCTCGATTATGGAAAAAATCTGAATCACGATTATTTGGGACAAAACTGAAATCACGATTATTCAAACGATTATTTTGTTTTCCTCAGTAACATGCTTCATTTATTGAAAATGTATTCAAAAACATTTCGAAAAAACATTCTTGTACCTTCCGATTTTCCCTAATACCTTTCTTCGTAAACATTAGTAAGTCTCCTTTGATGTCTAATGTACAAACAGTAGAAATGTCTAATGTATACATCTAATGTACAGTACAAACAGTAGAAAATAATTAGGACAAAAACATTGTTGCCCTCGATTTTATTTGTTTTGAGATCGTTATCACGATTAGAATTCGATTAATTGAGCAGCCCTACACAATATATAAAAAGAATATTTAGTGAATGAGCTAAATTGGCTTGTTGCTGTGAGGAGCTCTGTTCAGTGCTAAACTCAAAACTTAACCATCAGATGTGGTGGGTTAAAGGGATACTCCACAGTTTCAAACATCCTGGGGCTATTTACGGATTATAAGGAGTTCAAACTTCTGCAAAACCACATTAACTGGATGAGTTTTGACATTCGCAGACACTGTTTTTTCTTGTTTTCCTCAAACTGGCATTGACAGGAACACAACTTCAGATATCACACTCGCTTCAGAAAAACACTCTTCTCTACAGTCTATTCTGTTAAGTCTGTTGTAAATACAAAATGCATCTTGCTCAAAACTATTCCGATTGACATGTTTTTTGCTACCAACACAAAATCTGAACTCTATATCAACTGTACATAGCCCCAGAATGTCTGGAACTTACGGGTAGTTCTTTAACATGCTATCCAAAAACAGCAAATACCTGAGAGAGCTTGAGTATGCCATGGAGGCTTACTCACTTGCACAGCTCACAGAAACTGTGTATGTTCAAAGGAACTCCATGATTCACTGGAAGATCAGAGTCAGCAAAAGTATGTGCATGCTTTTCCTTAAGGTTTCCACATGATAAATCCCAGTCTAAGAGTGTCCCAGTTTGGTTTCGGATGCGAGAGCCATTATGACTAGAATCCTGTTCTGTTGTTTTAATCATCATTCCTTTATTTTTATGGTTTAACTATAAACTCTTTGGAAACCATCTACTCTAGGCATTTTCTCAGAGAGAATCGGTTCAATTGGAACCCAGAAATAACCAAACAAAAAGTATAAAACAAGAAAGCATTATTATGCTATAATAATATTATGAAAGTACTATTATCTCATGAACCTCAGTGGAAAATGTGTACATATGATATAAAGAATCTTCTTTCTTTTCGTGATTTACTAAGATTGTACACAATCCTTAAGACCATAAATAAACATAAAGCAAAAAAAATGACCAACAAATAATTACATTAGAAAAGCATGCAGAAACTCTCCTCAGTCACCAGTTTCTTTTTTTCCTTTAGTCACAGACACCAAGAGCTAATAAATCAAACAGCTTTGGACAAAAAGTCAGGAAGCACACCTCTACCACCACCCCCTCTCCCACAACTCAACCTATCAGCTACTTCAGTGCTATCTGTGTCGGCATGGAGTGGTTGTCTGATGCTTTGCACAAAAGAACACGTTTTCACAAAGAACAGCTCCAGTCACACACGCTTACGCAGTCTGCAAGGTGATAAGAAACCGAAGATAAACAAGACATCTCTGGGACTGTTTGACCTCCTTCCTCTTCCTCTGCCAACCCACCCGCCCACACACACACACACACACATACAGATGCACAGACTCACACACTGTGGTGGTCCGTGATCGCTGCTCACGGTCAGAGCGACCGGGCTGGCGTCCTTGTGTGTGTGTGTGTGTGTGTGTGTGTGTGTGTGTGTGTGTGCCTCAGTACACTCAGGCATGACTTCCAGACCCATAACCAAACACAGGTTACGTCAGATGGGAAACTGAGGAAAGGCTCCATCATTCTGATTCAGTCCAGCTGGATGTGTGTGTGTTTGTGTATATGTGTGTGGGTGTGTGCTCCACTGAATTCTCCTGTACCACATGGACACACATGGTCAGCTCTCCCACAAGGTTGCTTCAATTAGCCTCATGAGACAGCCATTCCGTAAAACAGTGAGTCATTAACGTATGTTAAAGATGTTTGTACAGATTGCGTAGTCCAGACAACGTCAAAGTAACCGCGGAGTGTCTGATTGACATACCCTGCCAGAGGATGGTGTTTTCAGTTGTTCCTTCAAATGAAATCATTGAAATTATGTCAATGCATGTAAAACCCCAACAATTATGATCAAGATTTTTTTTGATAAAAAATTGTAGCCCAATGTGCCTACAGTGACTACACAGGCGATAGTTTAGGAGTCACCTCAAGCAAAAAGCATGCCTCCCTGAGCAGGGGACTTGTTGAGCAACACCCCCACACATGCGTTTAACATTGTGCCATCATGACCACTGGTTGGGGACTTTTCTTTGTGGTCACACATAAAAAGCAGAACAGCTGAGAGCTATGGGTGACATCTAAGCGGACCAAGGCGTCTCCGGGGAAAGCCCGCTGCGTGATGATAGCTCATTATTGTAGTTTCCAGCACACACGAACGGCTTTGCTCAGCCTAGCACAGCGACTGAACACAGTCTGAACTTGCATCGTCATACATCAGGGTGTAATTGTTGGTTGGTGGAGTGGGGGGTGCTTTGTGCATAGGGGATAAATGCTAAGGGTTTATTCACACTGACTTGAGCGTGTACAGCATGTTACAGCATGTAACCGTGTACGATATGTTTGTATAGTGACAGAATACGCTCAAATCAAGCGTGTGGTGTGAATAGTCTAATAATTTGTTAACATGCATTGTAAACGAATATGGGCAGAAAACAAGCACGCGCTGTATATGCAGAGCACTTGGTGTGGAGCCCTAAGGGGCAAATTGTAAAACATTCAAACATTCACTGAAGTGGAAACAAAGACCTCGACGGCAAGAGGCATAGACTACCAACATCTCACATACCGGCTTTGTTTAATTCGTATCACTTGGGCCATAACAAACCACCTTTTTGTCAACAAAGACATCAGCTTCAGGGAATATCTTACAAGTCATTAAATACAGCCAAGACTGATCATCAAATTTGACCATCATTTTATCACGACCACCGGTCATGATTGATTAATCACCCAGCCCTAATTACAGCTTCTAAATAAATCTGCATCCTAAATGTTCTTATATACAAAATTACAGACATACTGCTGGAAGTGCTGAATAATGACTGAGACAGTTACAAAAGAGATCGTGATCTCTGACAACATTTGGCGAACTGGCAGGCACCTGGTACAGGAGCTGGCCCGAAAGGAATGTGGTGCAGCATAGGTTGGCGCCATGCTGCTTATAATTGAAATGCTAATTTGCTTGGCACGGACGGGCTCGGTGTGGCAAAAAAAAGTGCAAAAGGAAACGTGGAATGTTACTCAACTAGCCTGCTGTCAATCAAAAAGTCAAATCAGTCGTGGGAGGCAACCTGGCAAGCCTCCACGTGCAACACGCTCAGCACCTGTCCAAAATGCGTCTTTGCTGGCATGACAAGCCACGCACCTGCAGGCCTACAAAGCACAGCGGCGGCTGAGTCACACGATTCCCGCTCCGCTCCAGTCCACTCCTTCTCTCTTCTCGCAACTGGGTGTAGCGGTGATCAGCGAACACGGAGCTGATGGCAAAAACAAGGCTGAAGTGCGATCGCCTAACAGGCAAGAGAGCAGATGGCCCGTCAGCACTGGCGATGTTATTTTGCTGCTGTTGCTGGGTACATACGGAGCTCGCCAGAGACAGGCAGCCTTTGTCCTGTGTAGGTTTAGTCTGACGAACACCGGCAAAGCTGAGGAGATTTGCATAATCGGGTGAAATCATTGACTAAAATGCTGCTGTACCTGCTGAGCGGCTGCTTAGCACTAAAAGGAAAATAAGTTACAGCTGGCAGGAGGAAGCATAACAGGATAATAATAGGAATCGAGCTACTAAGCTGGCATCGCCACCCTGACAGGGTTTCAAAGAATACTGGGAAGTCAAATACTAGAAAAAAACATTTCAGAGTGTAAGTGCAGTTTCTCACTACCATGAAAGATGAGCCATCATGTCCAGACTTCTTACAGTGGCCTCATATATATTTCTTTATTTGGCCAAGACTAGGAAGTACTGGAAAAAACAGGACCTGAGTAGTAATGTCTGTAGTATTTTCCTACAGTGAGTCACTGCACAATACCCCTTCCTGTGACTGTATTTGTTCTTGAGTGTTTGAGATAAGAGAACAAAGGCTGAGGCTCAGCTGCCTCAAAGACCAGGCCCTAGCCACAGTTTCAAATTTATGAGCGGAGAATTGTTGACCAATAGCTGCCCTATATTTCTCAACCAATTCAACAGAAATTTTGCAGGCTCTCATATGATGAATTTATGATGAGAACTTTCATCTGGTCCAACATTTTTTCCAATGCGTATGGCTTCCAATGCGAACTCTCAGATAAATAGCAGGGCCAAGCAGCTGTCAAGGGTCTGAGATGCTACTTGTTGCTGTCTGTCAGGAGCATCTGTACTGTTGCCAGAGGGTCCTGAGAAAGCAGCTCAGTTAATGCAGAACAAGCTACCTGTGGCTGGTCGTCGTCGTTTGAGTGAATTGTGGCTATGAGTGTGTGTGTGCGAATGTGGGTGAATGAGTCGCGACTAAGAGAAAGAAGTGTGAGTTGATGTTTGTGTGTGTGTGAGTTGATGTGTGTGTGTGTGTGTGTGTGTGTGTGTGTGTGTGTGTGTGTGTGTGTGTGTGTGTGTGTGTGTGTGTGTGTGCGTGTGCGTGTGCGTGTGATCAGTTATGCTCATAGCCTAGAAGCTGTGGTCCGGAAACCTGATCCTGCAGGGCAGTGTTCCATAAGCTAGGAGTAGAGACAGCCCGCATTGCTTCATGTTTGCAAACAAAAGGTGTCTATCTGTACCTCTGCGCATTTGCTGATGTTTAACTGTGTGTGTGTGTGTGTGTGTGTGTGTGTGTGTGTGTGTGTGTGTGTGTGTGTGTGTGTGTGTGTGTGTGTGTGTGTGTGTGTGTGTGTGTGCGCGCGCGCAGAGGGAGCTACAGCAATGTCATTTAAACAATTCGAGGAAATTTAGTTCATGTGGTACACATCAACCACTTAACACTGATTGTTATGGGGCATCTTAAGCTCAGGATGACATACAATGTGCAGTGGATAATGCTAAGATCTTTTACCTAAAGTATATACACATTACCAACATTATAAACCTGTAAATCATATTTTAAGTTGAGAAGAATATCACAACATGTTGTATGAACTGCCATGCTTATAGTATTTATTAAAACTATAAAATGAAGTTACTGATTACCTTAATACTTTCTTAGTTGCTTATCTTATCTTTGTATTGTTTGATAATGACTGATACCATCCGCCACCTCCAGTGAACAGCTATGAGGCATTTCACAAAGTACTGTGGCTGTTTGATTTACACCCAAGAGTTGCTTCATTCATTCAAGAAAAATGTTCAGTGCATAATTAACACAATACCGTACAACAGCAGTGATCTGTATAACAGTGTTGAAAATGAATTCCTTATAAAAAAAATGTCAGCAAAAATTGCAAGAGCCATATTTAAAGTCAAGTGGCTAATTCACCTGATCTGTTTCGTGGCGTGTTCGTGGCAATTGGAGCGATCACTTTGGGAACGGGTTATATTTGTCGTAATTGTATATTCATTCACTTCTCTAAATGCTGGTGCACATTCAATCATTACCACAATTAAAATACAGAAAGTCAGATGCCTGTGTGTGTGTGTGTGTGTGTGTGTGTGTGTGTGTGTGTGTGTGTGTGTGTGTGTGTGTGTGTGTGTGTGTGTGTGTGTAGGGGTGGAGTGGGGGGGTAGGGAGTGGGGTGTGAGGGAAAGCAAGATGGTAGCAACAGTTGCTAAGCAATATCCCTGAAAATGGGCTCTGCAATAACAAAAAGGCAAAGGTAAAAGGAGCATGGGCAGTATAGTATGCTATGTGCAAGTGGTATGGGGGGAAAGGGCATGAAAAAGACAAAAAAAAAAAAGAGAAACGGACAGAAAAAGCAGAAACAGGGCCTTACTTCATTGCTTCGCTATGGCCACTAGTTCTTTCTGTTCCCTTTATGATCTGATCGTATCAAACATCAATGACGAAAGCCGTGTACTTGGCAATGGCCAACTGAAAAGCCAAAGACCTTACCCAGAATTCTGTTAAGTGCTCTGGGACAGGCACAGAAGATAAGACAGTTACCAACAAAATATTTGACTTGCAACATCACTTTCACATGAAAAGCAATCAGTCTTATAGCATTTGACACGGTTGCACAACAACCAATTACCCAAGGGCTTTGATGGAAAAAGGTGTTTACAAATGGTGTACTGTAGAAACAGTTGCATAAGAGGTCGATGTGGCAAGACTAAAGTGAGCTTTGTTTGCCTCTTTGGCTCAGTGTCAACTTCAGTTCTGTCCGTCTGTCTGTGTCTGTCCGTCTGTCTGTGTCCGTCTGTCTGTCTCTGTCCGTCTGTCTGTCTCTGTCCGTCTGTCTGTCTCTGTCCGTCTGTCTGTCCGTGTCCGTCTGTCTATCTGTCTGTCTGTCTGTCTGTCTGTGTCCGTCCGTCCGTCTATCTGTCTGTCTGTCTGTCTGTCTGTGTCCGTCCGTCCGTCTGTCTGTCTGTCTGTCTGTCTGTCTGTCTGTCTGTGTCCGTCCGTCCGTCCGTCTGTCCGTCTGTCCGTGCCCGTCCGTCTGTCCGTCTGTCCGTCTGTCTGTCTGTCTGTCTGTGTCCGTCCGTCTGTCCGTCTGTCTGTCTGTCTGTCTGTCTGTGTCTCTGTCCCTCCCTCCATGTCACCCGCTCTTTAGAGTCCAGTTGCAAATGAATTATACAAAATCCAAATGTAGGCCAGTAGCTGACTGCTCCTCTTATCTGCCGTCCTGACGGATTATTAAGTCAATTCAGGTTAATGGCGCCGACAGAATCAACAGTAGTACAGCACTTCTGCGCTCTGTCATCATTCACATGATTTTCACAATACGCTATCCCAGTCATCTGACTTGCCTTAAAAGAGAAGCAAATGATTGGGTTTCACTAGGCGGCTGTAACTTTGGTGCTCAACTTTGGCATCCACCTTACCAAAAATAAAATAAAATAAAAAAACAAGCCTGCAGACGCCAGTAGTCAGAACGCAGATGTTCTTGTGTAATACTGGGTAACATGTTTTCTTATGAGAGACTTACAAGATTTTGCAAGACATTCCAAGAAATTGTTGCATCAGATTTTTTTTTTTTCCCCTGAGAAGAAAAAAGAGGGCATGATGACAGAGACAGACAGAGAAGGAGAAAGAGAGAAGGAGAGAGAGAGAGAGAGAGAGAGAAAAGGAGAAAGATAGAGGGAGAGAGGGGGGTAGGCGGGAGAATGGGTGTCATTGATTTGCTGATAAGAGCGTGACATAAAAAAGGGGCAAAAACTACCAACGGTCCCCAGTCTGCTGTGTACGGCGACTCTGTTGCACCAAATCAGACCACCCTACAACTCCAGCTCTCTCACCCCCCCATCCTCCCACCCGCTTAGCTGAAGCCTCGGGTCATTTTCACAAAGCCACTGTAGCGAGCACGACCCGCTCGCATTCCCAGAAAAGTTCAAGGCAGTGGCGGCGGTAGCAGCAGCAGCAGCAGTAGTAGAGCACACGCCCGTGTGGCTGCACAAACATGTTCCAGCCGCCGGCCGGCCAGCCCTGACAGAGTCGCGTCTCCGGGAAACCGCTCGGCGGAATACCGCAGAAAGAAGGGGGTTTGTCCTGACCCGGCAAGACAGACAGGCGTCAAAAAATCTACAGACGCCTTTCATCTACCCAGACGGAGCTACATTATATGGGTGAGGGAGGGAGAGAGGAAAGTGAGACATACGTTGATTTACATGGATGATATCAGTGGGAAAGAATTTACTGTTTGGGATTCTTGTGGGGAGGCCTTCCACCCATGGTTGAGTAAGAGCTGCACATTTTTTAGGTTAACTGTAAACCTCTCAGGAACGCAAGACGCATTTCTGGGGCAAGCAGCCCCTGAGTCTGCACATGCACACACACACACACGCGCGCACACACACGCACACGTTTAAAACTGAAGAGCTTACACTGAAATCAGCAAACGTGTAGAGGCACAGATAGACACCTTTTGCTTGCACATATGTGTCAAGCAATGCGGGCAGTCTCTACTCCTAGCTTATGGAACACACTGCCCTGCAGGATCAGGTTTCCGGACCACAGCTTTTAGACCATGAGCATAACTGATGTCACACTCACGCACACACACACACATCAACTCATACTTCTTTCTCTCAGTCGCAACTCATTCACCCACACACTCATAGCCACAGTTCATACAACCAAATCCATCCACACACACACACGCACACACAAACACTCCACAAACACACACATGCGCACATGCATGCACGTACACACACGCACACAGAGTTCGCATGGTGCTCAAATAGACCTTACAGCAGCCAGGGGTACAGATTCCTTGGGGGCGACATGTCTGTCCACACATATTTACACTTTGTCCGTACCATACATCCACGCTGGAGCGCTGTGGGGGGTTAGGTCTGTAAACTCAGCCACAGAGGCCATCTGTAGCACTCACTGATGAGGGAGTCCATGCGGTTCTGGAGGCGTATCTCTCTCTCTTGGGCTATGTGTGCGAGCCAGAACTAGAGCCAGAACCAGAACCAGAGCCAGAGATCACAGGGGTTTGGAGCCGGCTCCATCTCCAAAGCCCACCAATAAAACCATGCTTTCAGCGCATAGACACGTATGACTGTGGAGAGCTCAAGGTATCTCTCACACACACCAACCCACTGGAGGTACGGCTTTGCCGAGGCTTCAACAGTGGACTGTTGAGCCACAAAAATAGTAACTAAAAACTGTTGCAACTGAACAAACTTGTCAAGACTACACTGCTTGCAAAAGTTGAAAGGATGTTGTTTGGTCTGCTCTACACAAGTGTCCTATATACTCTTTAGCCTCTGTGCCGTGGCGCACTGAATGATCTAACCCGCCCACCAGCCCCAAGTAGACACAGAGGACTGAACGTCTCACCACGGCTTGCTTGCTAGGTCACTTCGTAACACAGCACATGTTTCCCCCAGCACGTTTGTGCTCCAGACATAAATAGCCTGTGCGATAGAACATGCATTAAGACCAGGAGGAAAACTGAGCTCAGCTTGTTGTTTGCGCTGTAGAGTTTGGCCCACTTTCTTTCCCCCTCCCCACCGGTGCACAAGTGAGTGAGCGAGGAGTGGAGTGAGTCAGTGAATGAACGAATGAACGAACGAGCGAACGAAGGAAGTAAACGAATGAGCGAGTTACGTGGTGTTGCTGTCGTCCACTGCTCCAATTACCGCCGCTCATCGCCTGGCAACAAGGCCGGCATGCACTGGGCGCCGCGTCCAGGTGCGGTTTTGTTTGACCTGGACGAGTTCACGAAGGGTCCTCCCTCTCTCTCTCTCTCTCTCTTTTCATCCTTTCCTTCCACCAGCGCCATTCGCTCACGTGCACCATTTTGCCAGTTTGCGTTTAGCAAAATGACTCAGCATGTTCTCGCTTGGCCAATTAGAGGTGAGTATTTTTCCCAGTTTTACCCCTTATTTTGCAGAAGCGATGAGAACTAATTGGAGGCAGTGTAGAAGAAAGCTCTTGCTTGATTATCAGCAATTAAAACATTGACTTTTTAGTATCTACCTTAGATACTTTGATAAGCTTCTCACTTGAGCCTATATTTAAGATGGCCAATTTTGAAGAGTTACTACTAAAACTCTCTACTTTTCAACCATTTTTCATACAGTCCTCTATTTTGTTTTTAAGTATTATGATGAAAAATACCAGATGCCTTCAACCCTAGAAGCTACAAATGCAGCCATCTAAACCACAAAACACAGCTTGCCTGGTAAAAAAAAAAAATCACCCCATCATTGTAAACACATCAACAGGTATGATCTCACCATCTCCTACTCACACACAGAAAGCCGCACCCTGGTAATGGGACGTGTCGATTAAGTGAAAATAGTGTCGGAAAACAAACAAAAAGAAAAGCAAGCCCATAACAGATTCAAGTGAGGGCAGGTCTACTGAAGCATCTGGGCCAGCCCAACAACATTTCGGAAAGCAAGCTCAAACTGGGTCAATTGCTCCGCTGGGTCAAGTATAGACTACTGAGAAAAAAGAAAAAAAAAATCGGACCAAGAACAAAAACACTTTAATTTGTTTAAGGTCAGTGTGTTTCCACCATGGACATCCAATGTGACCTCAGCTGAGATGTTTTTTGTAGCACAGTGCAGAGTAGTGACATTTCTAATGTCAGATTAGATCAGTGACTTGGAGGAGGAAACTCAGCCAGCAATGCCTGGGCTGGATGCGTCTGTGCAAGTGAATATGCAATTCCGTTCCACAATCTTCACAACAGATATCCAGGAAACAAAAAGGTAGAATCACCTTGACAACTGAGAGCTTAAAAGAGGTGAAGATGGACCAAAAAAAATCAAAGTCGACTGGTAATTTCTGTGAAGGCGGCCTTCTGTATGGCTTCTGTGTGGTTCCTTTACTTCTCCTAATTACTTCCTTTACTTCTTTGATTATTTCTAGCAGTGTCAAAATCTTACTGGGACTCTGCTAAAGAGCACAAAGGCCTACACTCTCAAAAAAAAAAGCCTGCGTGTTCACTGTTCAGGGTTGATTTCACGATGGTTACTACATAGCCATGTGAGAAGGCTGTGTCGGTGTACACCGTGTAAACAAGGCCAACTTTCTGAGCCGCAGCTAAGCGCCCGTCCAGTAAATGTGGCTGTCGCAAGAGATTATGACACCTCTCGGCTTCCAGCGAATGTCTTAGTGGTGCAACAACATGACACCTGCTCTGACAGAGGCTCCTATTACTAATGCGTCTCTGGTTTTCAATGAGCCATATCAACTCTACTTTTGAGGACAAAGCACAAACTATAAGGCCAATGTCACATGAACCTCCTGCGGGAAAAAAACGTAGCTTCTGAAACTAAGGTACACATGATGTAATTCACTGAAATACCAACATTACAATCAATAAAAACCTACTACTTCTATTACGGAGTCACAACTCTATACTACAGAGTGACCTCCACTACACCCTCCAGTATTGTCTTACATGAAGGGTATTATCCATGACATCAATACAGAAATGTTATGGGTCACAATTGCCACAAATGATCAAATTTCACTAACTGCTTCACAAAACTGCTGCGTAATGGCACAGTCGTCACAGACAATAAACATTATTTCAAGTACATAACAATGCTTCCTTGACAAGCCAGCCTGCAGCTAATGCAGAATTACGCTGTAAAATATGCTGCACAGACAGCAAATACAACACAAGCAGGAGTTTTACGAGATTATCTTGTCCTCTTATCACTGACAGTTAAACTGACACTCTTTTGTCTAGAACTTCAAAGAATCTCTGTCATCGGTCTTATTTTTTACTTATATATTGTTCTATTTTGTTATTTGTTGGTATGACCGTTTGCATGTATTTATACCTAGGCGGTATTTCCTACTAACTACCTCATGTCTGTTGTGTGAGCGCCAAGTGTGATGGTGTGTTTGCTCTGACTGTTTTATGTGAACATCCTGATGCAACACTGCAATATCCTGCTGGGAATCTGTAAAATAATCTGTCTAGCTAACTGACAATATCCTACTGGGGATTTGGAAAGTAACCTGTCTACCTAACCAACAACATGCTGGGCTGAGCATCGAGGAAGTATCCAATGTACCTAACCGACAAACGTCGTAAACTCAATGCAACACAGCACCCTGAGACTTTGAAGTCCACCACATGCGTTTACAATTAATTAATGTCAAATCCATAACTAACACTCCTTAGCAAATGCATGGGAACATGAGAACTCAGCCAAGAGCTGGTTTTGGTTCTGTATGTTGTTGAGGAGAAGTGAGATACCTACAGAAACAAACTCCCTGCTCTCAGAAACAAGGTTGTGGGTGCTACCCTGTTGCCATGACATCCTGACAGTACAACAAGCCACTCCCTGTTACTTCGCCGGTGTCTTGCATTCATGTTGATGGTGACATCATCCAGCCAGTCTTTATCTGGTCATCACTGGGCCACATTTACCTTTGAGGGTAAACAATGCCCAACCGCTCAAACAACATGGGGAATATTACAGACAGACAGACAGACACACACACACACACATGCTGGTTCCTTTGTTATTTTCCATAAATGCTAAGGTAAACTCAGTAAAATAAACAATATGAGCACATTTAGTGACTGGGTGGTGTGATTAGAGGTGGTGGGGTGTTGTTTATCCATCTATCCTGGACAGAGACTGAAAAGATGGAGGATGGGAGGTGGAGGGATAGGTGGTAGAGATGCAGGGTAGTGGCTCCTGCCCGCTGTGTATCCAGCTGTGTTCTCCCTCTTTCGCTGTTTCAGATGAATTGCTGGCTTTATTGCTGGCCAGCAGACCAAATGGTTTCAAGGAAATGTATGACACGCCACACGATGCAAGGAGAGAGGGAGAGGGGGAGAGGAGAGGACACGAAAAAAGAAAAAAGAAAAAAGAGAGAAAAAAGCCCCCTTTTGCTGACGTCTTAGCACTCCATTTCCAGAGAGTGGAGTGCCGTGAATAAATCTGAGAGACCTGGCTGTGAGCCAAGGCTCTGGTGACCTATTTTCAAACAAGAGAGAAAGACAGACCGCAACAGGCTGGAGCTGAAAGGTCCCCTCTTTTCACCGCCGTATCTCTATCTCTCGCTTTCCCCTTATTTGGATCAAAGTGGCGTGATCGACCAAGCGTTGTTGTCCCTGTGTTGGTTAGATAAACAGACAATCACTAGGTCTAGCGCATGTCACATCACAACTGAAAGGATTGCAGATATGGCCGCAGTGCACCTGTTGGCACAGTTGTAGCTGTAGAAAGTAACAACAATCCACAAAATAAACATGGACCTGGCTCTTGTTTGTGTACGCTGTCATATTCTAAAAATACGGGCTTAACCGTCAAAGCCATCAAGTGGTCAACTTCATTTTCCTACACAGCAACTAAACTCATCTTAAAATGGGACAAATGTTTGGATTCTAAATGATGCGATAACATGAGCAATGCGTGCGTCACTCTACAAATATCTCCAACAAATGTCCCTACGCCACAAGCGACGGGATCTTAAATATAGAAATACAGGTATTGGTGACATGGAGACCGCAATGAAGAGTCGGGGGTGGGGTTGGGGGGTGGGGGGTGGGGGGGGGGGTCAGTGAAATGTCAAGATCTAAATCCCTGTGGGTGCGTGGTGAAGGGGGAAAGCAAAGGTGACCCAAGTCCAGAAAAGGTACTGAAACACAGCTAGGCAAAAGCACTAACATCAGTCCAATTAACAGCACTAAGCCAATGGCCCCATCCTAAAAAAACATCAGCTTCCACAAACAGAACCTTCCAGAAGACATTCTGGTTGTTTTTTTGTCCTTAAACTATGCGCAGAAGCACTAGTACATTTTCAAATTTTCACCATGTCAGTTATGTGACAGGCTTTTATCACTCAGCGTGATGGCAGCACAGAGAACTTTTCTAGTCCGCAGAGTTCCCGTAACAGCCATGCAATTTATTTGCTAATCTCTCTGAGTGCTATGAGGAGTTGATAAGAGACCACTTATGAGACAAGAACGAGCAAGGTTCTGGAATAAAGACCTCCAAGAATAACCGTGACATTTGAGAAACTTAGAGGGAAACAGAAGGAAGAAAGAAAAAAAAACACACTTCTCTATCCAATTCCTGCCACTTGAATGTGGCATTGTCCCCCACTTCCTGGTCTCTGTGTGACAACTGTATTTTTAGCGTGAGGTAACCGAAGTGGTAATCTCGTTTTATTAAAAAATTCCTCGGACTGGCTTTAGCCTCGACGAAGGCGCAGGCAGAGCATGACCTCTGACCTTTGTGACAGATTCCACTAAGCCCAAAACCCGGTGAAGAGCAGCTGAAGGAATGAGAGCCACACAGAGGTACAGCAAAGAGAAGAAAGCACATTTTCAACAGGTCATACAGAGCCCTCAGAGGGTTACTGTGTACTATCCAAGCTGCTGGTTTCTAGTTTAAGCACAGCAATATAAGGAAAAATTTTATACTGGGCACAACACAAAACTTATGCCAGACAATAGGAGTTTTGTAGGAAATGTGAAAATACAGATAATTGCATCCCTTCTGTCAAACCATATGTGGGCAATTTACTATTCTGTGTCATGGGTACATCAACTCATAATAGTTCTAACTGCGCTAACAACAGCTTAAATGCTTTGAATGTTTCATAGCCATAATAGGCTTTTAATCGACACAGGCTAAGAGAGATATGATTGATATGGGCTGCAGCTGTAATTGGAGATTGACTACTGCCATTTAATTCATGTAAATAAGAATGTTACTTCAACATAGCGTCAAATCTGCAAGTCTGGGTAAAATGTCTTTGCAACAGCCCAGAGATATCTGTGGACAATTAAATACATGTGAAATGGGCTAAAGGTTCTCATTAACAACTGCCATTTAAAAATGTGATTGAAAAATAAAATCATGATCTATAAGTTCTGTGATAAGGTAGACAGGCACAGGTCTCTGAAAATCAATGTTTAATGTTTAAAAAACCTTCAAAATTGGTAAGAAAGGTAAGGAAAACTGTCAGTATCACAGCGATCCATTTAAACTGCCACATTGGATGGCCATGAAACTACTTGGCACTGCTCTGACACTCAAGGCTTCTTGTCTATTAAAAATCCAACCCTTTCAGCCAATTAAAGAAGCATTTTCATTGATCCCCCTAAGATAAAACATTCTTTCATGTCTTTTGATTATACTTGTTGAATAAAAAATATATTTGAGGCATATTCATATTTGCATTCATTTTTTTAAGTTTTAGATATAGGTTTGGCTATAGCTTTCTTTTTTTACCTTTTTATTTTTTTGTAAGCATGTCAAAATCACAAGGTAATGTCTTACCTGCACCAGGGATGATTGCTAACTTTGTTTCCACCAAACCCATCTTTGCAGAGTTAGCTGTGGAAACAAAACAAACATAGACACTTAACATGCATTCAAGATGAAAAAGACATTTATTTTTTTCATTTCAGCAGCCAAAAAAGAAATAAAATCAACACAGCTCATTATGCAGTTGCTGCAATGACAGGTGCTTAAAATAGACTCCTGCTTTCGCCCATGGCATTGATTTGCACGCTGAAAAAATGTGTGAAAGCATATGGGGTACCATCCGTGCTGATGCAGCTGTGTGTGTGTGTGTGTGTGTGTGTGTGTGCGTTTGTGTGTGTGTATGTGTGTGTGTGTGGTGGAAAAATATAAAGAGATCAGGAACAGATTTGGGGATCCAAAAAGGGGGTAGAGAGTGATAAAAGATGAACAGAGACATCTGTTCCCTGACGATTAAATATGGACTGCTAATTAATTCTTTGACAGTGCTCTTTTCAATGAGTTTTACCACACACACACACATGCACGTACGCACACACACACACGTGCCCACACTCACAAACGCACACACACATAACACAACACGCGCATACATAGTGCCAGTGGCTTTTGAAATGACTCACATACTCAACAACGCTCACTCGGGTAAAGAGATTGAGAAACACTATCCATATGGATGTACATGTTGCATATGGTACACAAGACGAAACAGTTTTCTATAAATGCATATGTTGATGCAGCTAAGGGAGAGAGAAGGGCCAACCCACCCACCTGCTATTCTGATATCACAGGCCAAAGCCATTTCAAGCCCTCCACCCAAAGCTGCTCCATCGATGGCCGCAATCGTGGGCATGGGAAGATTGCCTGTGATGGAGAAACTGCTGCAGTTAACGACTTCATTAAAAAAAAATCTCAGTCTCCTTAAATTTAATGTTTCAGTCTTTTTTTTTTATGGATCACTGTGTGCATCTAAGGGATTCTGTCATGTGATCATTTGTCCACACTGCCACTACCTCCCTCCTTTAAATGTGATAATTTAATTATGTTTAGCAGGCACTAAAAGTAATAAAATTACTTTTAAGTTGAATTTGGAGACTCAGTCAGCCTAGTGGTTGAAAATCAGGGACAAGGTTTATTCTTAACATTAAGGACATCCCAGACAGACAGACAGACAGACAGACAGACAGACATACACACACAGGACGATGACAAGGACTAGACAAGGACTCGACAAGACTAACTCAAACAGTAGTTATTCTGAACTTAAATGTTGTAGACACCCAATGGGTGTTTCAGAAGGTTACCACCCCAAAATGAATATGAAATGGTCTTTTGTTAAGTACTCTAGTATACAGTGTCTTCCTAATCAGATAAGAAAAGGTGCCAGCCTTGTCTGTATGCTAAATACACAGGGACAGTTCCTCAAAGGCCCACCAAAAGGTTAAGGAAGCCAGTTGTTCACACCTCCTAGCTCAGCCAGATACACATACAAAGCTTTTGATCCTAATACAAGAGTTCCAAAACCAACCAAAGGATTTGAAATAATAATAAAATGTTTCAACATTAAAATGCTATTTACAAGATTATTATTATTACTCAAATACCACCAGTCCCCCTTTTCAAGTCTAACTGACTTGACACACAATCATAAAAACAAATTGATTGATTGATATTTGAAATAATAATAAAAATGTTGCAACATTAAAATGTTATTTACAAGATTATTATTTTTACTCAAATACCATCAGCACTGACAAATATGATTGCAGTGTGAAAAGATAGTTATAAATGAGATGCTGCTACCTGAAACTTCATTTAAATTTCTTTACGCTTTATTTATGTGCCTAAAAAATATAAATAAAAAATTGAGTAGCATACAGAGGCACAGTGAAAACAGTTTAATACACCGATCTCTGTCTGTGACGACGCAGCACTTGGCCACAATAGTCATCTGTGACCATTTTGCATAATCCATATTCCAGAACCCACAAGAATAGTGGGTTCTGGAATATGGTAGTATTCCAGTAGTGACATCTGAAGCAAAATGAGTTTGAGCTGCTGCAGCATCTCTGGCAAAGTGCCACATACAAGGGGATAAAAAGAACAGTTACTGAACACGACTTCCTTACCAAGTTCCGTTATTAAGGTCCTGGCTTTAGTCACAAATGGTCCCACTTCGCTTTGGTGCATTTTTGCCCTCTCTTTCAGGTCTGCCCCTGTTCAGGAAAAGACAATGTAAAATGGAACACAAATATAGGTGTGGTGACTGCAGTATATTTTTTTAATACAGTATTTATAACCTGTGCATCTTTGGAACTGACTGTGCTTGGCTGAGCTTGTGTCCCTGGTTGCGCTCCAAATTTAACATCACATTGAAATAGTTTACCTACTTTTGCAATATAGGCCACTCATCTAAACTTAGCATGACAGGGCAAACACAGTGTTCAGGAACACGTGCTACTTTCTTCACAAGAGAATAATCTACATGCTTAGAGATACTCTCATCTGCAGTCAATTTCAATTCATTCTTCATAAACTTAATTTCTGCAAGGGCATGCTTGTTTGGTTGAAACCACTGCAGTAATGTGCAACCCACAGTTAGACTGCAACCAGCTGTCATCCATGCACTAAAAGGCTTCAGCAACCAACAATGTGCCTTATTTTTTTTCACAGAAGTACAAAAGAAACCAGTTTAGAGTAAGAGCCTCGCTCTAATTTCCCCCATTTCTACTCTATTGCTCCAGTTTCTGGATCTTCCAATAAACAGTCTGCATGGCCATATAGCATAGATGTATGTATTTATAGAGCTGGTCAACCCATGTTCAGAATGTAAAATTTCTGCCACATATTTGCTCCATCCAATTTACTAAACTAACTGATCCAATTAGCAAAAATGTTCAGCCAAGTAGATGTCTACTTAGTGAAACCACTTCTATTAATTGCACAGACAGAAGGGATACATGGCAGCACTTTTCCTTTCTTAATCTGATTTGCCCACCTCTGAGTATTTCACCATAACGCTTTTGAACATGACAGTGCAGCTTTTCAAGGATACAAGGATATTTATGTCACATTCATAGACATACTGGGTAGTAGGACACGCAGTGAAACTGCTGACTGGGAGTCTAAACTGTGCATGGGGAGGGGGGAGTTAAGTGTGTAGAATGCAGTTGGGGGCTGACTACCAGATGAAGGGCAGAGGTGGAATAGGTGATGGGAGGTGGGATAAAGTGCATAAAGTGCAGTTGGGGTTGGGAGGGAGGACTGGCTGTGGTGGCTGATGATGGGCTATGTGTGGAGTGGAGGGTGGCGCTGCGTGTGCAGCTGACAGCGCTGAGGTAAGGTCGGACAAACGTGTGTGGAGACATTACATTTACATTATATTACAATTATATTACATGTATATTACAATTATATTATATTATATTACATTTAATCCACCGTAAAACCTTTGAACATGACACTGCAGCATTCATGCTTAAGACTGCATTTCTTTACACAATACTAGTCTTAAAACAAGGGCTTACCTGCACAGAATATTCCAGGCACCATGCTACACACAACCACTGTGCGTACTTTGTTGTTCTTCTTTACGGACTCCACGGCATCTGACATCTGAAAGATGACATGACAAACAGTTAAAACCATGACCTACTGTTCATAGTTCTTACTCTTAAGTTTTACTCTTACTCTTAACCACAGCAGGAAGCCTGTAGGTCTAATTCTGTGTAATGATTTTGTATTGCCACTCACCATTTTTACCAGATTTTTGCTGATAGCGTTTTTCGCTTTTGGGCGATTGAGGCCAAAGACTACAATTCCTGTTCAATGAAAAGCACAGAGTTCATAAAACAATGATTATAACAAGCTATGACAACAATAATAAAATGTCATCTGGCAATGAAAGCATTTGAGAAGTAAATGCACAACAGCTTTTTGTTGTCTTGGATACTAAGCAGAAAAGACTGCTGTTTTATTCAGTATTATGCTGAACCTTTTTATGATTAAAGTGTTTGATTATGCCATATGGTAAATCTGATTATGATCATAAAACTAGCATCTTTCCACAGCATGTTCCAGCCAGAGGATCACGTGAACGGACCACAAATGGTTACCATGCAACAGAAAGTGCGAAGAAGAGACTGCAAAACTTCAGTGGTTAGAGGACTTAGTTTACTAAAAAGGGGGTCGGTAGTCTACCTTCTTTTTTATTTTAATAGCAAAATATCAGCAAAGCGACGTTTTATATCTTGTAGAAGAGCAACTGAATCAAAATACATAACTAGATAGACAGCATTCGCAAACATCTGGGTGATGTTACTTGTAATCCTCTGTAACTCTTTGCAAGTTTACTTTATACACTGTAACATTAACCATGTGTTTACATTCCCGCTCCACTAGTGATGCCTTTCAAATACTTTTTAAGCATTCCAAGATGTGTTAGCGATTCGGAACAACTTACAGAAACCCATTAACTGATACGTAGAGTTCCTGCTGTTTATTCTCAGTAAATTAGGTAAATAACAGCAGGGGGAAAGTGGTGCTGAATTCTAAAATCTACCTGAATCATCACCGTCCAAATATCTAACGATTAGGTCGTCTCCCGACTTCGGGTCTGAGCTGTATTGACGGGTTCCTCCATATGCTGTCGAACGGACATATTGTACTTTGTTAGCCAGTGCATGATTTACAGTATCCTGCAATCTGCAAACTCCATCAAGACAGTTCGTTTGGGACCGAAAAGCCTGAAAAAGCACTCTGCTACCCGAAAGCACCGCCATGCCGCTTTGCTGCAGTGTTTGACTTTCAACTTTGAACCAGTGACGTAATTTTGAGTCACGTGATCAACTATTTCTGTCGCAGAATGGAGTTCCCCCAATGCGATACATTTTTGACACAGAAATAAACTGATGGCATTGACATAGCTGCACCGCAGTGTGCTTCGTTGTTTTTTTCTGAATGTCTGTTTTAAACAAAGCGCATTGGTGATAACATTATAGACTAGATGCCATTTTCATGACGATGAACTTGAACTTTAAAGGGAAATAGCTTTACTGGTTGAATATAGGTTAGGGTTTTATTTGTAAAATCTAGCAAGTAGGCCTAAATGAGTGACTGAAAAAAGTAATGCTTTAGTTTGACATACAGTTGACAAATATTTAGTATGCTGTATACTGGCGGTGTCCCTTCAGTGTAGCTGAAGTGAAAGCATCTATAAAGAGATGAACAGGTGTGCTTTGAGACGGGGCATGGAATTTGCCTTTGGCTGTTTACATTTCTAATTTGCACATACTATGTGACCTGCTTTTTGTGTTCCTCTAAAAGTGTGCAATATGAAAGTAAAGCACAAATACAGGACACACATCATTCAGTGCTCACATACATTTATTGTAAACAACAGCAACAACAAAAATGTATTGTATACAACAAAACTTGAAAAGTCAACATTTAATTTGCATGTACATAAGCCTGACATTGGCTTCTGCGCTACAGATGGAGTTACCAAGAGGGCACACCAAACTACAACAGTAAGTGCACAACACACCATTTATTTCAATGATTTGCGTTTTCTTTTCATTTTGTTTTTTTATTTCATTTATTTTACACCATATGAATTGCACAGTGCAGTAGCAAACACAGTGGAAAACAGGCGTTGTGCAAAACAGAAGGTGAACACTCAGTTTCAAAAACATACTTTCGATACCGCGTCGCCGTCAGTAGTGCTTTTGGTTGACTCGATAACAGACCCTTGCCGATGGGTTATCAGTCTTTTGAGTGAGGCTACCTCTGCGGACAGACTGGCAATGCCCTGTTTCAAGTACAAGTTCTCAGAGTCCGTGTCTGCGTAGGAGCTCTCCTTGAGATTGACGAGAAGTTTGTCAGACACCAGGTCTGGAGAGCTCGGGCAGATGACACCACCCGCCTTGGGCGTCTCCAGGTGTTCTTTATGCCAGTACTCTGGCCTTTGGTTCCAGTTCTGAACGTTATTGACCTGGAGGGACAGGGGGCTGAACGAGGAGTGGATGTACTCTGGTAAGCTGTTCTGCCCCACTGGGTAGTCCCCTGCCCCGGACATTTCGACAGGGGACGAGGACTTCCCGGAGGAGTCGTAGTCTGGATCGATGGCCTCCACTTTGATCTGGATCGCGCGGGCCTTGATGCGCAGTTTGTGGGGCAGGGCCGAGGAGTTGGAGTCTGCCGCTTTGAGAGTGGAGACAATGACGCTCTTTGGATCTGACCCGGTCGGGGTTGGGCCTTTGGGCACTTGCTGCTCGTCCTCCCCGTCCGACAACTTACTCACGGCGCCGTCGTCGCCGTCCGAGTTCCTGGGCGAGTTGCTGGAGGATCTGGTGATCTGCAGGAGTGGGGAGGGCTGGGAGTACGCCCCGGGGAATGGGTTGCTCAGGTAGTTCCTGTACAGTTCATAAGGACTCGTCTGGTCATCGCGGGAGAAGCTGCCGTTCTCCAAAGGCTCCTGCTTGATGCCCTCAGAGGTCCTGCAGATGCCCGCGAGGGGGCTACCCTGGGTGGCCGCGCTCGTGTCCGACCCCTCGGACAGGCTGCTGTGGGGCGAGTGCTTGATGACCGATATGCAGCTGCTGCCCAGCCTGGGCGGGTCCAGCTCTCGGCTGTAAGGTCTTTTGGTGGGGCAAGGCAAGACGTAGTCCTGGTAAAGTGCTGCGGTAGCGGTGGAGATCTTCTGCACCTCCTGGGCGTACACCGCCGAGCTGACCAGGCCGAACTTCAGCTTGAGCGACAGCAGCTCGGCCTTGAGCGCGGCATTCTCCTCGCCGAGGGCCATCAGCTTGTTCTCCAGCACCATGTCGTTCAGCCGCCGCTTCTCCCGAGAGCGCTTGGCCGCCTCGTTGTTCTTGCGCCGCCGCTCCCAGTACAGGCTGTCCTTCTTCTCGTCGGGGATAAACTCCCGCTTGCGGCGGCAGGTCGTGCTTTTGGCTTTGAAGGAGATGCTGGACAGCTTCTGACCCAGCTGGTCCCTGTCCGCACCCTGTAAGGCGACAGCTAGAACCAGGGCATCCTCTCCATTGAAGTGCCCGTTTGAGGGCTCCTTCTTGATGGTCTGCATATTACATACAAGTGCTGGGGTTGTAGTTGCATAAAGAAATTAGTTTTGTCTCATTGTGTTTAGATGTCTTTCCGTTTGTCTGAGATGGAGAAGCCACATGTGTAGCCTATATATTTGAGGGGGGGGGGGGGGGGGTAACTCCAGCCGCACGTTGTGAAACCTGTGGTGAGGGAGACAGAAAGAAAAAGTATTGGCATCACATCAGATGTTATGTACACATAACTGGTAATTGTGAAGTATTTGTAGAAAAAACTTTTACAGCCTGAACCAGGGTCTTTTGGAAATGGCTGACATTGGTTAAAAAATACCAGCAGTTGTCTACCTCTTAAAATTGCATGCGCCCTCCAGAAATTAAACTGCCAGATAAACCTTCCATTTATGGTTAACCTTATATTCACCCCCCTTTAGTGTTTAAAGTAGGCCAAATGTCTGCAAATAAGCTTAAACTAAGTTCAACAGAAATTATGAATGAATGAACTTTATTGCTGGAAAATAAGTTGAGGATTCCAATTTCCTTCTTGATGACAAAATGTCACCTAAACTTTGAGCATGACCACTGAAAATACCATGCAGTTACAGAGGTGGCTCGTTGATAGCAACCACCTCTTTTGATAACGTCACTGTAAATTGTGAACCTACAGTAAGCAGTAGCAGTTATTTGCTTTATTGTGTTTTCTTTAGGCTATTACACATCACGTGCTCTGGCATTAATCAGATAAAGCAACAGAAAGTCAAACGAGATGGCTTGAAACAAAGCAAACTGGAGTTCTGATGAGAAGGGAACAGGACTAATGTTTATTACACATATGAAGTGACGAAATAGGGGGTATACATACGATATGCATGACTTATAAATCCATTAAACATGTTCAAAATGAAAGATGAGGTTACGTGTCGAGAACAAGTTATGAAACATCTCCGAAATCCTGCCAGACACGCCTAGGTCCCTAGCCTACGTGCACGAGGTGCTACAAATTATGCAATTGCCTCAGCGCACGGCACAAAGCGTTACATATGATGTCATCACAGGGGGTCGGCAAGGCAGCGCTGATTGTAAAACAATACGCGCTGTAACTGCTTTCTTCTGGTATATGTTGTAATTTATGAGATAGTTGTGCTGTCCCTTTAACGTTCAGATGTTTTATGTGTCGCAGGCAAAACACTCTTGAAGCTAAGAATAGCTACTAGCCCAAAGATTGACTGGCGCTGACCTTCAATGCGGCGTTCAGCCGCTTGAATTCAAAGTCAGAGGGCTGAACTCAAAGTGAAGGACTGCTACAAAAAAGGAATTCAGCACAAGCAAAATGCTCACATGAATGCCGACACACATAAAGTTAAATAAAAAAAGGCGACATGTTCATGTTTCCTGTTTTCCCGAACAGATAGCGAGGTTCCATGAGGCTCATATCTCCCAGGAGCAAGGAACAAAGGAATGTGACCAGCCATAATCATCACACGTGGCTGAGCAGATACAACAAAATACAAACAACCGAGGAATCGCAGTCTTAAGCCAAACTCCATAAAACAACATTATCCTATTTCAACGGTTGTGCCCTGGTATTTTCGAGTGTATCTTAACCATCTGGGGTTACCTTTTGCGCGTAAGAGTCGTTATTCAAATTGACTGCGGTAAGTCTGGCCAACAGACTGATGCTGACCATAAATGAACAGTATTAGACCTACGTTTAAAACAAGTCGGGATTGACTTTACACAACTGAGAGGGCACCAATCATCCAGGCCAGGATAAATGCGGAGAGCCTAAACATTCCTGTCTATTACTAGCCACAGCATAATACATTGGCCTAAATCAACAGGCTCCCTAAAACCTTGACTCAATCGACCAGTTATTAGTCGTTTTTAGTTCCTGGAAAGTTTGTAAATGTTTGTACCGTTAGGCAACGTTCGATTATGGAGAGGTGAAGCTGGGACGAGCGAAACGCTTGTTCGCCGTCGTCCCAATGCCCCAGATTCCTTCATTGTGTCAGGATTAGAAAATAAGCATGATCAGCTCTTCTCTTTCGATTGCTGGCGTATTCTGTTGTCACTGGCATTATGTAACGCTAATTTGTAAAGTTTTGTAATTCAAGACTATATCTCTTCTTAGGTCGACAAAAAACAAAGGGGACGTTAAAATCACATCGACTGAACAGTATGTTTCTGATGAGGATAGTACATCCACATTTTATTTAAAGTATACATACAAAACGCAAATGAAGGCACGCTCTTCCGAATTATCTAACGTTATCCAACTTATCTGCACGCGTAACGACAAGCCTTATATTGATTTTGTCCAGCCGACTGAGTGTTAACAACCTCGGTACACCCACCCACATTGAATTCTGGGTCACTATGCCGTAGCCAGTTTGATATGGTGAAGAATGCGTGTTTAAAAATACCCAAATGCGATCCCGATGACCCATAAACACAATCTAACTGTTGCAATGTCCAAGCCTTTACAGAGTAAAATAGGGTGTCATCCAAACTGCGCAACCACAAAGACAAATAAAAACAAAAAAGTAAATTTGGCTTTCTAATGCATAAGTATTTCAGCCAAAGCTCGGATCATCTTAACAGTGACCATATATCATATTCATAAATAATCATTCACCTAAATGCAAGCCACTGGCATAAGTAAACACAGGATAAATAACCGTCCTAAATTTAGCCTAGAGTCCGCTGACGTTACCGGTAGCTTAGGTAAAATAATAATAAGCAATGAAGAGTTCCGCAGTAAATAAAAAATTACCTTTATAAAATGGTAGTCCAACACCTTACAAAGTGGCTTCCGTGATGTGTGCTGCAAGTGAAAATCATTTTGTAAACCAGTTGTATTTCTAAGGTAGTGTTTCCTTGTTTCTCCCTAGCTTTTCCCTCCCGGAGTGACTACTGCCTCATGGATCTGTGTTAGTAGGTCACTAAGATGTGTATTGGCAGTGTGTGGTTACTGACATCCTATTTAGCCAATTGGCGTCCAGCATTTTCTGATTTGAGCCAATGATTCGTTTTTACTTGTGGACATATCAATGCAAATGAATGAGACAGCGCTGAGCAACACGCTGTAGGCTGCCCGTGATATAGTTAAACGTTTATCCAATAGATAGCATATATTGCATAAGTTGACTGAACTTTTTAATACAGCAGTAGCCTATATATAGTTCTCTTAATTATATACATAAAAAAAACAATGGAGCACTAATCCAAAGAATAAACCTGTGGGTCGACTGTCCTGTCCTGCAATATATATATTTTTTTTTTACTACGAATGGAAAATGTAAACCATAGTTCCTCAGTCTTGAAACATTTAACTTTAGAATGTATAGAATATAGACATTTCTCAGAAACCTTGTCTCTGGTTAACATAGGGCCATCGGACGTGTGTCATTTTAGACCTTCAACTTTTTGAGCAGGAAAAAGATGCAACTAAGTAACACAAAATGTATATTAATGCCAGTTCATAGCAGGCAGACTCCAGTGCGAGAAAAAGGAATGATCTTTTGCCAAGTCTATGCCACGTGTTGATGATGCAAAGCAGGCATTATGCTGGAAAATCAAGCAACACTGACCCTCTTCGGCGGGTGCAGGGGAGACTGTTTTTGATAATATAAGGGGAAAGATGGACAAACATGTTAAAAAGTGCATTGAGTCAATGGCAAGTACAATACTGGCAACACCAGAACAAGACAATCGGATAGAATTGTGATATGACAGATTACATCATTATTAAGAGCGTCTGCTTGGCCACAAAATCCAGATAGGCCTATTATAGTCTCTATTTATCCCAAGCAGTCAACCTATCCTTGCTATGACCCGTTAGCTTTACACAAATTCTGATGATTGTAATTATTTACAGCAAATTGTGTTAGGATGATTTAAAATACACAAGTTTGATTATCAAGTTCAAGTGCGCCATCTTCTGGATCGCGACGTGTGGTCCATCAATCTATGTAGCTACACTTCATCCGAAATAAATAATTTTGGGGAAATAACCACGACTGTCAAATGGAATGGAAATGGAAATTACACATGAAGTGGAGTACTTCATGTTGTATTGTAAATGTTAAATACTGTGTTAACAAAGTACAAGTTCAAAACAACTCAGTCCCATTCGCCACCATGCAAATGAATGCTATGACAAATTAAAAAGATATCTATCATAGAGACAAAGTTTGGGGTTTGCCCATTTTTAGGATCCATTTTATTGTGACCCAATATGCAAATACATACACAAAGACATAAGACGATTGCCCTCGCACCAAAATCAATGTAAAGAGTAGGCTTCAATTTCAGGAAAAAAAAGACAATTTAAAGGTTTATTTTTAAAATATACTTTCTCAGAAAATCTGAGATTTAACATTTATTCACATTTAGGCTACATTGTCTGTCTCTGAGCGTGCCACAAGTATTGCGCACTGAGTAATGGGAATTCCCCAGTGCCGACAGGTGGGCCCACACCAGTACCTTGCAGTTTATCTCCCAGGGAGCACCTGTAGGATTTCATAACTGGACTGTCTGAGTGGGCTTTGCTAGTCTTGAATCGCAGTTTATGTGGCAGGAGAGGCGCGGAAGCACCGCTGTGCGTTGGTTTAATGCCTTCTATGTCTTTGGCCACTTCGGCAATCTCATGGCTCCTGGAATCACTCGGATGCGCATCCTTTGAGAAACCTAACCATACCGGTAGATTATCCAAAGGCCTCACTGGTTCAGTTGGTGCTGTTTCGCTTGTTGGATTTTGACATTCCCAGTGTTCCCAGACAGTCCCATTAATCTGTGGGGCTATTCCATTTAATCCCAAATAAAGTGAATCAGAGTGTACTTTCTCAGCGCACTTCTGTCTTACATCGACATGAGCCAAGTCATTATGTGAGTAGGTACCAGTATGGTTGAGAGGCCATGTTGGAGTATAGTTACCAGATAGATTACTAGATGAAAAGTAGAACACAGGGACAACGTCTGATCCAGCATTCACGGAAGGTGACCCTACGTCAGCCAGCGGTGGGAGACAAGAAAACCTTGATCTACCCTCTAATGTCCAAAAATCCATTCCCAGTCCTGGCGTTGATTGTGATGAAGGTAGAAAAGATGCCACCCCGCGGGAGTCGTAAAAGCAAGGATTCATTGAATCATAAATAGGTCTATCAGAGCTACTACACTGGACCGAGGAAAGTACAGCCTTGAGCTTCTCGTTTTCATGGAAAAGTTGGACGGCCCGGGTCTCCAGTAGGTACTCCTCCATTCGTTTGCGCTGCCTCGACCTCTTCGCTGCCTCATTATTCCTGTTCCTTTTGAACCAGTAACTGCCATCTTTTTGGTCCTCTGGAATGAATTCTCTTTTACGCCGTGTCCCAACATTAGCTTTCACTACAGAGCCCGTTTTGATACCCAAAATGGATTTTGCGTAAAGGTGATGATAAGCGTCGTCAGGAGTGCACCTGCAGTTAAGGTCTTGCAGAGGAAAGCAATGAGCCATATAGGACACAAGACAGAGGAGATTAAGTTTTGAAGCTTAGAGCTGAGCTCTGAAGTAGGCTCACGCATTCGATATTTAGCGAATCACAGTTTCAGAATGCCTTGTCGGCGAGGGCTTCCCCGTCCTTTAATAATATTCATACAAAATCCGATTATTTAGAGAATATAACCGACACGCCCCTTATGTTAAGTGAGCATTTTGTATGGCCAGCGACACGCTCGCGATGTTATATCTGATGTTTAACACTTCTTACCAGGATGTACCGACGTTACCCCAAACTGTAAAGATGCTACAGTCTAATTCTGCTTCAGGCCCTTTTTGAGAATGCATAACTAGGCTATCCAAATAAATGATAATATTACACAAAGTATTATGGTTAACTGGGCAGTCCGAACTTTGTCAACTATGGAAGATGTCTAACATTATTCAACCCAACCCCTGGCTGTGTGACAAGAACTCACAAACTCCAATAAAATACTATTGTTAGTTATGTTGTTATAACATAATATTCACCAGATATCATGTATGACCAATACAAACAAGAACACAGCACATATAACATAGCTTAGATAGATGGAGATGTAGTGTAGTATTTTATACACAACATTTGTATACTCATCACTAGTAAATACAATCGCTCAATGTTTTGTTACTTCTTTTTATTGGACCCTCCAAGTGACTGGATGTACACAATATATGATTAACGCTTGTTATAACAGCTTGGTTAAAAAAGCAAGTATCTGGTGGCAAGGACATAAAAGTAACACCACTGGCTAAACAGACTTTGCCCCCAAGAAAAGGCAAATACATTTTTTAAAAAATCAACAATGTATTTTTAAAAATTACATAAATTACATTTTTTACAACAAGGCATCAAAGTTGAAAAGAGTAGGATCTTAAAAATGGCATTAAAAGGCAGATGTTCACACCAGCCAGTTATATGCACAGCCATATAATTCTGATTGAGCCTCTTTGCTTGTTTAGCATAATGTTGTGCCCTGAGCCACGGTGTCTTCCCATCATATTATGTTGTGTAAGCATCTGTGTCCACAGGCTAAAGGTATTAACCCATCGTGCTGTAATGATTATCTGGACCAAAGTCTGTCGGCTGAATTTTGGGCACTTGGCAATGAACTGATTTCAGATCAACGAGCATGGATTAATAAAGGCGAGGAGGCCATTGCTGTGAAATGTTCAAAAGAAGTATCACTGACCGAAGTAACCTAAAATAAGTTGTTCAAGAGACAAAATAAAAGAAAACACAAAAGAGAAACAAGAAAACACGTCTTGTTGCACAGCAACAGTAAGAACATCAATTCTTCTGAATGACTTTGCAACAAACTGACACTGTCCATGAGTCATGGCAGAAGGCATCCACAGTGCAGAGGCTAAGAACTCAATTCTTCTTCATCAACCAATGGGATTCCTTTCCCAAAGCCTAGATGCCAAACACAATCCCAACAAAGTCCTAAAGCTCAGCATCTCACACACATACACACACACACACACACACACACACACACACACACACACACACACACACACACAAACCATGTCGGTGACTGCTGCAAGAAAAAAAAGCCTCATAAATTACAATTCAGTTACTGTTTCATTCAAATGTCTTCCCTTCACTTGTTATTTGTTTCCTACTCATGTACGTTTCACACTAACCCAGAAAAACAAAGTCTCTATACACTCTGTAACAAGAGTTCTCGTTCCGTTTGGGTTCTGGTTCTGGTTCTGGTCGGTTCCAGAAGGGTCCACCCTTATGCCTCGGCATGGCCGTCAATGTTCTCTGTCTGGGGACTCTCGCTGTCCCCCAGCAGCTCGGTCTCGGGGACCGACGTGTCCTCGCTGTGGCGTCCGTTCTGCGAGGCGCCGTCGGCCACGTCCTCCTCAGCTGGCTTGGCGTCCTCGTTGAGCAGGATGACGCGCTCAGTGCCCGAGGCGTTAGACGGGGCCGTGGTGACGTAGCCCGTGCTGGTGGAGCCGCTGCCACTGTGGTGCGAGCCGGCCTTGGCCACCAGCTGGGGCGCCATCTGCTGGGGGGGCATCTGCATGGGGATCTGCATGGGGTAGAAGTTCTGCAGGTAGGGGTAGGCGGGCACGGGCTGGTAGCCGTTGACGGGGATGTAGAGCTGGGGGGGCACCATGGGCCGCATCTGGCCCTTCATGGCCATGAACTGGGGCTGCGGCGGGGGTGGGAAGGGCGAGGCCTTCTTGGGACCAACGTAGCGGGCGGCGCTGATGTTGCTGACGGGGCTGGTGCTCAGCGAGCTGGTCTGCGTGGTGTTGCTGGCACCGGACGTCTGCGCGGAGCTGTTGTAGTTGGACAGGCTCTCCCAGGAGCGCAGGCGCGTGTGGATGTCCTTGAAGCGGGGCCGCCGCGCCGGGAACTCGTTCCAGCACTCCAGCATGAGGGTGTAGATCCACGCCGGGCAGTCGTCGGGGCAGGACAGCACCTGCCGGTTGCGCACCATCTCGATCACGTCCTGGTTGGAGTAGCCGCAGTAGGGCTGCAGGCCATAGCTGAAGATCTCCCACAGCACCACACCGTAGGACCAGATGTCAGAGTCGGTGGAGAACTTCCCGTACACGATGGCCTCGGGGGACATCCAGCGAATGGGGAAGGGGCTCGTGCCCATCAGCTTGTAGTAGTCGGCCGAGTAGACCTCCCGGAAGAGTCCCAGGTCCAGGATCTTGACGTTGAGCTTGTCGTAGACCAGGATGTTGCGGGCGGCCAGGTCCTTGTGGACCACGTGGTGGCTGGACAGGTACTCCATCCCCGCGGCCACCTGCGTGACGATGTGCAGGAAGTCGGCCTGCTCCAGCGTGGACTTGACCGTCTTGTCGTCGTCCGAGCTGCCCACGTCGGAGTGGGGGGAACGCATGACCAGGAACTCGTGCAGGTCGCCGTGGCTGGAGAAGCTGAAGATCATGCTCATGGGCTGCTCCTTGGTGACCACGCCCAGGAGGCACACGATGTTGGGGTGCTGCAGGCGGGAGCGCAGCATGGCCTCGTGGCGGAACTCCTCGCGCAGCGCCCCCTCGTCCTTGTCCTTCACCGTCTTGATGGCCACCACCTGCGTCTGCTCGCCCGGCGCCGTGCCGTACAGGTGGCCCTTGTACACCTTGCCGAAGCGGTCCTCACCCAGCTCCTCCATGAAACGCACCGCGGACAGGTTGATCTCGCGGAGCTTGGCCTGCAACGAGAACAAACACAAAGCTATTTTAGGCTTTGCATACAAAGGTGATTGCTCTGTTTTAATGTTAATGACTAAGTATAGCTGGATATTTATTGTAAATATATTGTGTAAGTTAAAGTACTGTAATGTGCTACCCTTGCTACTTTGGATTGTTTAATACATGTTGTCATAAGCCTTCATTTTCTTTAGTTTCTACAGTATTTGGCTGCCACATAAAACATTTTAAAGTGATTCTGTGTAGAGTGCTTTACTCTACAGACATCCACTCCTTTTTCAGTGTTATTCCTAAACAGCCTAACACATAGGGAGCTGCAGTGAGTGTTTTTGTTCTGTCTTATGCTGACTTCTGCTGTACTGGTCTTGTTGGTGTAATGTCATATCCAGGAACAGTCAGTATAAACAAACAGCTATAAACCCAAGAAGATGACCATAAAGCTGTCAAGCTGCCTGTATTCATCGCTTTTCAAACATTCAGCTTGGCACTGCTACAGGGAGGTGTCAAACACAGACATTCTGACAGCTGTTTGTTGTGCTCAGTTGTACATCATTACTACCTGACAGTTATTATAAACTGTATAAATAAACTGTTAACAATTAACTGATGCGGATTCTGATTTACAGGCTAGCCGAACTCTTTTGTGTTCTCCTTTGCCGAACTCCTTTGTGTTCAAACATTTACTCTCACTTCAGAATAATGGCGCCACTAGAAATTGTGGGCCCCCTGAAAGAAAATAATTTTGGGGTCCCACGCCAACCATATCATAGTCCTTTTTGTGCCCCTGTGAAGCTCTGGGCCCCCTGAATCCTCCTGATCCATCACCGCTTAGCTGGGCCCCTGCTACAGAACCAGGTGGCCTAAAGGTCTCCCCACCTGATGTTTGTGCTGGTTAAGGAGGGGCAGCTCCATGTCCTGGCTGGGAGAGGCGGTGAGCTGGCGACGGGAGGGCGTGTCGGCGGACTCCTTCTGCTTGTTGCGGCACATGCAGACCAGGAAGAAGAGGCAGGCGATGACCAGAGGGATGGCGATGCTGGGGATCAGGATGTACAAGATCTCCTTCTTCACGTTCTCCGGAGGCTCTGGAGACGCAGAGAAGAGAAGAAATGCTGAAGCCTGAGCAAGACTTCCGAGATTTTTGCAGTTGTTGGCATTTCATGTAGTTCATGTAGTCATTGGCTCTGTCTGAAATGTTCTCTCATTCACTACAATGGCATTACATTGCCTGGTGCACTATGTATTCAGTAAATTAACATTTTGGATTTGCCCATACAAATTAAATCACTTCTACATAAACAAAAATAAAATGCACATGCACCTACATATAACTCATATTTAAATTTACTATTTTAGCATAGACTTAAATATAATTATGTTATGAATATATACTTATATTATGAACACAACAAAAAACACAGTCAGTAGTAGGCAGTATTTAAGTTCATTGGTGGTTGTTTCACTTACTGCAAGGACGGATGTCACACAGGTCATATCTGACTTGGGGGTCCAGTGTGTAGCACCATGGCGCCTCCATCTGGCCGCTGGGGTTCCTGCAGAAGTTGTGTCCTCCCCTGAGCTCCGGATACTCCACGAGGGACAGCGTGTGGCTGTGGGGGTACTGGCTGCTCCAGGGCTGGCACTGGTGGCCGGACCGGGTGAAGCTGATTGTGCCCCTGTAGTTGGCTCCCGTGCCGTTGTAGCAGCTGTGAGCTGTGAGAGAAACTTTCAGAGTTAGTAAAATTAGTTTAGAGTTGATTTTGTTTTTAAACTTTGAAACTCGGCCACAAGGGGGCACTGTCTGAGTGGAAAAGACTTCTCCTTTTATGGTAGCTGATGAGCGTCTACAGTACAGCTGGTGTTTTAAGACCAGACTGACCTTTCTCTTTGAAGTTATTTTCAGTAAGTAGAGTAGTTTCATCACACTAAAGAAAACATTACAATGCCTGTTCGCCAAAAGGAAAGGTTTTTCTAAATGATGTCGACATGACATTCCACATCACCACAGCAAAGAGAAACGAAAAGAAAAAAAAAAAGTCTGAATGTTTATAACAACAACAGCAGCTGCTCATGTTGAAGCTTGTAATCTCCGGGCTTAGTACTACATGTGAAAATCTGCTTCTGTGTTATGCTTGACAAATAAGAGATCTTGACTCCCTTCCGGCATAGAAGTCTGTAGACTCTGGCATCACTCACTGAATATGTACCAAGTTGGAGCAGCACCAGCCCATCAACCCAGCCAACCCTCATTCTGGCTCTGTCTACTGATACCAGGCTCCCTCCCTCTCAGTAAGCACCCTTCTCTTTCCTCTCTCTCTCTCTCTCTCTCTCTCTCTCTCTCTGAGTAATTATCTGTGTGCTACATCAACACACCCTCTCCCTCGACACCCTGCTTTGTCTCTGTGGATTAGTCTATGGATTTTTTTTACCAGTGCCAACTCAAGGATCCATGTAGGACAGTGCAGCACTGGTTGTACCTACATGATCCAGGTTGCCTTACCCTCATCTCTGAACTCCTGCTCTGGATCTTTTGGTTCGTCAGTAGATAACCTCCTATGCCCATTAAGGAAAAGATAGATCTAACGCCGTCATCACTCTGTGCTCTGTGTAAATATTCCTATTTCGCCTTAAATCCGTAAGCACTTTGTTTCCTTTCACTTCTGCGCTGATGATACACAGTTATATTTACCATTAACAACCCAGGAGTCAACACAATCTCTCCTACACTGTATAGAAGCCATTAAGCACTGGATGTCCAACAACTTTCTACAACTAAATGACAGCAAGACTGAGGTGGTAATTTTTGGTTCCCCTAAATCAATCCCCACAGTTACAGATAGCCTATCCCACCTCTCCTCCTTTGTAAAGCCATCTGCCAAAAGTCTTGGGGTTATCTTTGAGTCGGATTTGTGTTTTAAAAAACAGATAAATACCGTCATCAAAAATAGTTACCACCAGGTTAGGGTGATCACTCACCTCAAGCCCTCGCTGTCTTTTCAAGATCTGGAAACTGTTATCCATGCTTTTATAACATCTCGGCTGGACTACTGCAACACCCTTTACTTTGGCCTCCCCCAGTCCCAGCTAGCTCGTCTGCAGTTGGTACAGAATGCTGCTGCTAGACTTTTAACTGGCAAAAGAAGGCAGGAACACATCACCCCTGTCCTTTCCTCTCTGCACTTTTTAAGATGCTTCTTTTGGTTTTTAAGTCGCTCCATGGCCAGGCCCCACTCTACATCTCTGAGATGCTCCAATATTACTCGGCCCCCAGATCCCTCAGATCTGCCGACAAAGGTCTCCTCCGTGTTGCCCGGTCCCGCCTCAAAAACAAAGGGGACCGTGCTTTTGCCGTGGCAGCTCCACGTCTGTGGAATGCTTTGCCTCCCGACATCAGATCTGCTCCCACAATCAGTACTTTTAAATCCAGACTGAAAACATATTTGTACACATTGGCCTTTCCCTCTTAAATCATCTCTTTTTATCCCTCCCATTTATCCTGCCTTTTATTGCACCTGTCTGTTGGAATGCCTTTTTTGTATTTTATGTTTTTTACTTTTGCTATTGCTATTTGTTAGTGACACTGTACAGCACTTTGGCCAGTCCTAACTGTTTTAAATGTGCTATATAAATTAAACTTACTTACTTACTTACACAAACCCTTGTTTCTAGTTTAGTATCCAGCTTTAGGATCTATAGTGAGCACTACACCAAGTTTTGTTATACCGGTTACAATGACAATAAAGACCCATTCTATTCTATTCTATTCTATTCTATTCTATTCTATTCTATTCTATTCTATTCTATTCTATTCTATTCTATTCTATTCTATTCCATTCCATTCCATTCCATTCCATTCTATTCTATTCTATTCTATTCTATAGATGAAATATGGAATAACCTAAAGATTTTTTCCTGCCCAGTGCATCCTGCCCCTCTGTCTGTCATGTTGTGTGTGTTCCACCTACACGTCCACAGGCGGTCGGTGGGCACTCCGATGCGCATGCAGTTGGCAGCGTCGGGGGAGCCGGGGTGGGGCAGCAGCTGGCAGTTGGGCAGCTCCAGCTGCATGAGCAGATGGGGGTTGGAGCGGGCCACGGTGTACTCGAAGTTGCACAGGTCGTTCTCCAGCGCCTCGCACTCGTCTCGGCACAGCTGGCGCCGGCGGGGCGCCCCGCGACCCCCCTCGTCGCACAGCGGGAACACCTGGTGGCAGAAGGATGGGATGGCAAACTCCGAGCACTGGTCCGAGAGCTGGGTCGACGTGCCGATCATGGTGAAGGCAGCTGTGTGAGTCAGGGAGAGGGAGAGAGAGAGAAATGGGGGGGGGGGGGAGACAGAAAGAGAGAGGGAGAGAGAGGGGGAGAGAGAAAGAGAGAGAGGCAAAGAGAGAGACACAGAGAGAGAGAGAGGGGGAGGGGGGGAGAAAGAGAGAGAGGCAAAGAGAGAGAGACAGAGAGAAAGGGGGGAGAGAGGTAGAGAGTGGGGGAGAGGGAGGGAGACAAAGAGAGAGAGGGAGAGGGAGGGGGAGAGAGAAAGAGAGAGAGGCAAAGAGAGAGAGACAGAGAGAGAAAGAGAGAGAGGGATGGGAGAGAGTGGGAGGAAGACAAAGAGAGAGAGAGCGAGAAAGAGAGAGAGAGATAGAGAGTTGGAGAGAGAACAGGAAAAGGAAAATGAAAGGAGGAGATAATAACAGGAAAGGAGGGAGCAGAATAGACAAAAGGGGTTGAAATATGATTTTTAAACAATGTCAAAACATTGGAACAAACAATGAATAGAAAATAAATACAATTACAAGTAATGGCAAACAACTCACCATTTTAATGACATGATTTCTATTCAATAAAAGTAACAGGGTAGTACACAGTGCTACAGTTTATAAACCCATGGGAACGATGTTATTTTAACAGAAAAAAAAAATACCCATCTCCTTTAACAACTTCAAATATTTAGTTGACGGCAAGACGCACAGAGAAGTATTTTCTATTCAGAGTAGTTTTCCCCTGAAGGTCATAATGCAAATTCCTCCATAATATAAATAATGATAATGCCATTGAGTCAACTAAATTTACTTTTGGTACAAATGTGATCTGAACAAGTCCCGACTGATATCCCATCCAAAATAATGTTGTCTGACAATCATTATAGTTCATCTTCGTCTGCTATGATAAGATTAAACGGCTTAAACTTTTTATTTCCACCTCACTACTACGCCAAGTTGAATTTAGTAATTCTATCTGAACTTGGCCCATAACAGTCAAGGGAAAACATGCGAATGGTGCTTGGCCCTCCTTCGCGACTGATAGGTGGAAAAAGTCCTCTGCCAATATTATTAGACAAATACATATTTCAACATGAACACCATCCAATTCCATACAGCGCATAAGTAAATAATCACTCCCGTATGTTCTCCAGGGTCAGTTTTTATTTTTTTTTTACAATTAAGAGACCAACCAACAGCAGCAACAGAGCGAACTCGCACAGAGAGTTTTTTGTTGTATTTCTGAGTGTCCGTGAGACGGAGCTTTGTGTAAAAAAGCCGAAGCGGGCCGAAGGAGCAGAAGGAGCTCGTAAATGCCACAGGAATCCGTCTGATGAGAGCGCGCTGACAGGCGGTCACGGGAAGGCAGTCTGATAAAAACATCAGCCGCCAGCCGGCTTGAATTCTATACGTCGCGTGTATCACATGCGCTCCTCTGCACGTTGGAACTACTTTGGAGCTAACTCAACCCAAAATGACTACATTTCCCTCCCATTAGAAATGACATTTTACATGGTTGGTAATAGATCGATGAGGAGGAAGAGGACTGTAATCATACCTTTATTCTCATACTGCTATTTTCTGAACTACAATTACTAGTATAAAAGTGCAAAGCAGCATCATGGCTGAAATGTGAGCACTGCAAGCGGGTTTTAAAAAACAGTATACCCTTATGGAAATACAATCAATATCTGCAGTCTAATCTCAGACCAGAGACCAGTAAACATCATCAGTAAGACAAATAAATAATAACTTGTGAGGTATCACTTGGGGCAGCATAAATCTTATGTAACAGCAGTGTTTAATGAACATCTGGTGCAGCATGTGTGGAAGCTGTGTGTGTGTGTGTGTATTGTGTGTGTGTGTGTGTGTGTGTGTGTGTGTGTTGTTTGTCTGTGTGTGTGTGTGTGTGGCATGTGTGTGTGTGTGTGTGTGGCAGCTGTGTGTGCGTGTGTGTGTGTGGCAGCTGTGTGTGCCTGTGTTTGTGTGTATGTCTGTGTGTGTGTTTGTCTGTGTTTGTGTGTGTGTGCGTATCTCACCAGTGATGCGGTTCTCGCTCTCTCCCTGCATCTGAAGAGACTCCACGTAGATGCTGCGGTTGCCAATGAAGCGGGCACAGGCGATGCCACGGTAAGGCTGGCAAAAGCCCTTCTCCTGGCTCCTGTCAACACACACGCCACCATTAGCATGCCTTTTTGTTTACTTTT
>CM050209.1:25380000-25435000 GCA_027475355.1 Coilia nasus | reverse complement strand
ATTAACTGATTATCACCAGCTCTGCGGGGCCATATGGTAAAGGTGCAAGGAAAAGTTGAGGTAAGCATTGGACAGATGACAACCTTTTTTTTTTTTTTTAACAATGTTATGTTTACTAGAGAATGTGAGAAAAAAAGTATGTGCTCAAGGAAACATGGAAGACAGAGTGAACACTGTGTACACCCCGACTGAATATGGATTTATTCAGAGCACTGCTGTATAATGTTTAATCCGATCTTTATTAGGTTACTAAGTTTTCAGTAGAACAAGACAAATATCCATAGGTTTATTTGGAATCTGCTGGTAGAGGGGGGGGGGGGGGGAGAGAGAGAGAGAGAGAGAGAGAGAGAGAGAGAGAGAGAGAGAGAGAGAGAGAGGGAGAGAGAGGGAAAGACATACAGAGTTATAAAGAGAGAGACAGAAATATAGAATAAGAAAGAGAGAAAGAATGAGAAAGATATAGAAAGATACAGAAAGAGAGAGAGACAGAGAGAAAGAGAGAGAAAGACATATAGAGACAGATATAAAGAGAGAGACAGACATATAGAGACAGATATAAAGAGAGAGACAGAAAACAGCATTCCAGTCAGTAGTGGCCTTTGGAGTCGGCGGGAGGCTTTCCCCTGGTCTGCCTGGCCTCGCTATGAGAGGCCTACATGAAGAGGCATGAGCAGAGCTATAATTTACGTCCACACACACAACCCCAGTCCTTCACAAGAACCAGAGCTCAACACTCCCGGCCACCGTCCTGGCCGCCACCCAGCTGACCACCAGGCCGGCCACAGGCCCTGGGAGACAGGCCTCCGTGACGTCCACTCAGAGCGAGGAAGGAGGGAGGAAGAAGAGGTGGAGGAGGAAGAGGGGAGACCACACGGATTCAATGCGATGTCTCAAGACAGCCGTAAGCAAGAGCCCCACACACATAGCCCACACATCTAATCAGACATTCCCGAATTTCAACATTTTGATCTTGGGAATTTGATTTGATTTACAGATTTGCTCGGTGAACGCTTTGGGGAGGGTGTGTCATGTTTCAAAGCTGCTTCAAAGCACAATCGTGTATTTTCATTCTTATTTCATAATCGCGGGTGAATAAGGCGACCATTTAAAAAGCCAGGAGCAGGGGCTGAAAAGTGAGCAGACAGAATGTTGCAGCGATGAGGTCAGTATGGACTGAGGTTTGCGGCTTGGAATCTCCTGAGGAGAAGGAGAAATAGTTTGCAGGACCTTCGTAGAGAGCCGTGTGTGTGAGAGTGTGTGTGTGTGTGTGTGCGCTCCCTCCTCTAAGCAGACCCTGTTGCACTCGAAAAACCACAGTCAAATACCTACTGAGGACATCCGGAAAAGGCCAAGGAGGAAATTGTGTGCGCTAGATCGCTATCGGCTCCGATAGCAACACACTTGGGATGAGAAGGCAAATTCTGACAAATCAGCGGAACTGAGTGCGACAGAACTGTCTGGGGAAGAGATAGGGACTGTCCTTGTTTATGCATTTCAAGTGTCATTCATGTTGACCAGAACCTTCTGGTGTATTGAGCAGGGAATTGTGCTTGCTTATGTAAACCAAATGCCATTCATGTCAACCAGAATCTTATGGTGTACTGAGAGGGGACTGTGCTTGTTTATGAATACCAAGTGCCGTTTCATGTCAATCAAAAACTCTGGGCATATTGAAAAGGCAGCTGTCTTTGTTTATGTATACTGTCATTCATATCGACCAGAGCCTGTATTCAGAAGGGGACTGCGCTTGCTTATGAATAATAAGTGTCATTCATATCGATCCAAACCCTCTGCTGTATTCAGAAGGGGAGTGGTTTTGTTGATGTATACTTACTGTTGTTAATGTCCAATTAGAAACCTGAGGCTCATTAAGAAGGGGACGATCTTTGTTAATACAGTATATAGTCGCTGCCATACATGTCAACCAAAGCCCTCTGGTGTATTTCTTTTTGGATACTAAGTGCCATTCATGTCAATCAGACACCTTTACAGTGTTACTTTAAGGTAGTCAATGGCATGACAGTTTCCTTTCTCAGTTATATGGAAACCCAGAGTTAATATATTGCAGACGTGCTCCAAGGGCTTAGCATGACCTCAGTGCATATGTTTGTGGGTAGACAGTTTTCTATTAAAAAAAAAAGAAAAAAAAAAAAAAAGGCGCAGGCTGTTTTGTCTTAACATTCTGCCTGGTTTATGTTCGAGATGAACACCTCAAAGAAAAATAAAAAGAACTTGGGAGAAAAATGAAATGTATAGCATATACTTCCTCCTAACCTTGACAGAGAGAAGCACTGTCTGACCTTCCCATTGACTTGGAACAGTGGGGTAGCACACATCAAACACCACGTGCCCTACAGTGCTCCCTGGGCCAGACAGGAAATGGCAGCGTTGATTCGAGGCCAGATTAGGTGTGGAAGGAGAGAGATGGCAATAAGCGAAAACTCTTTTTGACTTGCTAGACAGGTCTAGGGATGGTGTGTGTGTGTGTGTGTGTGCGTGCGCGTGGGTGTGTGTGTGTGTGTGTGTGTGTGTGTGCACACGCGTGGGTGTGTGTGTGTGTGTGTGTGTGTGTGTGTGTGTGTGTGTGTGTGTGTGCGCGCGTGTGTGTGGGTGCGTGTGTGTTTCTATGTGTGTGTAATGGAGTAGGGTGGGGAGTTTAGGGGGCGGCGAGAGTCTGGCTTTTTTGTTCCCTTTGCATATTGAAGAATCTGATCAGAACCATTCTGGGTCTGAAGAACTCCGGCTGGGTCTAAACTCAGTTCAGCTGTGCCTCTGGCCACAGGCTGTGCTGCTAATCACACACAGGACTTTACTCGCAAGTCATTTCTTTATGGGGGAGGGGGGATGGGGGGGGTATATTTCTTTGCGTCTTTTAAAGAAAAATCCACAAGGGTCCATATTTGCACTGCATGTTCGAAAATATTATGATAACTCCGCCATTCCCTTTTCGATTCTAATTCCCCGCACCCAGACTCTTGTGAATGAATACAGTGTGGTGAATTGTACCATAACTGCTCTGGAAAGGAATTTTTCACTATTCATTTCTTATTCTCTTCAAGCCCCGGCATGGCTCTCTGCCAGCTGAACTGTCAATGTCCAAAAGCCTGCCGTTCCTCCAGCATCAATATCACATATGGTTACAATTTCGCTGCAGTTTTGAATTGACTGCAGGGACTTTTTTTTCTGTCTCTCCCAGATCACATGTGAGGACTGTAGGGTTTGAACAAGCATTAGATTTATTCTCTACTTCCTTTTGGCTCCAGAAAACCAAAAAAGGCTTAAATGTATATAATGCACATAAATAACATTCAATAATAGCAAAGTTTCAAGTGATGGTATATGCCAGCTTTCCCTCTTTTTTAAACCTTGACTTTTTGGTTGTGGGACAGTGTGTGAAGGCCTACACCCAGTGAAAGCATGAATCATAGAGCGACCACAATTTGCACAATTACCACCATGCTGTCATTGGGGGCTTGGAGCATGCTTTAAGAAATAATATGCTTCTCACAGCAATTAATGTCAATTCATTCCATGACTTAATTAACCACCACTAAGTATGGATGTTAATTGGATGTAATTGGCCTTCTTGCTCGCTAACTCTTCATATATCGACATGGTTCAGTCTTTCTTTGCACTGAGATTCTTCAAGAAAGGCTCCAACTTGATTGTGTTTTAGGCAGATCTCTTGGGGGGGCATTCAGCCATTCAGCCTCTCTATTTTCTCTCTCTCTCTCTCTCTCTCTCTCTCCCTGACTTTCTCTCTCTCTCCCTGACTCACTCTCTCTCTCTCTCTCTCCCTGACTCTCTCTCTCTCTCCCTGACTCTGCCTGACTCACTCTCTCTCTCTCTCTCTCTCTCTCTCTCTCTCTGTCTCTTTATTTCTCTCTCTCTCTCTCTCTCTCTCTCTCTCTCTCTCTCTCTCTCTCTCTCAGCTATGCCTTCATGTGGCCCTGCGTTTCAAATAGTCTCTAAGCTCATGGATGCTACGCTGTCTTCCCTCGCTCAAACCACTGATTATCCTTCCCATTGCATAGAGTATGCAGTCTGCGGCCTATATTTTTGTAATGGAGGTCTGGGATTGGGCTGCATCAAAGCTGAGAGACACAATGTGGTTTCGGAGCTGCACAAAAGGAACAGATTCTTGTGACATCCAAACAGTCTTTGTTGTGCTGGCTGTTTCCATTGCATATAATCATGGCCTGGGCTAATCCTACACAAGGCAGAAGAAAAGCTAGTTTCACGTCCTGTTTGTGTAGCACAAGGTAGACATAGACACAGTTCATGTCAAGACACCTATAATGTGTTTGTTTTTTTTTTGCTGGGACTTCAGAGTTCAGAGTTCAGTTCCCTTGTTTTTTTACATGGCCTCTGTAATATCAAACTAAAGTTGCATTGTTTTGCTTTTGTTTATTTTTACTTAAACCAACCAACCCAACTCCAGATTATATAACGTTATATATTTATATGTAATTTAATTACACTTATATATTTAAGAGGGCAAAACATCTTTTTGAATTCAAAAAAAAAAAAAAAAAAAAAACTGTTCAGGCCAAGAAAAAGGTAGCATTTACTCTCTGACCTAAAGGCTTCCCGAACAAAGACTATTTGACACAGATCTGGCCCAGACTGGCCAACTGCAGAAGAATTTCGAGATCTCGGCACAGATCTGACCGGCCAGCGGAACAGAGGGCTATTTGTGTGCCCCAGGATTCCAAGGAAGCTGGTTATGTCAGGGAGAAAAAGCAGGACAAGGTGCTCTCTACCTGCAATGCTTAAAAAACTCTCCTCTTGAAACAAGCAACCCGAGAGGATTTTTTAGCATTCAAACCATCCTTTTTCAACTTTTTTTCTTTATTCTCTTTTGTTCCGAGTCTGAGCGGACATTTTGTTCCTGCACAGATGTTTTGCAGGAGTTACTGCATACAGCAGTTACTGATGAAGATGTCGTTTGGCAACAATATGGCAACATTTTTGGTCTATTCAGAAAGAAAAAAAAAAAACGCAATCAGTAAAAGAGAGAAAGAGAGGAAGGGAGATGACAGAAAAAAACATCTGTGCGTTCAATCTTAGAAAGTCCCCATTGAACAAACTGTCAGCCACGTAGTCAGGCCTTGACATTCTCCAGATGAATTTGTTCCATAAAGGTTTGTTGTTGGGACAACACAAACCAGATCACCAAACCTAAATCTCTTCACTCATGCATAAGTGGCTAGCCAACACTGCGAGCACATCCCAAAATATTGAAATAAGGCTCAATATCATCACATAAAACCTGTACAAAAGATTTACAACATGAACTATTGAATCACACAAAACCAAACATACTAACACACACACACAAAACAGACCATCTATGCACACCCTTGCGAGTGGATTCAGTTTCAACCGCAAAAGAGTAAATAAGAGTATTCCTGACAAGCTATAGATCTTTGTGCCAGAGGTTGGGGAAGGGAGGAGGCCATAACTGTAAAAGTTCCCAGTCTTTGAGCGCCCGGTGAGATATTTCCTCCTCAGAAGTTTTTTAATGTTCTCAGCAAAGGGGAGCGAACGAAGGGGGAGCCACCCACTGAAGGCTGCACTAACAAGCTAGGCTAATTGCTGGGAGGCTCAATAAAGAACACGAGGAGGCTTTGGCAAGGTAAGTACAAAAGTTCACATTAGGAGAGGGAAAAAAAAGAGGTGTGGAAGAGTGACTTCTCTTCAGGGAGGCACATGTGTGGTATGTGAAAAAAAAAGTGCACTTAAAAGAGGGGGAAGGGAAATTAAAGTGTTTTCTTGTGTGGTGACAACATTATTTCATACACGGCCAAGCTGACAGATGAAACAGCTTGGCTCCAAAAACGGTACATTTAAATCAGAGGACGCATGGGAGAGATCTGGCATACAGCACCATGCACTAAAGTCAGAGACAGTCGTTTGGCACCCCTACTCAGGCCGTAATTAACTGCTTAAGGCACAAGTTGAGAAGAGAAGGCACAGTTAAGATTAGGCTACAGGCTTATATATAACCCTTAACAGGAGAGACCTTTATGACCGACTACTCCTGTTGACCTGGAGTGGTGTGGAATTACTAAGTTTGGTGTTTCTTACATTTGGCCACTAGATGGCGATCATTAACTCATAACACAGCTTTAGGGTGTCAAATTTTGGTTAAAGATCAATGATAGTAATTTTCTTGGGTGGGGAGAATTGCTAGATTCTACATTGGCTCAGCAGAAAAGCTATCTTTTTGTACATTTGCAATCTCCATTTCTCAAGTTCTTTAATATGCTCACACAGACACACTGCCATATACATTATACACAAACTCTGTCTCTCTGTCTCTCTTCACTTACACTCACACACACACACACACACACACACTCACGCACACACACACATAGTTGTTCAAACACACCAAATACAAAAAGAATGTTGACTCAAGGTAAAACTACTACAGGAGAAACACAGATAGACAGATAAAAGCTGTACAAAGCCATTCAAATATACAAAAGCATTCCTCAAAGCGAGGAATTTATGGCGGCAACTCTAATCCCCCTGAGTGACCTGGCCGCCTAAGGACTCCGGTTGCCCAGGGACTGACGTCATGGAAACGCCGCTATCAGGGGGGCTGTCAGTCAGCCTCTCAGACGGTCCCTAGGAACGCCCGACTGTGCCCCTCAGGCCTTGTCGGGGGGTGGGAAGGGCTGCCCATGTCCTGCCTGCACCCCTCCAGCTGTGCCACTGGAAGTCACTGTGTGACCTCTCGCTGTCTGGCCCTTCCTTAGAGGGAGGAGGCACGGTCACACACACTCACACATGTGTAAGTGCACACACATGCATGTCTACATACACACACACACACACACACACACACGTGCAAGTACACACACATGCACGTCTACATACACACACACACATACATGCAAGTACACATACACACACAGCCACACACACCCGTGCAAGTGCGCACACACACACACACACACACACACACACACACACACACACACACACACACACACACACACACACACACACACACACACACACACACACACACACACACACACACCTTTTACATGTCAGTGAGCGTGCCTGACTCCCTTTAGGGTCTCAGATGCAGGTGCTACTGGAGGGTACATAAAGCACGAAGCGTTTTACTATTCTGTTACAAACTGGCTGCAACAAAAAAGAAAGTTAAAGAAAAAGAAAAAAAGAAAGTAGGAGTCCAATCCGGAGGCCTCCATCCTGGAGTGAAACTCAAGATTTCCCTCCACAAACTGTCTCTCTTTCCAATATCACTACATCTCGTTCACATTTTCCTGTCCAAGAGCAACAAGTACTCAACAGTAGCAGAGAGAAAGAAAGAAAGAAAGAAAGAAAGAAAGAAAGAAAGAAAGAAAGAAAGAAAGAAAGAAAGAAAAAGAAAGAAAGAAAGAAGGAAAGAAAGAAAGAAAGAAAGAGAGAAAGAAGACACAGCTTATTTCCTAATAGACTAGTGGAGCCAAGGGATAAGAGGGGGGGTTGGTGTTTGAGTGAAGAAAATGTTCAATGATAGGAAGACCAATTTAACAGTGTGGTCTTCTGATACCAAAGAAGTGAGGTCTTTGACACGATTGATATACTTTCGCAATTTCACAATTACAGGCCTTGTCCCTCTTGTGAATGTTCTGCCATCTATATAAATAAATTTACAACCCTAAATTATCTGAGCTGACCAAAGAGCTAGCTAAGCGCACACGTGGAAAATCTTATTTAGCGCTGCTTAAGTTGTTGCAGATGATGCTGTGATAAACCAATAACGTCAGCTACAGGAAAAGCACAGTGAATCAGCATTCCTTTAGTCTTCTGACTCAAGACTTAGACCAGCTGTCTGACTCCCCTGAAGAGAAATCCATTGAGCTTCATCACAGCATGACAAAGACACTCATTCTACTCTTCACACTGACAGCACTTCAAGAGGTGGAAGCAAGCCCCCCACCCCCCACGACGCCTTTTGCAATTGGTCAGGTGGGGGTAGGGTGAAGGGTCATGATTTGTCAATGATGATCAGATAATGATTAAGAAGGGAGAGAGAGGGAAAAAGAAAGAAAGCGAGAAAGCCAGAGTGAAAGAATGAATGAAAGAATAAATCAACAGTCCATGCAATGAGAAAAATGACAAAAAATAAAAATCTTACGGGTCATCAGGGCCATGTGTTGGAGACTGTCCTGTAAAAGACAATGGAAAAGAAAATGGAGACTTTGAGTATTTCCATGCAAGCTACTGGAAATCTGCTATAAGGTCATACAATCTTTAGTATAACATTCATTTATCAACACAAAGAATACTGTTCACATTAGCTTCCTAAGACCTGTCTTCATATGAAAGTGATTGCTTTAAAAAAGACACGTCAGTCGGAAGGCAGATGTTATCCAGTCACAGAAAAGGTTCTCCTGAAAAGGCTGACTCGCCCCAGGATCTGATCCCCAGCCTAAAAGCTCATTACCCTGCATATGCTTTTCGCATTAATCGCTCTGCTCCACAGATCGTTACACGATGCGCCCTTCGTCTGAGAGACGCAATGACAAACTGCTGGTGTCAAAGGGCCCGACCCCCAACTCCTCGGAGAGCCCGAATATTATCTCCCCTCTGTGGGATGGTAAAGTTAACCTTCCATCCGACCGAAGGCCCTTCAGAGCGCACTACTATTATTACATCAAGATGACTTTTCACGGGGAGAGAAGAAAAAAGAACGGACCAAAAACGCCCCCCTAAACCTGTCAGAAATGCAGAAGTGAATACTGGATGCCTGGATCCTCTAAGCACAGCCAAAAGTGCACAGTATTGTTTTCTTATACTTTATTTTCTATATATATTCTATATATATTTCTATTTCTATATGTATTATATTATATTTCTATACTATATTATCTTTTGTCCTTCTAGTGACCAAACATTCGGGGAGGGAGCACGGGGGGTGGCGGGCTCATTCACACCAAACACTCTCCGTATACAGCGCGTAGACAGCAAGTGCCCGTTTTCTGTCCGTATTCGTTTAGAACAAATTAGACCATTCACACCGCATGCGTAATCTGAGCGCATTCTGTCACACATACACACATATTGTACACGGTTACGTGCTATACACAGTCCAGCCGGCGTGAATGAGCCCTGAGTGGCGTTGCAGGAGAGCAGAGATTTACACAGGCACCCTGCAATAAATCGAGCCGGGCCGGGATGCCAGGCTAAAGGCTCTTGCCTATGTGGCCTCGGCACAACAGTGCGGCTTCAGTTCCTCCAGACGGGCGAGCTCACCACATAATAACCTCAAATAGCTGGACAGGAAAGAAAATATGAGGGATTTTTTTTTTTTTTTTTTACTTAAACACCACCCCACTGAGAATAAATGGATTGTGCCTGCGAAACTGATGGGCAGAAAAGACTTGAGTGTGTTTTTTTTTAACAAATTAAATGACTGTTTAAACCATACTGAAGCAGCGCTGCCACTAAATGCCAGGCAAGGCGATGGCTGGAGTCAGTCGTCTCAAGTTGGAGCCAGTTAGCTCATGTCTCCCAATGGAGGACAATGAATGAAGGCTAATGTCCCATTGCCTCATTTTAATGTTAAAAATACAGCTACATCTGGATCAACCAGACTCTCAGTTTTACAATGTATTATTGTGAAACTAGGGTGAGGTTTCATCATTAATGTCATCACTTGGTTTAAACAATGATTAATGTTATTGCTGTGGTTTTAAAGCATGCAATAAAATGTAGTTATATACCTCATGTTATTAAAAAATAAAATTACACTCAGTAAAGCTAAGTATTGCAGAGTGCTCCAGAAGTCCTGGGTTCAATGGCTTAAACACCCAAACAAAATATTGCAAATGACCCCAAAAGCCATGTTGGGTGTAGAGTCAATTTTGGCAGCTGTCTGAAATGTAAAACTAAATTGGGGGTTTTATGGTGAGCAAGACTTTATTCTTTCCTTCCGTTTTTAAAGACCCAAACAATAACAAAATGTGTTTTCACCATCTGCTGACAAGCATACTGAAGCATAAACTACCAGTGACGTTTGAACAAAGCCGGTGCTTACCAACATATGCTTTGGACATGAACATGGGCTGCCTGAAGGCCCCAGGCCACAGACAAGCTGACAACCATTAAAGCAACACTAAGTAGTTTTTTTTTCAACCCTGAAATGATGTTTCCAAAATCATCGTTTCAGTGGTTCATCAACTTGCAACAGGGTGAAAGGCACTTCTGAATTCTCTTTGCCACCCTCCATGGGCTATAACGGCACTAAGTACGTTTGGAGGAGCAAACTATGTCTCTGTAGTTCCCTATGACAGACAATTCTGCTTCCAACCTGTAGTGCGGCTGAAGATGAAAACTACTCAGTGTTGCTTTAAACTACAGCTTTTGGCAATGCAGTTTTCAATGAAATTGGTGGATTTTTTTGTGTGGGGCCCCCAGTGAAGTCTAGAATTGCCACTGCTTACCGAGCCTGACGTAGAGCACGCCGGTGGCGGTGATGACCTTGAGACTGTTGGAGGCCACGCACTGGTAGTACCCCGTGTCGGTGGTGTCCAGGTCCTGAATGCGCAGCTTGGAGCCGCTCTCCGTCTTGCGGATGGTGATGCGGCCCTGCTCCTGCACCACGGGCGCGTCGTTCTTCAGCCAGCGGATGGTGGGCCGCGGGTTGCCCGCCACCTTGCAGTGCAGCGTGGCCATCTGTCCCTGCATAATGGTGATGTTGCTCGGTGGCTCCACAAACTCCAGGAAGAAGCCTGCCAGAGGGGTCAGACATTGGGAGGAGGAGGGTGGGGGGGTGGTGTTGGGGGAGGGAGAAGGTGGGGGGGGGGGGGGGGGGGGGGAGGTTAGGGGTTAGAGGTCAGGCCACAGAATATCAACACAGCTACCAGCATTCCAACAGGAACTCCTTCCCATGTCAATCACAGACTCGGACCTGCACGGACCACTCACGTCGCTCGCTGTGGTAATGTGACCACAGGGCAGCTGTCACACAGTGTTTACATTAACGTGGGTCCTGGCACAGTGCGCTGCACATGTTAAGTCATTGTTGTTGGCAGAAATGTCTTGCAATTGCATTCCCTCCCACAAACTGATAAGATCAAGCGAAAAAAGGCAACTTTCAAGTATGGCGCAAAAAAAAAAGGAATATTAAAACACCCACTACCAAAAAAGACTTAATTTTTCCACTTGCATCTGTCCATCAGCCATAACCAGAACCAAATGCTTTGAGCTCTGGCACACTGAAGCCAACAGCATTGCACTCTCTTCCTCTCCGTGAGCCAAACCCTCCCTGACACCCCACTCCCTAAAGCCCACACACCCACCTCTACCCCCCTGTCCTTCATCTATTCTCCCTCCTCCTCCTCCTCCTCCTCCCCCTTTATTCTGGCTAGCTCCATGTCCCCTCCAGCTGCATCTTGTTCAAGCAGGGTGAGGGTGGTGGTGGAGGGGGCTGAGGAGTGCTGGTGCTGGGGTGGGGTGAGGAGGGCAGGGGAGGGGGTGGGCTGGGCTGGGCTGAGATAAACAGAGACTGACTGGGTAGGGCCTGGCTGCTGGGGAGTTGACCCCGGACGTTTGAAGGGCTAATCCCAGCTGAACTGCTGAACTCCGACGGGGACAGGGGCCGGGGGCCAGGGGCCGGGGGCCAAGTGGCGGCTGGTGGTTGGCGGTGGAGTCGGAGGCGGAGGCGGTGGTGGGGAGGCCAGACATGGTCTGTTCTGTGTGCCGTGGCCTGCGCCTGCTGCTGCGCCTGCTGCTGCGCCTGCTGCCACATCTGGATGAAGTCACAGATGGCGGGGCGGCCTTTTCTCTTCCAAGGGGGCGAGGCAAACATCGCCGTCCCTCGGAGAAGAAAGCAAGCCCTGCGCCGCGTGCCCCCTCGATGCCCTCGTCCCTTCTGACCCCCTTCGCATGTCCCTCCCCCTCCCCGTGCCCTCTCCCTCTGCGACTTGGTCTCTTCACACACGTGTGTATGTGTGTGTGTGTGTGTGTATGTGTGACCTAGACCCGAGAGGCCTGTTGTCTTTGGCCAGCAGATCCCCCTGATGCTCAGCATGTCAGCCGTCTGCGACGCTTTGTTTGAAGGGTTGTGTTTCAGCAAATGTAATATTTGGGTACAGGCCCCATTTCCAAACCCAGCTGAGAGAGAGAGAGAAAGAGAGAGAGAGAGAGAGAGAGAGAGAGAGAGAGAGAGAGAGAGAGCGAGAGACAGAGAGACAGAGAGAGAGGGAGAGAGGGAGAGAGGGAGAGTGAGAGCAAGAAAGAGAGCAAGAAAGAGATTGAGAGAGAGAGCGATAAAGAGACAAGACAGACAAACCAGACAGAGAGACATTACACTCTCTTATTTCCAACTTCCTGTGAAAGCCATCATTAATGATGTGACAAACTTCCTGTGGAAGCCATCATTAATGATGTGACAAACCTGGACCCTTCAATATACAAGAACAGTCAGAAAAGCAGAAGCTCAGATTCTGCTCTGAGACTACTGAGAGGAGAGTGGTGAGGCTCTGTCAAGACAAGCTGAGAGTTTTGGCAGGACTTGCTAGACTGACTCAGTGGCTAAATGTGCTATGTTACTAAAGCAACAACAAGAAAAACTCACCATTACATTTATTTAACTGCTGTTTTCCTAATGCTTCAAGTATGAAGAGCAGTAAGTGCAGTAAGTATGAAGTTATTTACTAATTTTCCAAAAATAACCATCTTTAATATCATCAAATAAATTAAATTAGATGATTCAATAAAGAATAATTCAAAATACACTATAGTTATGGTTGTGGTTTTTGGTCCTTTGTTACAAGTGACGTACTCACTAAAAACACCACACGAAATTGTACACTAAATTGTAACACGTAACCAAATATTTTAGGAAGGGATATAGACATAACTCACAGAGACGTACACATTCGGTTGTTAATGATCCGAAACTATCTTATACGCTGCAAAAATACATAGCCAGTAATTAATCAACTCAATATTAGCTAGTTAAAAGATGCGTTATTAAACGTCTTTTACTCTGTCATGAAAGCAGCCAACTTCGCTGGTCTACACTGTGGGTCTGTGTTGTGGAGGGAGTCCAAACGACGTGTCCAAACTGTGTGCTTTGGAGCAGCGTGACCCCCGCTGACCTTTCCCTGTTGCTCACGACGACGTGTGACATTGGCACCTCGGCCAAGGTGAGGAATGCAACAGCGCGGGGTGACCGCAGGGAAAGTGTGCGTGGGAGAGCGCCAGACGGAAAGCGAGAAAGCGAGTGTGTGCATACGTGTGTAAGAGTGAGAGAGGAGGGGGAAGAGGGGAGAGAGAAACAGACAGAAAGGGTAAAGGAGAGGAGGAGTGAAGGAGGAGGAGGGGGGGGGGGGGGTTAGGGGTCCTGCAGAGTCTAGACCCACGGGAAGGGGTGAGCTCATGGTATTTGACTGGCCAGGCCACCACTAAACACACTGCCCTCAGATAGCCTACAGTCAGCAGCCAAGTCCTATCGCATGCAATCCAATATGACTGGAAATGGACTGTCGGATTTATTCTCCCCATTCCTCTCAGTGTTGTTTGGAGGTGCAGAGGTGAGGGGGTGTATACGGTATCTTTGCAAGCGCAGGCCAAATGCATGCATGTGGTTCAAACAATGGTTCCATATTTTAACTGAATTAGGTTCGGGCATGTATTTGAAACAGCTTTTGGAGCTTATTTTGCTCTCGAGTTCAAGTTTTTTTAAGCTCCATGTACTGTGTGACGACCTTCCATTACAGGGTGTTTTCCTTTATGCCATTCCTGTTTCACATGTCCCTATTTATCTATTCCCGCTAAGAGCCACATGCCAGAAAAAACTCCACATGCCAGTAAACAGTAAACTGTTTCCATGTTGGATCTCCAACACGTTTTCATACGAAGCAAAAAAACAAAAAAAAAACTAAAATGATTGTTATTGGTGTGGCAAAGCATTCACACATCTCTAAAAGGAAAGCGTTCATGCGTGAAAGTGGAACAACGACAGGTCAAGGAGATGGGCTGTCATGGGCGCTTTGATGTATTCCAGTGAGGTAAGGAGAGTCCTTGCAGGTATGATAGGGGTATACAGATAGGACTAGTGTTTCAGGGTATAGTCATAGACCCTGATACTCATCTGGAGAGAGAGAGGTAGGAGAGAGTGTATGTGTATGTGTATGTGTGTGTGTGTGTGTGTGTGTGTGTGTGTGTGTGTGTGTGTGTGTGTGTGTGTGTGTGTGTGTGTGTGTGTGTGTGTTAGGATGTGTTAGGAGGGGTTGCCTTGGTGACATGAGGGCATGAAGAGTGCAAGGGAGAAGGAGACGTAAAAAGGCGAGGCTGTTTCGCCAACAGATGGCCTTGCTAATGGGGAAATGAGACGACAAAGAGGGGGAGCACATGGACATAAAGAGAGGAGATGAAGAGAGGTTTGGAAAACCCACTGACTACAAAAACAAAGAAAGAAAGAAAGAAAGAAAGAAAGAAAGAAAGAAAGAAAGAAAGAAAGAAACCTAGAAAGAAAGAAAGAAAGAAAGAAAAATGATCAAACAAACAAACAAGCAAACAAGCAAACAAACAAACAAACAAACAAACAAACAAACAAACGAACATCAGGGTGAATCAGACATCAGAACATCAGAATGAAAGAGAAATACTGTCTTTGTGGGGGCGAGTGCATCCACTATTCTGGGCAGGTTCTCACAGGCACACAGCCTAATCTCTCCTCACAGTAGCAGCATGATCTGGATCCCAGCACAAGACTCCTCAGGGCTTTGCACTCCACTCCAGTAAACTCCATTCCACTCCGCCCCACTCCGCTCCGCTCCACTCTACTCTACTCTACTCTACTCTACTCTACTCTACTCTACACTACTCTACTCTACTTTACACTACTCTACTCTACACTACTCTACTCTACTCCACTCTACTCTACTCCACTCTACTCTACTCCACTCTACTCTACTCCACTCCACTCCACTCTACTCTACTCCACTCTACTCTACTCTACTCTACTCTACTCTACTCTACTCTACTCTACTCTACTCCACTCTACTCTACTCTACTCCACTCTACTCCACTCTACTCTACTCTACTCCACTCTACTCCACTCTACTCTACTTTACACTACTCTACTCTACTCTACTCTACTCTACTCTACTTTACACTACTCTACTCTACTCTACTCTACTCCACTCTACTCCACTCTACTCTACTCTACTCTACTCCACTCTACTCCACTCTACTCCACTCTACTCTACTCTACTCTACTCTACTTTACACTACTCTACTCTACTCTACTCTACTCCACTCTACTCTACTCTACTCTACTCCACTCCACTCTACTCTACTCTACTCTACTCTACTCTACTCTACTCTACTCTACTCTACTCCACTCTACTCTACTCTACTCCACTCTACTCCACTCTACTCTACTCTACTCCACTCTACTCCACTCTACTCTACTTTACACTACTCTACTCTACTCTACTCTACTCCACTCTACTCCACTCTACTCTACTCCACTCTACTCCACTCTACTCTACTCCACTCTACTCTACTCTACTCCACTCTACTCCACTCTACTCCACTCTACTCTACTCTACTTTACACTACTCTACTCTACTCTACTCCACTCTACTCTACTCCACTCTACTCCACTCCACTCTACTCTACTCCACTCTACTCCACTCCACTCTACTCCACTCCACTCTACTCCACTCTACTCCACTCCACTCCACTCTACTCTACTCTACTCTGCTCCGCTCCACTCCACTCTACTCTACTCCACTCTACTGTACTCCACTCTACTGTACTCCACTCTACTGTACTCCACTCTACTCCACTCCACTCTGCTCCACCCAGCCTTAGCTAAGCTCAGCCCAGCCCAGCCCAGATCCACTCTGCCAGGTCTAGCCTTACCTCACTCTGCCCAACCAAGCCCAGCCCCACTCTGCCCACACCAGCCCCATTCTTCCCAGCCCAGCTTTGCCCAGCCCAGTCTAGCTCCACTCTGCCCAGCCCCATTCTTCCTAGTCCAGCCCAGCCCCACTCTGCCCAGCCTAGCCCAGCCCCACTCTGCCCAGCCTAGCCCAGCCCCACTCTCTACTGCGGGACCACAGCCACAACTTCGGCTTCCCTTCCTCATCAACAGCCCCTAAACCACACAGCAGGCTGCTGCACAGTAACCCTCTGACATAAGGGCCACCGACACAGGCAAGGCAAACACACACACACATGCACGCGCACACGCGCACACACACACACACACACACACACACACACACACACACACACACACACACACACACACACACACACACACACACACACACACACACACACACACTCTCAGGTCATCACATCCAGGGCCCATTTGCAGTTCTAACGAGTCCGTTTGAGACTCTGAAAAGGGCCCGTTGCCCAGAAAGCATTCTCTCGGCATGGAAACACTCCATGTGGAACTTTTTAAATTTTTGGGGGGTCCAAAGGACCCAAGGAGACCCGAACCAGAGGCCTTATTTATGTGACAAGAGAGAGAGCGAGCGAGACAGAGAGAAACAGAAAAAGAGAGAGAGTGAAAGAGAGTGTGAGAGAGAGACAGACAGAGAGAGAGAGAGCGAGAGAAAGACAGAGACAGAGAGAGAGAGAGTGAAAGAGAGAGTGAAAGAGAGAGGGAGAGACAGAGTGAGAGAGAGCATGCAAGAGAGACAGAAAAAGACAGACAGGGAACAAAAAAAGACAGAGACAGAGAGACAGGGACAAAGAGAGAGAGAGATAGAACAAGAAAAAGACACAATGAAAGAGCACAAACACGTCGTCGTGGGCTGAGCCCGTCGTCAGGGGCAAGACGTGGCAGAGGTCCTCGCTTTGTAATTGTGCAGCCGAGCAGCTGAGGCCGATGCCGAGGCCGAGGCCGAGGCCGATGCCCGAGGCGCTACCTGGTGCCAAGCCACGACTCGCATACACGCTCCGCACGCTAATGGGAAGCAGCCCAGCCCAGCCCAGCCCAGCCCAGCCCAGCCCAGCCGAAGGGCCAAGAGAGGGAGAGGGTGGGGGTGGGGGTGGGGAGAGGGACAGAGGAGGGGGCACAACTGGGGCAACAATACTCCAAATTTGAGAATAATCCAGTCACTCTGATGCCCAAACACCACCCACCCACCCACCAGCAACAGCAAAGCAACCATGCCAAGTACCAGAGGCTAAGGACTCAGTGAGGGTCATACAAGCAGTGATTCACTCAAACAGTCGTAAACAGCATCAACTCAGGACATTCGATTCAGTCAAGCTAATGTGTTCTAATAAGGGAGTTTAAGAAGGGGGAAAAGGATCAATGCAACAATAATAAAAGAAACAGATGACTTGTAATGTAATTAGACTCCACATTTAAATCAACATTACACACGCACACACACATCAATGTTGACAAGACAAGCTATAAAACATTATCTGGCTCTTTTCACATCTCACCTCATTTCATCTCATCTGCAGCTGTCTGTTTACTGCAAACACTGCCCTGATCAAGTGTCTAGACCACAAGGTTCTCATATCACAATCACGCAGGTGCTTTTAAACAGCATATGCCATACTCTGTATGAACATGTTTTTTCTCATAACGTTTTTGGTGTTTCTCATAAAGACCCAGGTTTGAAAACACAACTGCGTATTAAAAGAGGGTACAGCAAATCCTTAATGTGTCTGCGTGTGATGATGTGGGAGATAAAGGATCTTTTTAGTATGACATGTTTATATAGCTCGCTTTCATAGTTACTGGTGAAGGAATAAGTGTCAGTCAAATCAGTGAGGAAGATAGCTAGAACTCATACACACACAAACACACACACATACATAGAAGGACACGTGCGCATATACACACACAGACACACGTGCACACACACACACACACACACACACACACACTCACACACACACAGACACAAACACATACACACACATGCGCACAAACGCACATACACACACACATGCGCACAAACGCGGATACACACACAGACATGGGCATGCGCGCGCACACACACACATACACTCTCACACACACCACAAACACACACACACAACCCTTGGGTGGGCTCTTTCTTGCATAGCTGCGTCTGACTGGAGAGCACGGGAAGCCGAGTCACGGCGCTGACGCAATGGAAACTCTGCAGGCTTAAGCCCTTCGCCACAGAGGCGCATTCAAAGATGATGTCATCATCACCACCGCTGCTGCCACCGCCATCTTTGGATTTAATTGAAGTTTCCTGCTGCTGCTGTTGTGGAATGTGCTGGGCTGCCCCCATGTGCAGGCTCCCAGCGTAGGCACTTGGCATGCTGGCTGGCCTCAGCTTCGCTCAACGTGGTCAGGTTGTTTGTCTGTGTGTATATGTGTGAGTGTTTGAGAATGTAAGTGTATTTGTGTGTGTGTGTGTGTGTGTGTGTATGTGTGTATGGTTGTGTGTATGTGTGTGCATATTTGAGTGTGGTTATGTGTATGTGTGAGTGTAGTTGTGTGTATATGTCTATGCGGTGAGTGTGGATGAACATGTGTGTGTGTGTGAGTGTGTGTGTGCGCCTGTGTGTAAGTGGGTGCATATGTGCACATGTGCATGTGTGTGTGTGAGTGTGTGTGTCTGTGTATATGGTTGTATGTGTGTGTCTATGCATGTGTCAGTGTGCATGTATGCGTGTGTGGTCATGTGTGTGTTTGAGTGTGTGTGTCTATGGTTGTGTGTACAAGTATATGAGTGTGGTTGTATGTGTGTGTCTGTGCATTTGTGTATTGTGTGTATGTGTGTGTATTGTTGTGCATGTGTGGTTGCGTGAATGCGTGTGTGGTCTTGTGTTTGTGTGGGTGTATGTGTGTGTGTGTGTCTACGGTTGTGTGTATGTGTATGTGAGTGTGGCTGTGTGTGTCTTTGAGTGTGTGTATGTGTGTGTCTAGAGTTGTGTGTACTGTATGTGTGTATCTATGTTTGCGTGTATCCGTGTGTGGTCTTGTGTGTGTTTGAGTGAGTGTATGTGTGTCTACTGTGTGTGTGTGTGTGTGTGTGTGTGTGAGTGTGGTTGTGTGTATGTGTGAGTGTGGTGGGGGCCAGAGGCGATAAATAGGGGGCCAGTGCTGACAAGTCACTGCAACACGGACAGATGGAGCGTCGGCCTCAGACCAGGGCTGGAAGTGTATTCAGAAGGCCCGTGTGTTTTGGTACGGAGGAGCAGGGGGAAAAACCATTTCCGAGTCCAGGAAAAACTTTTAATTGCTTTTCAGAACATTCTCACATTCTCGCAGAACATTCATCAAGCGAAACACATCACTCACTGCACTGTCACTGTGTTGTGTATGTTTGAGTGTGTGTGTGTGTGTGTGTGTGTGTGTGTGTGTCTGTGTATGTGGTTGTATGCATGTGTCTCTGCATGTGTGAGTGTGTATGTGTGTGTGTATGAGTGGGTGTTTGAGTGTGTGTATGTGTGTGTGTTTGTGTGTGTGTGTGGGGGGGGGGGGGGGGGGGGGGGTAATAATTGTACGTCTATTCTGCTCTTTCATACTGCTAGGCTGCTCTATGTATAATGCTATTTATTGCAAGCGGCACTGGGTCTGATGCATGACATTTTATTAATGGTGTTTGCAATGCAATAAGATTGCATCCCAATTGTTGCACCTACTCCCAAAAATAGTTTGAAAAACAAACCTGACAGCGCATTCTTCTCTTGCCCCTCTTGGAACTTACCACACAACACACACATACCCCTACTAGAACCCACTCCCTAACACACACACACACATACACACACACACAGCCATACCACCACTGAAACCCACAGCCACATCACTGAACCCCACTACCCTTCTCAAACCTCCATTCTCTGAGCCAGCCCTGGGGTCTACAGTGAAACAAAATACATCTAAAGCCAACTCTGGAGTGTGTGTGTGCGTGTGTGTGTGTGTGTGTGTGTGTGTGTGTGTGTGTGGAGTTGTGTGTGTGTGGTTGTGTATGCTGAGTGTGTATGTGTGAGTGCCTCCTTCAGCCTGCGGCTCAACTCTTCTGCATAAGAGTCGTGATTTACGGATCATCTGAGTTGCTTCACCATTATCGATACTGGTCAGCGGCCAGCCAGGGATGTGGTGTTACCTTTTAAGTTTATTTACCTTATAAATCCTTTGAGGCGAAATTGGTTCTCTGCATTTATCCCAATTCCTGGATTAGTAAATTACACTGGAGCACACACCAACTTGGAGCAGTGGGCTGCTTGCCTGCAGAGGCACCCGGGCAGTGAAAAACTGCTTTCTTTTGGGCCCCTGCCACCCTTTCTGAGGTTAGGTGCCTTGCTCAAGGGCACTCCGGCCGTGCTCCAGTCAGGAATCGAACCCAAAACCCATTGGATTCAAGGCTGTAGCCCTAACCAGTAGGCCACAACCGCCCCCAAACCTGTCGAAGCCATGACTGCCGTGACCGCATCGAATATCACCACGGGAAGCAATAGATTGATTTCACCCCTCCCTCTTTCTCTCCCTTTCTCTCTCTCTCTCTGTGTCTCGCTCTCTTTTTCTTTTTCCCCTTCTCACTCTCTGAGGGGCGATTTGAATGGCGAAAAACTCTGCTTCCTTTTGGGCCCTTGCCACCCTTTCCATGCCAGGCCAAGCAACACTCAGCGGTAACAATGAGCATGTGTCAAAGTGGGTGCTAAGGAGACGAGAACAATCAAGTCATGACTGCTGTGGTTGGCCTTCTTCTACTTTTTCTACTGGAAGTTTATTTTGCTAGAAAAAGATGGCCGCCTTCACGGGCAAAGACTTTAGGTTTGAAGCTAGTTACCTTACACTTCAACCGTGCAGCAGCTTGGTGGGCTAATCTGGCTGTCTCCCACATAGAGGAAAAACTACACGACACACTGTGGCATTGTTAAGCGCAGAATCACAAGTAACAACACAACCTGACAGGATTGTTTCTGGCATAATGCAGCTAAATCAGGCATAAGCCATATGCTTATGCGCTTTCTGTGATCATAATCTCCCCAGCCCCACGCAAGTGATCTCAATCATGGAGCTTGCGGGCTGGCTGGCTGGCTTCTCTTTTCAAGCACGTCTGTTTGTTTTAAAACGAATGGTTAAAGAAGCACAGACGCAGAGATTGGAGTCCTGCAGAAAAACTGCGACTTGCTTACTTTCTTTTCTTTTCCCCTGCACAAGGGGTCCTATGGCCAACACAAACAAATCTCTGTGGCCCTGCATTCCGTTTTAATGCACGAGTATTAGGCAGACCCGTGCGAGAAATAGCCGTAGGTTTTTCCTAAAACCGTGCTTTGATTTATGTACGCACAAAAGCATGCAAGGCAAGCAACATGCAAGGCAAACAACATGTGACTCCCCCCCCAGCCCCATCCATCCACACACACACATCCACACACACACATGCACACACATGCACACACACACACACACACACACACACACACACACACACACACACACACACACACACACATGCACACCAGCTTGGGAACGGCATTTAAGCTGCACAACTCCCCATCTGCAATCTGTAGACCTGCCCAGTTCCGATATAGCCTGACATCTGACCAGCGGAGCAGAACTTTCCGAAATGATCATTATGTAATTAGACCGCTAATACCGGCAGCACCCTAAATTGCCAAAACCCCGTCTGTGTGCCACTCAAAGCCCCGAAATTCCCTCTTCCAAAAACATCCCCTCAAGCCTTCGTTTTATTCCCCCCCCCCCTTTAGTCGTCCTTTGCTGTACAGTGGTCTATTCTTGGCTTGCATGTTTTACAGCGCCGTTACATTTTCGAGGTTCAGCGTTTACCGAGACCCAAGTATGCGTTTACCGCGTATAGTCCGCGCTTAACAACTTGGGCCTGTTACACAATGCCGTTTTTTCGTGTTCTTCCCAAAGTGCCCCCAGGGCTCCAAATTGTGCAGGAAAAGAGGATGCAGGGGAGTTGAGAGTCCTATCAGGACGAATGCTTTATTAAGCCATAATTGCTTCCGTGGTTTGCAATCAGAGACCCAGTCAAGCGTGTGTGTGTGTGTGTGTGTGTGTGTGTGTGTATGTATGTATATGTGTGTGTATGTGTGTATGTATGTATGTGTGTGTGTGTGTGTGTGTGGGTGGGTAGTGGTGGCGGTGGGGGGGTCAGGAAGAGAAGGCGAAAGCTTGAAGTGAAGTTTTGGAAAAAAGGAAATTTTGGGCAGTGGTCCCAAGGTAGCCAGACAGCGAACGCCTGTTCTGAAAAGTGGTTCTCTTTATAAAAGGCTATGAAGTCAAGGACAACCGTCGGTTTACGATTAGGACAAAAACTTTTTCTGCAACTCCTCATAAGTTTGCTGAAGCTCGAACTAAAACTCATGTTGAAACACTCACAGTGATGCCTTTCAACAGATGTTTCCCGTTGGCTTTCGCGCAGCGAGTGTCCGCGTTTCGGCACCACTTTTGGAAAAGTTAAACTCCACACCAACGCTTGGCCACTTGTCCAGTTGAGGCCATGCCCAGCAAATAAGAACGAGAAAATAAGAAGAGAAAACCCTAAGTGACTTAGAGGGTGTTAGAGGGTCTTGGAGGGTGCCTTGTTCTCTCTCTCCTTCTCCCCTTCTCCCCTTCCCCCCTCTCAATGAGTTTCCACCCACAGAAAACCTACCCCTGTGTTTATTTTTCGTCTCTTGAAGGGAACTTGGAGACGTAGCACACCTCCGTTTTATGGCTTGGCTTCATTCAACCACTTGTCACACAATCATTTTATTAAACAAAATAAAAACAAATTACAATCCATATTTCTGTTTTATAGCAGTTTCCCCGACTTTGCAGTAATCCTAGGCGTAAACCCTGAAGCTCAGAAACAAGGCAAGGATGAGCCAAGTCTGACAACAGGCCAGAGCTTTGGGAGGATTCTGATCCAGGAGTTCTGAATGGGCTCCATGGCAGCATAGGCTGCAGCTTAGGGGTAGACTATAATTCAACTTGGACAAGATAAAAATAGACAGGTTATGACAGCTCATTATCTCCGCGCGAATGCTCACCACGCGTTTGACGATTTGAAATACAACATCGGTGTGTGCGCATGTGTGTGTGTATGTGTCTGCATGTGTGTGTGTGTTTGTGTGCATGTGTGTGTGTGCACACGTGTCTGTGTGTGTGTTTGTGTGTATGTGTGTGAGTGCGTGTGTCTGTGTCTATGTGTGACTGCACGTGTGTGTGTGTGTGTGTGTGTGTGTGAGAAGATATAAATATGTAAATAAATCCCGCTTAGTGCCAGCAGCAAAAGGTGCGAGCGTAGGCTTGTGGTAGCGGTACCTTCAGAAGTGGGCAGGCCTCCGCTTTGGGCCTCTGCCAGCGGCTCAATCTCTCCAGACTCAGATAGGGTCACGTCTGCAGCTGGATGAAAAACAGAAAAAAGGGGAGGAAGAGAGGGAGGGAGAGAAGGAGGGAGGGACGGAGGGAGAGGAAGAACTGTTAGGGAGTTGCAAACTGACACAGCCTTGGAATAGCACACTTACCGGGGGACTAGTGATGAAACACAGCAACAGGATGATGGGAGATTTAATACACTAGGAATGGGGCTTTTTTTGACAGTCAACCCTCTGTGATTCAGTTTTTTTATGATAGGTTTTAGGAAACAGACAAGCAAAGCAAGAACAGAAACACACTGACCATCATCACCATAAAAACCTAGTAACAACACAACAAGAAACATATGCAACACCCAAGATTAGAAAGACAAGTAAACTCTGATTTCTGATGTTAAAAGAGAAAAAGATTTTATTACATTACTGATAAGACTGTTAAGCCAGAAAATCGCATCAATAAAACTCTGAGAAACCAGGAAAAGTCTTCGCTGCATTTACCTTATCTTCTCTAAATCTCAGAATCCACTCTGCCTCAATAAAGTCATTAACTGTGACTTTTAGTGATGTTTAAGTACTGCACCACAGACGTATGTAATTACTAGCGTACTGCTTAATTGCATTCCTACACAATGCTTGAGGTGCTCCCGAACCCCGGCACCAAGTGCGATTTAGTAATTTCAGGTCATCATTCCGAGAACCCGCTGCTCACATTCTTGCCTGCCGTACCCGATACCACTACACTTGTCGAGACTTATTTATGCAGTGTAGCAGGAATGACCGAAGAAGCAAAAATAATTTAATTCCAACTGCATTTCATATTTCATATCTTTAACCCAGCACTTGTCATCGAAACTCCACCAAACAAATGGCTTTAGTGAAGCAAAGTCCACAGACCCTGAAGCAGTTACAGTGAGGAAGTGCAGACGGCCTGTCCAGCTGTTTATGGAAGTGCTCTGGGCCGTGCCCCTGCACACATCTGGCAGTGCTGAGGTCAGCCTCCATAGTTAAGACTGCATCCCATCAGCGCCTGGCCCCGAGAGCCTGGAATGCGCCTAGAGGGGGCCGAGCCATTAGCGCATTAATGAGCCGGCAGTGAGGAGGATGACTACCCCCACAGCCCCTGTCCACTCCAATTCACACCACCCAGCGCTTACAGTGGACAGGCATGCTGTGGTAGGATGGAGGTGTGTGTGTGTGGGGGGGGTCCAACAAAACAACACACACACACACACACACATGGTTGGGAAGGTGTCTAAGCACTCACAAACACACACACGCACACACACAAACACAGATGCACACATACACACACGCTCAAATACACCACACACATGGTAAAACACACACACCCACACGTACACACACACACACACACACACACACACACACACACACTGCACATAGTGTGACAAAACGCCGGTGACCCCAATTAAAAAAGTGTCTCTGGCTTGTTTAATTTACACTTCTGCCTGCGGGGTTTTCGCTGCTCTGGCGACACATACGTAAGCTCTTTAGTTAATCAGAAATAAACATTTGCCCTAGGAAAGTCCCCAAGAGTGCTCTGTGTATACTGTGTGTGGGCAAGAGTGAGTGAGTGAGTGGGTGAGTAAGTGAGTGAGTGAGTGAGTGGCTGTGTGTGTATGTGTGTGTGTGTGTGTGTGCGCGTGTGAGAGAGTGTTAAAGTTTATATGTGTTTGTGTGAGAGAGAGAGAGAAAGAGTTAGAGTTTATGTGTGTGTGTGTGTGTGTCTGTATATGTGTGCGTGTTTGTGTATGTGTGTGTGTGTGTGCGCGTGTGTGTATATGTATGTGTGTGCGTGCATGTGTGTGTGTGTGTGTGTGTGTGTGTGTGTGTGCGCGCGCGTGTTTACGCAAGACAGTGTCAGAAAGAAGGTTGGCTGTGTTTTGTTGAGCTGGAGTTTTATGATGGCTAGTTTCCACACAACCTCAACGGCTCAGTAGGTCTGGCACAGGTGAGAGCCATCACGCTGAATAGTAAACACACACACACACACACATAAAAACACACGTACACACATGTACACACACACGCACACACACACATGCGAAAACACACACACACACACATATCAATAAATCCTTTGCTGAATATGCGTGTGGTCACCTGAAATGTATACAAATAAGCTAAACTAAATAGGCATAAAAAACAAGCTGCAGTTTGGTAAAGCTTTGGACCACGAAGGCCACATATTAAGCAGTTGATTTATTACCTGTTCAGCCAAGTAATCACATTTACACTACTTCCTTTACACTACACATCTTCAAATATAGCAAATGCTGTTTCAAAACCAGGGCTGAGGCACCGCATACTGTCTCACAGCACAACATACTGTAAAAGTGACGTAAAAGTCCCCTTAACTTGTGCTGATTATTCTTTGCTCAATACTCTAGAGAAAAGCAATTGCTTGAGCTCATCGCTGTTAACATCCAAAGCTAATCGAGTGAGCAGGCGTGACAGCACTGGGGTGTCACTGACATCCCCGTGAGAATTCTTGAATTACTGCTGCTATCAGGGCCTCATCCCCAGGCTGGAGGATGTTCGCTCTGGCTAAGCGGGACTTGCTGTGGACTGTGCGGCACTGATAAGTTATGGCCCCCCCCCCCGCCCCCCCCCCAGGCGGCCAAGAACAACACAGACAGTGGGCTGTTCCCATGTCAAATTATCATTTCATTGTTTAAGTTATACAGTTGGGGAACACTTGTACACACACTCCCATCCCATCATCATCCTCCTCCTCCTCCTCGTCTTCTTCTCCAGGGCCTTCACGTCAAGGGAAAAAAAAAAAAACGTACGAGATAATTTCTCGACAAGTGAGACTTAAGAAACATGGGTGTAATCATGTGTAATTTACAGCTGCTTTTTTCGTGTGAAAACATCACATTCACACAGGCTCTCCAAAACATGCAACAACATCCAGTTCCTGGAAAACGCCAGAGGCTATGAAAGAGGGATATGAAAGCTGACCCTGGCAACGAGACGAGAGGAGAGGAGAGGGAAGGAGGGAGGATTGGAGTGTCTGCAGGCAGAGAGATGGAGGGGGAGAGATGAATGGCCAACGTTTCCATCTGGCGGTCGACCAAAATGATTTGTGTTCACACGGACTGACAAATGAAGACAAAGTTGTTAATTGTTGTTGCGGGTTCCGCTTCGCAGCTCGGCTGCCAGCCCCAGTTGCCCTGCCTGACGGGGAATTTGTCATTGGCTGGGACTCGGCGTGCCACTTTACACAACCACTCATCTGTGTCTGTTTTCGTTGGATCCGTTACATTGTGTGTCAATAATAATGACACGTGCACCGACCAACCGAGAGGACTACTCTTGCCTCGAGCCGAGGCCCGTGTAAAACATACTATGCAGCATTGCAAAGCTAAAAAAAATATATATATAACTTTGTGCAGCACGCTGTGTACTTTCCATTAGGTGGGGTCAACATTTGCAAACATATTAATGCGTCTCACCTGTGTGCAGAGAGAGAGCTGGTTTTCACAGGGTGTCCCATGCAATCCACAACTCCCATATTGTCCCCACCTCTTAACACGCTACACCCCTACACCCCCCCAACCCCCCCTCCACCCCCCTCACCATCCCTCTCCTCCGTTCCCCTCTCAGGGCCTTGGGAGCAGCCTGCGCTGGGGAGCCCAAAGTGCAGCTGAAGGCAAGGGGGGCCCAACAAAGGCTCCAGTGTGGAGCCCGGGGGCCCCGGAGTGGCTGATCTGATTATTTTGGCTCGACCCTGCCGGCGGGGTCGGGGTGCGTGCGTGCATGCGCGTCCCCGAGCGCTACTGAATCGCGCCCTTTCACGGCAGGATTCTCCCCTTTCAGCAGGCTCCTCTCCTGGCAACGGCGGCCCTGACCGAGCCCTGGGCCCACGCTCCTGCACAGCCGGCTCGTAAAGACAGAGAGGGAGAGGGGAGAGCATGGACAACACAGGGCTGAGGAGAGAGAGGGGAAGAGAGAGAGAGAAACAGAGAGAAACAGAGAGAGATAGAGAGACAGATAGAGAGACAGAGAGAGAGAGAAGGAGAGAGAGAGAGAAAGAGAGAGAACGAGAGTGAGAGAAGTAAAGTGAGTGGAGGGGGGAGAGATAGATCGGTAGAAAGAGAGAGAGGGGAGACCATGGACAACACAGGGATGAGGAGAGAGAGAGGAGACAGTGCACAGGACAGGGGTGAGAGGGGAGAGAGAGAGGGGGGAGAGATAGAGACAGAGAGAGAGAGAGAGAGAGAGAGAGAGAGAAAGAGATAGAGAGAGAAAGAGAAGAGAAAGAGAAGTGTAATGAGTGGAAAGAGGGAGAGATAGATCGATAGAGAGAGAGAGGAGAGACCATGGACAACACAGGGCTGAAGAGAGAGAGGGGAGAGAGAGAGAGACAGAAAGATTGATCAATAGAAAGACAGAGACAGAAAGAGAGAGAGAAAGAGAGAGAGAGAGAGAGAGAGAGAGAGAGAGAGAGAGAGAGCGAGAGAGAGAGAGAGAGAGAGAGAGAGGAGAGAGAGAGAGAGAGAGAGAGAGAGAGAGGAGAGGACCATGGACAACACAGGGCTGAAGAGAGAGAGAGGGGAGATCATGGACAACACATGGCTGAGGAGAGAGAGGGAGAGAGAGAGAGAGAGAGAGAGAGAGAGAGAGAGAGAGAGAGAGAGAGAGAGAGAGAGAGAGAGAGAGAGAGGAGAGACCATGGACAACACAGGGCTGAAGAGAGAGAGAGGGGAGATCATGGACAACACATGGCTGAGGAGAGAGAGGGAGAGAGAGAGAGAGAGAGAGAGAGAGAGAGAGAGAGAGAGAGAGGAGAGAGAAGTGAAGTGAGTGGAGGGGGGGGTGATAAATCGGTAGAAAGAGAGAGGGGAGACGAAGGACAACAGGGAACGGTGAACAGCACAGGGCTAAGGAGAGAAGGGGGGAGAGAGAGAGAGAGAGAGAGAGAGAGAGAGAGAGAGAGAGAGAGAGAGAGAGAGAGAGAGAGAAAGAGAGAGAGATAGAGACGGAGAGAGAAAGAGAGAGAGAGTCATCAATCAATAGAAAGAGTGTGAGAGAGAGAGAGAGAGAGAGAAAAAGAAGTGAAGAAGGGAGGCACAGAATGGAGGGGGGGGAGAGATAGGTCTACTGAAAGAGAGAGAGACAGACAGCAAAAAAGAAAGATGAAGTGAAGCAGAGTGCTGCAGGCCCCCTCAGGGGCAACTGGTCTTCTGGGGCAACTGGGAGATAAGGAGAGGGGGGTTTGGCAAGAAATCGAGGGCTGTAGTAAGGTGATGGATAGTGGGGGTGCTGTGTATGTGTGTGTGTGTGTGTGTGTGTGTGTGTGTGTGTGTGTGTGGAGTGGACGGACGAAGATTGGAACGAAGGGGAGGCCGGGGTTGCGTTGGCGCGTCCCAAAATGTAGGAGCTTGTTAACACTCCCGAGGCCCCCCTCAGGGGGGTCATTCATACGGGACCGCTTGCCAGAGCCATAAAAGAAAACGCCACAAAATAAAACGGCTTCGGTTTCTCGGCGCGGTGCGTGGGCCAGCCAGCGGGCGTCTGAAAAATATACTAGCAGCAGGAGCTCCCTGGAGCCTCCCCCGTCTCGGGCCGCGCACGTATATATTTAACGGTGGCCCGTTTTATGCCCTTTAATGGCATCGTTACGGCACAAAAAACGTTAGTTCATTTTGTTTTGTTTTGGACCCCACCAGCAGACTCTCATTTCATCACATCACAGTCGCCTGGTGCACTGTAAAAAACCCCACCAAGTCTTCCACCATGCTACTAAGCAGCCATCATCAGGGACCTGGCCTGCGAAAGAGAAAAACTGTGAAAACACTTAAAAACCTCCCCTGAACGTGGAGAAATGCTTAAAATGAGGTGACAAGCATGAAGACCAGTGCCAGGCAGTGCCCAATGGCAGCCAGAAGTGTTGTGACCTGGATAGCCAAGGAAGAAAGACAAAAAAAAGAGTCTTGGGAACTATTGCAACACACACACTTTTCCCTCCACTCTGCACTCGGGCAAGGAAACAAAAAACAAACGCTGTGTGTAAACCTACCATATCCGACTCTCTTCGGGGGAATTTTGGGGCGAGCGTGAATAAGGGGGCACTTGAAATTTGTTGGCACCGCACTCCGTCACCACGGCGAGGCCCACTCAATCCCTCAACACTCACATTCCGTTCACATGCGGGCCCAAACTAATGGCACTTGTTGGGCGTACCACACTGGGATTAACTGCAGAAAGTACAAGTCCATATATAACCCTATATTAGTCCTACATGTGTACTCAAAGCAACACTTAAGCACTTTTCCTCTTTGGTCGCCCTGGTGGAATTGTCTTTCTCATGTCTCATCGAACTACAGATCGGCGACCTACTTTTGCAAACTTGCAAAGTGCAGTTATAGCCCATGGAGGGTTGCAAAGCAAATTCAGAAGGGCCATTCACCCTGTTACGAGTTGATGAACCACTAAAATGATTTTGAAAACATTATTTTAACGTTGGAAAAACTACTTAATGTTGCTTTAAAACAGGTGTCTTCCCTAGTCGCTTCATCAACCAAACTGAAGAGTGTTGCTAACTGGAATCAGCTGGTTTAGTTACAAGACTAAGCGAAAACATTATAGCTCTTACTTACAGGCCAGACAGTTCCACTTCTGGTGTAGACCACTAAAAGGTGCCTAGAGCAGCAAAGAATAAGGCTCTCTGCTCAAATATGCTCAGGGTCTCCAGTGACAGCATATCACAGCGTGACTGTGACTCTCATTTTGCATGTGAATTACACACTACATTTCCCACGACGGACTCGTAAAATTACCGCAGCAAACCCATTTTCTGCACAGGACAGATGTCTTTGCATGCTTGGGATTGATTACAGTATATTATGATGGAACCAGCAGAGGAGACCCAATACACAATATATACATCCCACCACTTAAAAGCCATTTTGCTACTGAACTACTTTTTTCCCCTCTTGCATGTGGCACCATTTTGTTGCATCCTTTCATGGTATTTATTTATTTGGGCTCTTCCTCCAGGGTGACTGGTTGGGGATGGTGCATCACCCTAACACCGCAGAGTAACCACAAGCTGTTTTGGTATTTTAAAACTAAGTTCCATGACAAAATCCAACATCATGTATGTTTATGAAATGGTTGTATTATTTGAAAAAAAAAAAACCTTTAAAAAAGGCCATGTGCTGACCGACTGGTCTTAGAAATCAATAAGCAAAAGTGCTTTGTAGTACAGAGTTACACAGTTTTGGGCTGAACTATGAGTCACCTGGCAAGAACAGCTGCAATCTTAAACAACAATGTTTGCTAAATTGTAAAATACCTGGATGTAATAGTCCATGTGCTTGATTTGGATTCCAACTCGTCATACCACAATTGCTTTAAATTGTGCATTGCAGTGGTGTGGTGATTTGGAATAGCTTGAGCAAATCAAATTGTGGTGGGAAAATAGTTACTGGGGCAAAAGTCAACGCCCTGCGAGCACGCTAAACAAAAAAAATATGATTAATGATGGCCTAAATTATCTAAATACGTCCCTAAGCCTTTTCTTGCTGCACTTCACATGGGTGATAGCAAAGGCAAAGCAATTTAAAGTCGACAGGAAGGGCTACACCCAAGGAGAACAGGGTATCAAACTAAAAAAAAACATTTAACTTCAGTAATTAGGATTCCGGCATGTGTTGATTTGCATGTAGTATGACTGATGCATAGATGATTTTGTGTGTGTGTGTGTGTGTGTGTGTGTTTTGGAGGGGTGGGCTTTACGTGAAGTGTAGTCTTACATGGAAAATTGGCTATAGGTGTAAAGCAGAAATTATGTGTGCATTTGAGTGCATGAGGCAAGAAACCTCACAGTAATAGTAGGCCTATACTGTAAGTGACTCTGTGTGTGTGTGTCTGAAATGTGTCAGTGAAGCAATAGTGGAAGACAACGGAGCAATAGTGGTTCCCAGCTTTTATGGAGGTCTGATGCTCTTGCCAGAGCAGATGTGTGACACACCAAATGAAGTGACTTCTTACAAACCTGCACTTGTGGTGTTCCTGATTGATCTCGTTTTCATGTCTGCAACACATTACATCATGTAGTACGTTCAAACTGCACGTATTAATAACAAATTAGGCGTGCGGTCAAAATTGTGACTTGGCTGCATTTAAAAGCCATTCAATCAAATCATGTCAATGAAAGAGACTTTGAAGCACACAACAGCCTACACACAAGACACCGGAGTGGCATGATGTCATTGCAAATCCAAACCACTTCCTGCGTACACTCGTCAATCTGTGACCACCACACACTCCTACATTGCTTCATTTAACCTCACATCATTTCCTCGCTCTTCAGGCACACCTGGAAACGGCGTTGGGAGGGAAGGAAAGGAGGGACGTATACCAGCGCAGTCCATCTTTCGCTCTGCTCCGTTCCGCTCCGCCTGTGTCATGTATGCAGTCCACACTCCACACGTTACATGTCGTAGCTGCCTGCGCAGCTAAAAATACACCGGCGCAAAATGTTTGATTCCCCCGGAGTTCGTTGTGTGTGTGTGTCTCTGGGCCAAGTGTAATTACATGGGAGTGCGCGAGCTCTCCTCCTCAGATCTTCCACACAAATTATGGGATAATAACAGTTCTCTCCACAGACATAAACTCCACTGCGCCGAACTCACAACGGTTCCGTGTTTATCGTCAGGAATTCTGGTAGTCATAACAAGGTCTCTAAATATAAAAGTGCAACAGGTCATTAGGCAAACAGAGAGAACATGTCATAGGGTGTGTAAGTGGGTGGGATAGCATCCCCAACCCCATTGTTAGGTGTTAAGGGATGCACATCGACTCCCTGCTACCCCCTAACTCAATCCATGTCATCAGGCTGGCACCATGCTGTGACAGCTGGTCTTAAGGACTCAGCCTCACACTGCAGGACTGCTGTAATAAATCAGATGGGAGTATCTGCCAGGCAGAATCCAGGGAAAATATGGGCAAATAATCCCCTCCCCAAACTACTTATTTAGGGTTTTTAGGACTCTGGGTAGCTTGAGGTAGAGAACACAACGTAACTGAAAATGGCCCTGCAGATCATTAAAGAAAAAAATAATAAAAATAAAATCAAACCCCAAAAAAAGAGGCCACGTTACACAACACTACTCAACAGTGAGATAAAGGGCCAAAGAAATGAAGGCCGACTCTAAGCCGGTCAAGTAATTAAATCAATTTACATGATTGTGCTGTGAATAATGGCGGTCTTAGGCAAGACCATGCGCGGCACGAGCAAGAAACGACTTGGCGATCATCCAAGGGACAACACAATTACAGCCCCATAATTTGACATTTTACCATGAGAGCAAACCCTCAAAACTTCATTAAAAAAAGACCCACAGAACCCAAGACTCCGGTCTGGCTGCTACCGAACTTTTTTTTTTGCTTTCTTTTTTTCTAAGTGATTGATTTCAGGGCTCATAAGTCATCTGTTAGTTAATTAGTTCTTCATCATAAAAGCACCTGAAGGTTCCCATGCAGAGAAAAACCACGGACCCCAGTGCAGCAGGAAATGCTCATTTGTAAGAGCCCGGGGCAGGCATATTTGATGTGTAGCCCAGCACACATCTTTTCATAAGGCATCAAGTCGCGAGGAAGTTGGAGAGGGGAGGTGGGAGAGGCGGTGATGGTGGTGGGGAGGGAGGGGGGTTTGAAAAGCCGAAAGCTGACTGAGGATTTGGAGCCTGTTTCTAGATGGGATACTACTCTGGGGTTGCACCGGGCCCCGGACCTGAGCCGGATGTTGGCCAGATCGAGACCGGAGAGATCGATCCAGCAACCACCATCTGTGTGCTGTCTGCACAACCAGACTTCCACCACCCCACCCCCGCTTCTCTGTGGGGGTAATATAACCACTCCAAAGCCGGTGGTGGTGGCGGGAGCGCTGGGCTTGCCTTGGACACGGCCCCCCCCCTTGCTTGCCTGGCTGCCTGGAAGATGTCCCGACCATTTCCTCCTACTCTTCCACCAAGGCCCAGAAAAGGAAGCCAGAGCCTGGAGGGAGAAGCTTGAGTTGACACGCTTAGCATCACACGGCTAGCACGCTTTCCAAAGGACCGAATCAAAGCCGGACAGAAACCACCCCATTACACTGCAGTGACATCTCCATAAACGGCTCAACTGGTGGATACAATGGATCTTGTTTGTTTTTGTATGATAGACAAAATCACAAATCAAATGAGTTTTGCTTTTAGAATATGTAGGCCTCCTGGTTTGGTAGGTGACAAAGTGACAGAGTGACAGGCATATATGAGAAATGTTTTATGTATGTGTAACACACAAATGTGGACAAATCAAAAAAGCATGACTGTGCTTCCAAATGACAAAATAGGGTCTTTGCAAAGAGGACAGACATTCACCAGAATCACTGGCTGTTTTTCAGTTCTGAATTTACACAGCGCTTACCACAAGGAGGAAGATGAAAATCATTATCGCAAATCTTTGCCTCTTTGATTTATTTTAGCCTTCTGCCGTCTGTCAGAGAACAAGGTGAGTAAACAAGATTAATGCTGTAGGCAAACAGTTTAGGCTGCGATTACACAAAATTGGAGCCCACGACGCGCTCCTCACCCACTGCAAGTTTGGACATTTTCCCCCCCAACAAACAATTTAGTGGAGATGAATTCATAAGGCCCCATAATTTAATCTCTCTAGACTTCTCAGAGCGAGGAGGGAAGAAAAAGCAGCAGGCCCACGCCAGTACAAACATTAAGGACACGAGTTATCTGACTGGCTGGGTGTAGATCAAAGGGCAGCTCTACCCAGAGACTCCACAAGCTACACTCCCTGCGGGCAGCCATGTTTGTGGTTGTGTTCAAGTACACACACGAGCACGGAAATACACACACAAATACACACACACACACAGACACACACACAGATACAAAGATCATCACAGATGCACACACACACACACAAAAATACATATACACAAACACACACACAAACACACACAACGGACACAAAGACAAATCACAGACGCACACACACAAATACAAATACATATACACAAACACACACACACACGCAACCACAAGCACACACACAGACCCACACTCAGACACATACACATGCACACACACACACACACACACACACACACACACACACACACACACACACACACACAGTGGATGTTAGTAACATCCACCAAAGAACACTTAAGCAGGCAATGGGGTCAATGGGTTTTCAATTCATCCACGGTTATCATAGGCAGTGGAAATGTAGGTCCGTGTGGTGAGAAGCACTCTACACTCCGGGAGAATTCATATGGAAAGACAGCCATGAATATCTCGAATATCATCCGTCTTTCCAGTGGCTGTTCTGAGTCATTTGGTGCCCTAGAAAAACACATTAAAACACTCAACCCCTTCAAGAATTACATTAGGAATAAGAGGACAATAAAAATATCCCATGTGCAATTCTCTGTGTCAACTATTGCATGTACGGTATCCACCAAATGGCCTCAGCTTCAGCACATCCACAGATCTGCACGGTCAGTCTCTATTTCCCCACACATGCACAACTTTATAAATCCACAAGAGCTAGGAGTCCCGTTAGGTATATATAGTGCCTTGATGTGGGCTGGGCGCTCTGCTGCCGGGCTGACTTATGGCCTCGTCCGCCCGTATAAGGTCACGATAGAAGCCATGAAACAAAACCAGAGGCGACTGTCCAACTTTTTTTTTTTTTTTTTCGCTGAGTAAATCATGGTCACCACCTCAGCAGCAGCAGCAGTGGCACCAGCACCAGCACCATCAGAAGCAGCTGGCTGCACCAGGAGAGGTGGTCCTGCGTGCTCTCGGACCTACATCCGTCAGTGTTGTTCAGCTGTGCCTCCTTTAACTAGCCGTTACCTTAGAAACCAGAGTCCACGGTGTGGCGGCGTTAGGCTCCGTGAGCTTTTTTAATGGTTGTCCTGAGGGATGCGGAAGAGGATGGCTGTGTGGGCTTGGTCCGCCTCCACCCAGGCAAGACAGCGAACAACGAGCGAGGGTTGCCCCCTTTGGAGCGACCACATGTGTGATGCACCTTTCTGTTGCCACGCGATGTTATAGCCGCTGCTCCTGCACACTACAACATACGGTTGCAAGATGGTGAAATATACACTGGTAGTTGTGCTTTGGGATGTCTTAGGTCTTAAGTCTTAAGTGTTTTTTTGTTTAATAAGTTGCAGAGTAAAGTGGTTCCAGTGGAACTGGTAAGGGTTAAGGTTATTAAGGCGGACAGCAGAGGGGACGGCTGTAAAACCACAACCTCTTCTCAGGAAATCAGGAAACAGGAGCAACCCCCCACCCCACCCCACCTTACCCCACCCCTGCCTCCTCCACCCCACAACCCCTTTTATGTTAACTTTCCCCTTGGAACATTCTGGATAAATAAACACAATCTGGAAAGAGAATCATAGGAATGATCCCTGTATGTGTATGTGAAGGAGAAAGAAAGACAGTGAGAGAAAGAGAGAGAGAAAGAAAGACAGAGAAAGAAAGAGAGAAAGAGAGAGATAGAGAGAGCGAGAGAGAGAGAGAGAGAGGAGAAGAAGGACGAAGAAAGAGAGAGCGAGAGAACACCAAATTAGGGGACCAAAAGAGCTTTAATATATGTCTATGCAATAAGCAATCTGTATGCTTTGCAGATTCTGAACTGGAACACGGCCTTCTCCAAAACCTTTTCCCCTCTTTGATGTTGTAAATCTGTGTAATTTAAGAAATATTTGGTTTCAAAGGGATCAGTAACAATGTTCAGCAAGGGGGGCCCTTTCCCATTTCAAAACTGAGGGTCCCTCGAAACAGACCTTGAGTGCACAAGTAGCTGCCGCATTAGGACAGACCACTCAAAAAATATGGCTGAAGAGACAGAGAGGGAGAGCGATCAACCACAGCGTACCTCTGCACCATCTAGAGTTTAAAGAGGGAAAAAAATAATCTCCAATGTGCTCACTGCCTTTGATTCTACCCAGGAAGCAGCTTGCTGTGACGGGCCAGATCAGTGCCAGATCAGTGCCAGATCAGTGCCACATCGTGCCCGTAATCTGCAGCTATCTGGAAACCCACAACGCCAGTTTGGTAACCTCAGCAGGAAGGAAAGAATTTGTCTTCTGAAACCCCTCCACCACCAAATCCCCCTGTGTCGTGTCAAATCATTTTTCATTTTGCTTTGTCAACAAGAAAGCCTTTCACGATGAAAAGAGCAACTACCACTTATAAGGAAGGCTCTGGAACAGCACTAGGCGTTTGAACGGTTAAGGTCTGCAGGAGTTAAGGTCTGCAGGAACCAGTACACATTAACAGGAGGACCCTGGCACCCACTCCCACTCTAGCGATTCCAGATGCACTCATGCAAGAAAAAAAAATTCCCTTTGTGTCAACGGCTTTCTCACTGTTTGTCTCTTTAAGAGTATGATGACAGAGCTTCTACATGGGGATGCGGGTGGATACATAACAGAAAGCAGGCCAGAGAAGAGCATGGACGCCTTTGGCTTAAAACGACAGGACATTCGGCCAACATGTTTTCACAGGTTGTTTGAGAAAACAGCTCGGCTCTGCTTGTTATGAGGGCAGCCAGCACTTGGCCTGATGGTTTTATGGCAAGACTTGCATTGGATTTCAATTACAAGCAAGTTGCTATGTTTTACAGAAAACTCAATGACCAGTTAATTGTAAATAAAAATCATATAATCATTTTTATTATTATTCTTGATTGATGGTGCCCTTGACGGGGAAACTCAGAGAGTTTGGAAATGCTCTGGTGTATACAGATGAACTTGTACTCTGGTGTATACAGATGAACTTGTACTCTGGTGTATACAGATGAACTTCAGTTTGCAGCTTGTTGACCAAACCACGGGTTAACAAATTGGTTGTAATGTTAAGGACTCCAGAGGCTCTTTGTTTGCCTGGATGTTTGCTCCACATACGTGCGTCCAAAGCCTCTAACCCACACTTGATGTGCTCTCAAATCCCCAACAGCTTGACACTGGTGACTCATGGGTCATTCACTAGGCTTGGCGTGGTGTGAGGCAGCACTTCTGGGCCCAGGGGGGTTCTGGGATGTGGAGTCTGTACAGACAGCTGAGCCTAGTCCCACCCCCCCCCCCCACCCCATCCCAACTCCATCCCCAACCCCTATCCCTATCCCACTCCACAACCTGAATCAGCCACTTGTGTCTCTCAGAGGCAGGAAGACTCACAGCTGCAATGAGGAACTTTCACTGAAGTCGTTTAGAAGACCAGCAGGCCTTGCTCTGTTGGCAGGAAGGGCAAAGGCTTCTGTGTGCCTCTGGCCCGTCTCCAGGAGCCTTTAAAGCAGCCCTTAACTCTAAATTCGTGGTTGTCGAGTGATATTACATTCTTCATAAGGCTCGCCAAATGGAGTCTCCGTTTGGAAGTGAAAATGCTGGAAGCCAAACTTAATGGCCATATTAGTGAGTCATAAGCAGGTCTGCTGTGTGCCTTTAAAGGCCACAGTAACAGGGTTAAGAGGCAACAACTTGCCGTCTCAGGCAAACATGTGGCAACAGTTAACGTGACGTTCTTAAAACACAATGGAGAACTGTCCACCTCGAATAATTCCCTGATTTTTAAAACTACCGATTCACCCGTAGATGACATTGATGGCTAAATTGCTCTTGGATGTTCTGCCTCGAAAATCGTCCAAAGCAACTGTTATCCTGTGTCTCAGCTTTCACGGAGCTGGGCAGATCAAGGGCAAATCTGATCAGCCAAGATGGAGACTGGAGAGGGGGCGCAGAAGGTGGAGCAGGGAATGTGGAAATGTGAACATTGTCTTGTTCCCCGACGCGCCTGCGAGCTACCATCGACCGGTCTCAAAGGGGCACAGACGTTTTCTGGACCTTGCTTCTTCTGATTTTCAATGCTGCTCCTGGAAGGCTGACAAAACACACATTAACCAAAATGTCAGTGTTGCAACGGGGCTCGTCTGACTGGGCCTGATGTAGGGCTGCGAGGGAACTAGTAATTTACGGCCGTTGACACTTGCATAACCTAAACTTTCCACCCAAGAGAAAAGACATGGCATGGCAGTCTATGGCCACACTGTGCCTCCGTGAGTAATGCGATGTTTGCAATAGTGCTTGAAACGGGCCTGCAGGCAACGGTTTCGCCTCGCTGCATGGTCGGCGGAGATTGTCTTAAAAGGTATTCAGCTGTGAGACGAACCAGGCCACATGTCTTAAGCACTTATTTGTCAGCCACAGATATATTAATCTCCAGCGACCATTTTACTTCAGATATTGACCCCATTAGGGAAAATGATTTGGTGGTCTTATTTTTTAAACATATGTCCTTATATAGGTGGCTAAAGCTACAGTTACTGAGGTCCCTATATAGAAAGAACACAAATCTTCAGAAGCCAAAAATGAAAATCCTCAAAAAAGGCACAGATTTATTAATTCTACAATTAGAAGGTGGTTTTATTAGTATTGTAAAAAAAAAAAAAAAAAAAAAAAAAAGATTATGGTCACCTGTTCAGTGCCATTTTTTAGACAAATGAAAAAGCTGTAAAGATTCTCCTGGCTTGGATGGACCTGCTCAAGCAAGCCTGGCCCCTCAAGTACTTAGGATTAGATTCCACTTTTTCATCACCTATTGGTTGTTGAAGGCAGACTATTGCCCTTGAGCTACAAAAACACTGAAGGAAGAATTTTTAAACTGAATGAAATGAAAAGGCAGACAGGTACTTAAACTTGCTAGACATATAGGGCATATTTGTCAAAGCCAAAAATAACTGTATAAAAAGGGGGGGTGGGGGAGGGACACTATGGCCAGGTGAATAGAGGCTTTACAGAAGAAGCTGTCCTTTCATTCAGCTTCCACTCCCTAGGCCTCCATATGGCCTTGTTAAAAAACAGCAATTTAGTGGTGAATTATCTTTACCTGATTTAAATACTTAAATAGTTTATCACCACTGACATTTAGTGTAATAACTGCGATTCCAAATAAACCGTATTAAGTTGGTGTACCCTGAATGAATGTCAACCATTTCACTGTTATGTGTGTCCTTTACATTGTTTATCACCAGAATGCAGCCAAATATCAGCCATACTGTTCCAAAGACACCCGAGTTGCTGTAGACTTTGTAACATCAAAGAACAGCTGTCCACTCACTTGGACAAAGCATCAATTTGGTCGTCCAGTGACCCACACGGTCAGCACCACTATCGTCTAACTTCAAACCTCAAATCAGAACGATGTTCCTGAAGCCAAAACAGTAAAAACGCCCCCTGCCCTCCCATCAAAACACATCGGAGTGGGACCTGCTGGCTCTGTTGCTGAGTGAGAAGCCATAACTCTTTCATGTTTCCCTTTATGGACTGTGCACTCGGCTCTCCAGGGACCCCTCCCCTCTCCTTCTGTTCTGGACCAATAGGAAGCCTCGTAAATCACCAGACGGCCTGATCCCAAATGGTTGGGGAGCCCAGAAGAGAACGAGAGACAGAGAGAGATTGATTGATAGACAGAGAGAAGATACAGGTGGCTCGAATGAGTGTGAACGCTGGTGTGTGTGCGCGTGTGTGCGCACGCGCGCGTGTGTGTGTGTGTGTGTGTGTGTGTGTGTGTGTGTGTGTGTGTGTGTTTTGTTTTATTTATTTATTTATTTTTGCAATTTGTCCACGGGGGCCGTGCGGTTTAGCTTAAACAGTTTGGCTATTGTTGCTGTTGACTGAAACCCCCTTGAGACAGAGAGAGCATGTTGCAGATGGTGTGGCCCAAGTTTGGATGAGCTATGAGGGTTTAATTTTCTACACAGGGTTGGTAACTTACCAGCAAACTATTTGCATCAATGGCGCCCACACAATGGCGCAAATTCACTTTCCCCATTTTAGTTGACAGCAATCAGGCCAAACAGAATCTTCAAGGCGACCACACAAGGTGGATGTGTTACTGATGTGGAATGCACCATGAAGACACATCGGCTGATGCCCCGTTATCTGAGAGGATGATTGTTCCCCACAGTCATGACCTGCAGGAAAGAAAATCCCACTGAAGAAATAGGAGTTTAGTCCTTTTTCGAAAAGAAAATCTCCTCAAGTCATTTCGAAAGGAAAGAACAACCTCAAGCTGTCCATCACAGGCCTGCAGGCATCAGAAAACAAGCCAACAGTACATGACTCGTCAAACTCAATCACAGTTTGATAAACTGTTAGAATGCCTTGGCGCCTGGGAGGAAGGCTGTTACAAAGCAACTTACTGTTGAAAAATAGCCCAAATAACAGTCCCTGTGTGGGCAAACAGTAAAAGCCAACGACTCAATGTTTCAGGCAATTTCCATTTACTTAAGCACATCAGCAAGAGAGGCTGCACACAGAGACTTCAGCAGCAGCAGTGGCACTTATTCTCAAGCAAAGCTTTTGCTTTTCTTTTTCTTGTCTTTTTTTGTGCGCATTTCCACGCATGTTAAAAGATAACCTGCGTAAATGTTGTGCCCCCCCCCCTCCTTTTTCTCACTTCTTTTCTTTTTTTCCTCTTCTCCCACTCTCTCTTTTCTTTGGGGCTTTTTTAGTCTTCTTGGAAGGGCAGCAGGGGGTTTGCACAAGCACTAAAAGCTAATGGGAGTGTGGTGTCATAGCCAGGAAGCAGCGGAGTAATTTGCCTCAGACAGTGTCGGCTGAGCCCCTGAGGGTGGCGGCAGGCTTTTAGGGCTCTGGAATGACAACAGCCCCACTGTACAGCTGACGCTGGACGGCTGAGGCAAAGCGAGGGCCCGACCTGGTATCCAGACGGACAAAAAGGCCATTATTTGCTTTCGCGGTTTCCTTATACCTGTTGCAAAGCTATACCACCACCACTGCCACCATCACTATAGCCATTCCTCTTTCAGTGTAGAGTTCAAGGTGCCGTGCTTTAAGTGACTGGAGGAGTTGGTGTGTATGTGCGCGTGTGTGCATGTAGGTGTGTGTGTGTGTGTGTGTGTGTGTGTGTGTGTGTGTGTGTGTGTGTGTGTGTGTGTGTGTGTGTGTGTGTTTGGGGATACACTGATGAATAAGGGGATGCTTATTGACTTTAAAGCCTGTTAGAAAAGCGTAAAACATTCCAGAAAGCAATCACAACAATAACTAAACTCTTCTCTCTTCTCTTCTCTGTTATTTATTTATTATTTCACAGTTATTAGCATTTCATGGCATAATGCTAAAACATGATATAGAGGGATAAGCAATGTATTTTGGCAACCATTAAAAGAAAAGAGCGCAATATAAATTGGCAGTTGATCAAAACATAGAAAGCCGCTGATGCAGAAGATGATAACACTCCAATCCAGCCTCGGTGTTCTATGCCATTCTTTGTGGCTAGCTACGCTATAAAATAATCCAAAACAAACAAACAGATAAAAGCTTTTTAGCATATGTCAGATCTTGTGCTGCAGAACGGCTGAATTAGAGAAAGATAACACCCCAAAACAACACACATTCATAACACAGCCGTCACACTAATATTAGAAGCAGGCCCGAGCTATGGCTAATGTAAAAACAGGGTCTGGCACATTTGGGCAAGCTAAACAGACCCCAACTGTTGATATAAGGACCTCACACTGTCCAGGTCGTCCATTACATGCAAACCCTGTGTGCCACAGGTCACTGGGAAATGAATTGGGACTAAACAAACCCTTTTCCCAACAGAGTCCAGGTCCTGCACTTCATATATGTCAGCAGACCGGAGGGAGCAGCCCTTCCCTCTGTTGTAGGAAATGAGGGGTAGGCCGAGTTGTATATGTTTCCAGAGGGGGGCGGGGGCGGGGGAGACGGAGGGAGAGATTTGAAGCTTCCATAAACCACCAACCGAGCAAAGGCGCAGGGCTTTCCACAGCTCCAGCGCAAAGTCAAATTTCTGGGGCTCGGAGCCAGGGGCAAGCGCGGGTCACATTTGCGTGGTCCATCTCGTTTTCCCCGTACGGTGATATTTCTATTATGGCACTCGTGCTTTTTGGCAGATAGGCATGGAAACTCACAAAAACACCCTTAAAATCTTTTTGTTTTTGACATTTTGTTTTTGCTCTGTGGCTCTTCCTCGCCAAGTCTTACCCAGCATGGTTCCTTCTGAATTCCACAACACTTCTAAGCAGAAGTGTGTTTGTGTGCGCGCGACGGTGGGGGGCAGGGAGTGTTGTGAGGGGTAAGCATGCGTTTGCCCACTGGGGACATATTTTGTTGAGGAGTGGAGTGGTTTCTGAGAACACAAGTGATGCTCTTCCAAAAATCACAGCTTATTTACATCTGAGGAAAGAGACCCAATTCTCGGCATCCAAAGATGTGGTAACTATCTCAGACTCATTATTAAGCCTAATGCTCAGAAGACTTCCCCAAATTACCCTTTTACAGAGAAATAGCTGTGGCTGGACCAAGGATGTTTTCAGACTTGCAGGAATTTAAACGGTCCTCATTAAGCAATATATCCGAGACAACATGGGGACCATGATATTCAACCAATGGTGCTGAGCATTAGATGTGCAAATAGCTAAATAAATAACAGTTGCCTTAAACAAACTCTGCCAACACTGCACAATAAACCAACCCGGAATGTGAGAAACAGCTTCGCTACGTGAGGTAGCAAGAACGTGCACACATACTTCCAAGATGTATATACAAATTGGCCGCTCTTAGCATGTAGTGGTATTCCACATGGAGTGCGGCCCTCGAAAATGCCAAAATAACAGTTTGAGATGGTGTAAACCAAAAGCAACACGGGTAAAACCATCTGTAAACAGACCTCAAGTACCACAACATTCGAGCAAACAGGAAGACGGCAAAACATGATCCGCGTGACCACAGGCTAGCAAAGCGGCACAGACAGACAAGTCTACCATCAACGGTAACCGGAGAGGACATTTGGAGGCCTCGGTGGAAACCCTGTAAAAATATATAAAAAAAGAAATCAACAGGCTAAGGCTCGGTTCTTGGTGGCCTTCGTTGAGGTGGCCTCGCGTCTCCCACATGAATGAAACCAATGAAGTCAGCGAGGTGAGCGCATAGAGCATTGAGGAAAGCACTGCTGAAACATATGCTCTGCTCCTGCTGTTTTAATAAAAGAAACTCTCCTTGTGTCTCCCTCTTCAGTGTGCGAGCCACTTCTTACTCTAGTCTATGCAAAATAAGAAAGGGTCAGCTTCCTGTACAGGGTTTGTGAGTGACAGTATTTTGTGTTAGCCATCCTTCTTATAGATGATGTAGGAGTGGCACTAACTTAGCTAGTGTGACTTCCTGTGTCTGTGACGCAGACGTCTGAGTGAGGCTTTATGAGCCTTAAAACCGTAACGTGGAAAGCAGTGAAGCAATGAAGCTCATCACAGCATGGATTCTTGCGAGGTATGTCTACTACACGCCAAACGTATCAGTGAAAACCCCAATGGAATAAAGTCATGTCTGCACGTCTGTTTGAGGACACGTCAAAGGACGGTTAATTTGGCCTCGAAAATTACTAGCACACGTGAAACAGTGAGACAATTCAACACGACAGCCATCCAACATCAGCAGAGTCTTCTTAGCAACAGTAAGCAAGACAAGGGTCTCAGGCTATTCTTAATGCTATGGTGTCCCCATCCAGACTATGGCATTATGGGTGCAGTAACCTCAACTTGGCAGCTGTGCAGCGTTTTATGTTGCCCCTCTACTTGAGGATTCATGAGTAAAACATGTGCACCAGTCGCCTACGAAAAAAAGCTTTGGTATAAAGATTCTTCTCAAGAAACCAACTGCACTATTTCAGGAGAAAGTGTCTCTCTCGCTCCTGGGCCAAGAATGACATTATGTCTGCCCTTTGGGAGGTCATTTGGTCAGATATTGGCAAAGAGTGAAACCTGATAACCTAAAATGAAAGTCAGCATATTTGTAATAGTCCCTAAACACCACAGTCGTGCTGGAGGTCAGAGGCTTTTCAATGTACAGGAGCCCTATAAGTACAGTCATTAAGCCTCTCGCATTTCATTACAACAAAAACACTGATGTGGCATCAAGTCAGCCAAGCTAGACGTTGTGAAAATAACCGTGATTTCCCTGCTTCCTTTTCACATGCACTGTGCTTGGTGCTGTGATTACAACATGCCTGACCTTCAAAAAACACTGACCAACAGTAATCATTCCACCTCAGTGAAAAAAATGAAGCCCGTACGAGCATCTCATCCCAACGAGGGCCTCTTTGAAAAACGAAATGCAACACCAGAAGGGAAAGAAAAAAAGGAAAGAAAAAAACACAAGGACAAAGAGGAGGAGGAGAAGAAGGAGAAGGAGAAGGAGGAGGAGGAGGAGGAGGAGGAGGAGGAGAAGGTCCTGATCAAAGTAAGTGTGGTGTGCTCAGGGCACCAGTGTGTGGGACCGTCTGCTTTGGTTTGGATGAAGTGCTGGGGCTCCGGGGCGGCCAGGGCTACGGCTAATTCAAGCCAGAGATGCTAGCAAGGTTAGCAAGAGCAGAAGCTAGCCAGGTCAGCTCAGTCACTCAGAAGACCGAGAAGTCACATAGCACATTTAAAGTAAACACAGTTTGCCAAGTAAAAGCCCACTCCCACGATCCCTACACCCAACCCCACACACAGACACACAAACATGCATACACACGCATACACACACACACACACCTGCGTGCGCACACACACGCATGCACACACACACGCGCGCACACACACACCACCACACCACTCTGGTGCTGCAAGCACAAGAGGAGGGTTGTCTTGGCAGAGGATTCTGATGGATGAATCAGAGCTAAGGCTTGTTTAAGTGAAGTGTGGTTCAGCCCCCCCCCCCCCCCCCCCCCACTAAGAGTGAGGCATTATTGTGACACCAGTGATAGATCGCAGGCATTTTTCATAACAGTTTCCAGAGGGAGGGAGGGAAGGTCATTTTCCACCAAAAAAAAAATATATGTTAGCACCTCCCGTGTTACTTTTATGGCTCACAACAAAACCGCACAAAGATTGAAGATGATACAAAAGGGAAGGGAAGGGGGGGAGTGGGGGTAAGGGAGCTAAACGGCTCAAGATACAGCTAGCTCAGCTCGCCATCCCCAACCAAACTTGGTAATGTTTACAGAGGGGCTGGGCGCGCACGTAAAGGATCCAGCGTGTTGTATGACTGATTTTTATCAGGGGTTCCTTTGGTCCTAATGAGGAACAGGACCACAGTGCGACTGTGGTACCGAGAACAGCGAGACTGCAAACCACCACACATGAGCGCGCGCGCGCACACACACACACACACACACACACACACACACACACACACACACACACACACACACACACACACACACACACACACACACACACAGGCACACACAGGCACACACAGGCACAGACATACTCCCCCCCTGTGCCACCACCATGTGTTTAGCAGATGTTCGAGGAGGGGGTTTGAAGGGGGGACTTCAAATTCTCTTTGTACCCAAGTTCTCTATTCCTCCTCGTCTTTCTGCTCTCCTCTGTTGTGGCTTGGCCTGACAATATCCTGACTTTGACCTCAAGAGCTTGTTAATAACAACACTGATGGCAATTTAGAAAACCATGAAAAGTATTTCTTGGGTGGTGGTGGGATAGTGCACGTCTGCAGCTGAAAGAGAAAGAAAAAGAAAGCTGTTGACTTCTGAGTCAATCTGCCACCAACTTCTGACTGAACATCTATCTACATTCATTCAGACAGTGAAGACGTGGCTTTTTTTTATCGAAATATCACAACATTGCCTATTCAGCTGTCACAACACTGCACTGCACACCTCCACACACCTCATTTACATTAGAGCAACGTCTCTAATCCCGTGTTGACGGCATGTAAACAAGGAGTGGAGTGCTGCTGAGGAGCTGCAACCCTAAACAAACAGGCTCTTGTGAAGTCAGGCATAACTCCCATGTAAGCAGAAGAACGACAGACAAAAAAAAGAGACTTTTTTCTAGAACGTTCCTCCTGGAATTAATGGCCTTACACCTTACCCCCTCTTTCTCTGTGGCTTTTTTCGTTTTTTTTTTTTTTTGAATGTAGCTTGGGGGAGTAGGGTGGGATGAGAAAGGCTTCATTTATCTTTGACATGGCCATATGAATCTGGACTCTGTGCCTGGCCTTACGCGGTCCACCAGCAATACGTCATGTTTGATGATTGAGGACTTCCCCTGCCCAGCAAGACTAATTGTACACTTAGCTGCAACAGACCAGGTTTGCTTCACAAACACTCTTCGTGTGTGTGCGCCTTCATGTGTGTGCATGTGTGTGTGTGTGTATGAGGGAGCCTGTGTGTGTGTGTGTGTGTGTGTGTGTGTGTGTGTGTGTGTGTGTGTGTGTGTGTGTGTGTGTGTGTGTGTGTGTGTGTGAGAGAGAGAGAGAGATCAGTGTCCTGATGCACAGCAGGTATGACTGAAACACTCAGTGTGCGGTTCACCACACCTTCTGACTTTTTTTTTTTTTTTTTAAGTCATCTCCAACTTTTACAACTTCCTCATAAACAGCTCTGCATAGGACTTACCAAGCCAACAATTTAAATGAGACTCTGTAATTTTGCAGGCTTAACAATGTACATAACAACACAAGCATGTGTAACGAAAATGTCAGAAACCTAATTACCCTCCCATACCATGCCATAGGTCCTAAATTGGCCTGGCTTCCTCTTATTCTCCTTTAATTAAGATAATCACATAGACATTGCATTATTTTTTTAACTAAAGCTGTAGAATTTAACCACTAAAAGACAACAAAACACACACACACACACACACACACACACACACACACACACACACACACACACACACACACACACACACAAGCACGAGTCACTGAGAAGCATTTATGGTTTCGAGGTCGCCAGAGGAAGTCTTTAGTGTCTGCGAACAACTGCAATTAAACTTAAAAGGACTCAGAGCCCCTAACAACAGATTGCCTCTCCCTGAAAATAACTGACCAAATAGGGCTATTGGACTTATCTTGCCCATCGTACAATAAAGCACAAAACTAAAACAAAGCATAAAACTTCAATCAACACTCAACACACACACACAGACACACACACACACACACTCACAAAGAAAAGCCTGATGCGGCACAATCAGATGTATTCTCAAGTGGTATGCCAAGACAATGCTAACTTGTCCGAGTGTCCCAAAACAGACAAAAACAGTTTGTGTGTGTGTGTGTGTGTGTGTGTGTGTGTGTGTGTGTGTGTGTGTGTGTGTGTGTGTGTGTGTGTGTGTGTGTGTGTGTGTGTGTGTGTGTGATTCATAGGTCTGGTGTTGTGCTTTAAACTCCATTCAGCCTGGGCCCAGTGTGGAGAGCTGGAGAGCGGTGTCCCAGCATTCCTGCAGCCTGCAGCCCTGGCTCTGCAATGAAAGGGCCCTTTGAGAATAGCAGGGCCACACTGCCCCATCTACTGGGGCCGTCTGGTAAGCCTCATCGCCCTCGCTCCACTCCGCTCCTCTCCTCTCCTGTTGCTCTGGCTCTCTCTTTTAAGGTGAGTTTTCTAGCCCCCTTCCCTCCCACCCACCCAGACCTCCTCCTCCTCCTTTCCCCCACTCTCTCGTTCTCTCTCTCCCTCTCTCTCTTTCCCTCGCTCACCTCACCTCCCCACCTTTCTTTTCCCTTTGTTCTTTGTTGTTCTGAAAGAGGCCTCTGACTAGCCAAACGCTGAGGCTCCAGCCTTGACATTCATGTGTTTTGGCTTTGCTGAATCAATCTGGATGCAGCGCAGATGAAAATTAGATCACCGTGAGGAAGACAAGAGAGGGGGGAGGGGGGTGTGGGGAAGAGAAAGGAAATCACCTCCTTGAGCACTTGTCATCAGGGTATTAACTTGTCGTTGAGAGACTCTCGCTTAATGAAGGAATTAGCCATTGCAATGATCTAAACATCAGCAACTCGCATGAACTCGGAGGCACTTTTTTCGGGGGCTTGTTGGTAGTCTTCCCACCGCCAACACATGAAGCTGTCAAACACAAGTGCGTCCGATATCATGTTCTCATGCCCCGCGTCGGACCACACACCAATGTGTTAAATTCATCACTGCTGTGAGCTGGACTCTTCCTGCTTGTGTGTGTGTGTGTGTGTGTGTGTGTGTGTGTGTGTGTGTGTGTGTGTGTGTGTGACAGACGGGCCAGGCCCCTCCTGATAATACCCAGCTTTGAGGTAAACAGCCTTTTGACCCATGTCTCTCTAGTCATGTAATATTATAATCACAGGAGTTTCCATATACACAGAGGATGGGGCGAGGGATGGGGTTGGGGATGGGGTGGGTGAGAGTGAAGCTACTGACAGGGGGCCTATGCTTGGGTTTCACTGCACTTTGTTGTGTTCACAGCACATGCCTCTCTTGGCTTGAGTGTGTGTATGTGTGTGTGTGTGTGTGTGGGGGTGGGGGGGGGCTTTTGCTTGTGTATCTCTTGGCACCTCACACGGTGTTTACAGTCTCTGCACCTCCACACCCCCAACCCCCCCGCTCGCATAAACACACCGCGATTGGGTCAGTATGGTGGAGACCTGCCATGGGTAGGGGTTGGGGAGTTGGGTGTTGGTGGGGAGGGGGAGTAGTAGAGCTCCACCAGCTCCATCGGATTGCTACCTTCACCCATCTCCACTCCTACAGCAGCCTCCACAAATATCAACACAGGCTCAAGACCAAGGCCAGTCACTGCGGTAGTATTAGAAACAATGGGACAAGCGCCAATCAAACACTTTGATATTGACACTGTGAGTGAAAGTGGGACCAGAGGGGTCGAGTTACCAACTGTGAGTGGCGTGCGGACTGGCAGGGAGTCGGACGCAGGGCTGCGATCAGTCGCTTTGCTAGAACATGCCAAACCACATCAGAGAAGATAAGAGACCAAGAATCCGACAGCAGACGACAGCTGAGCCATCCAAAAAAGGGGACGGACTGATTATGGAGATCTGGGACGCATCATGTCTGGCACAGTATCTCGACTTTTAAAGATAGGCTTGTTAAAAAAAAAGCCTGACTACAGGGTCTTGGCTGAGACAGCGTTTTTCTTGAAGACAACTACATATATCTCAGCAGTGGGAGTAGGAGCTTAGTCTCACAACAACCGTCTAGTCTGGATGACAGAAGCTATTTTGTGGGTGTTTCTGAGGATGATGGATAAAAACAATTCGCACAATTTTAATAAAAAGTGACCAGTTCTCAGGGTTTTGCTTTTCATGCTAAAAAGGGGGATTTTCTTACCACCATCACTTATGTACTTGTGCCAGGAGGCTCATGCCCTCAGCTCTGTAAAGATCACCTCAAGATGTAGTCGGTTGTTAATAAAATATAGGGAAGGGAATTTAATTAAACTGAACATTGAAAACACTGCAGATGAGGGGAACGACCAATGGCGTAGGTTTGCATATGGACTATAGTGGCGTGCCACAACCAATATTTTGGGAAGACAAAGTAACCCCTACCAATATTTGCTATTTTATTTTAATATGATAAAAATAAGAATGTATTCACATTCGGCGAGAATTGGTATTGTCTCTACCAAAGCTGAGACCAAACCTACGCCCTTGGGGAAGACTTCGTATCCGCTCACACCATTCGAAACAAAACAGGCCACGAGAGGCACACAGGGACCCATTTTTTTAAATCGTAATGCACGCCTGCCTGCTTGCCTGCTCTCAGCTGAACATCTGGTTGCCATTTCTACAGACGCCAACTGCTTTTTAATTGCAACATTAATCAGATGTCCAAAATCCTGTTGCAGAGGTCATCCCATAAACTAGGTGTTTATTTGATAGCTACCTGCCATAACAGTGTCGAATTGTCCGAATGTATACAGGGGGAAAGCGAGATCTAATCCCGGATCATTGCTTATTATGCAATTACTGTGCATTACTCTCCAAAGGAGAGAGAGAGGTTAAAATATCCTCATTGATGGCAGCTAAAATTGGCACCATTTGGTAAGCTAATTACTGGCCCAGTTAAAATGTTATCTTTTCCCCACAAACACCTTTTTTTTTGTGCGAGTGCGACGATAATCCCTTGATCGCTTGGCCCGGTGTTTCAGACCGCTCGCGAGGAATTTTCCCACAAAGAGCAGAGCGATCGCAATATGGCGGAGCGATGGCCCTTTTCCCAGGGGTCTGAGCAGACTGCTGCCCAATAAACTTATGAAAGCAGCTCCAGAGCGTGATCCAGTTATCCCCCTGTGCAGGTCGCATTACACGCTGAGGTCACTGCTCAAAGACCCACAACGGCCTTTAGCTGCTCACTCACTCTATCCCTTTCTCTCTCCAACACACACACTCACACACATACACACACACACACACACAAACACACGCGCACACACACACACACGGACACACACACACACACACACATACACATACACATACACACACACACAGATGAGGATTGTCTTCGGTGACTCCGGCTGAGTTTCGAACTCAGAGCTGCCAGTGCCGCGCCCCCCCCCCCCCCACCGCTGTCACCACCACCACCACCACCACCACCATCCCTACCCTCACCTCATCTCATGGTGTGCACCTCAGGAGCTCCCTGTTGGACTCAAAGAGTCCGGAAACAAAGTTCAAAAAAGCCAAAAAGGGAGAGAGAGGCTCCCCTTTACAGTGCCAGTGTGCTCAGACTAAATAACCATGGAGACCTTAAAGCAGGTGTGGTGTGCCTGGCCCAGATTTACTGTGGCCTCTGTCTAAAGGCACGTGTGTGAGAGAGAGAGAGAGAGAGAGAGAGAGAGAGAGAGAGAGAGAGAGAAGTGTGTGTTTGTGTGTGTGTGAGAGAGAGAGAGACAGAGAGACAGAGAGACAGAAAGAGAAAGAGAAAGAGAGAAGTATGAGTTTTTGTGTCATTGTGTGTGTGTCTCAGAGAGAGAGAGAGACAGAGAGAGGCAGAGAGAGAAAGAGAACGAGAGAAAGAGAAAGAGAGAGGGAGAAAAACAATGAGAGAGCACATGCGAGAGAGAGAGAGTGTGTCTGTGTGTGTGTGTGTAAGAGAGAGAGAGAGAGCGCGAAAGAGAAAAAGAGAGAGCGAGAGAGTGAGAGAGAGAGTGAGAGAGTGTATGTGTGTGTGCGTGTGTGTGTGTTAAGGAGGTCCTGTGAGGGCCACTGCCAGTGTTTACAGCTGCAAGGCTTCCCCTGCTTAGCCCTTCCAGCCGTCCTTAATACATACCTGTAAAATAAATAGACCATGCTGAAAACCGCCCAAAGTGCTTTTGCAGACACTGTAAATTAAAAAGGAGAGAATATGTCGAAGAGAACACGGGGCTCCACTATAGGACTATGCGAGGGAGACTGAGCAGGAATGAGCCTACACTGAACATGCAGATAAGCTAAGCCAGAGGCCAGACTGGAGAATGCTACTGAGGTATAAAACAATACGTTCATTGAATTCTCCAATTCATAATCCTCACTCAGTGCGGCTAGCTGAACTTGTTTAATCCACCTAAATCAAGAAGTTGCCGGCTGACATTATTACACGAGCTTGAATTGGAAAACATTTACAAAGCCAGGACTAAGTAAAGAACCTCGAAGGAGCACTTCTGTCGACTAAGCTCAACCAGCCCGTGCTCGTTTTAGCTCTGGTTTGGATTTTGGTAGGCAGTTGGGCCTTTCCTTTTTTCGCCCCAGAGCCCTTTAATTAAATTAAATGGCAGTCCACGCAGGGTGCACAAACCCTGCTTTAGCCTGGTGCTAATGTGCAACAAGCAACGGCTCTGTGAGGGAGAGGACCAGGTTTGCTTCTGTTACCCGTCTTTACTAGCCTGGTAAACCCGTCCCTCGTACTTCATTTCATTTTGTACAGAGGGTCTGGAGCTGTGGCCGTGAGAAACGATTTCTTCCTGGAGGTGTGGACTCTGCTAAAGTTCAAAACAAATGTCTCTGCTTTTACCCAATCGCTAACGCCTGGTCATTACGTATGCAATTAGCCTACCTACATATACAATTCAAATGTAGCACACAAGGTCAGCGTCATGGCTATCAAACACACCCTCTGTTCGCTGACTGGACCGGCGTTTGCGCGGCCGATTACATGACCCTCAAGAGAATCCGGTCCAGACCCTCTGTACAAAATGAAATGAAGTACGAGGGGCGGGTTTATCAGGCTACGTCGTTTCGCCTGCCTTGTGTCTCATCGCTCGAGCGTGTGGGCAAACTAATGGCGCACGTGGCTCCGGTGATGGGGCTCTCATCGTGTGATCTGCTGGCCAAAGAGATTAACACGAGGCCAGCAAAGGATGTAGGGACGGCCAGGTGAGCGAGCGAGCGAGCGAGTGAGGGAGTGAGTGAGTGAGACCTTGCTGGGCTGGCAGCGGCCCCCGAATACCTCTGGAAAGAGCTGCCATGCTCGGCCGGGTTTGAGAGTTCCGATTTATCAGCGGCCCCCATCTGCCCATCTGTTAGCAAGCTGTCTGTGTGCTCGGGGAGCCGCACAAGCAGCAGTAGGCCCTGGCAGAGAGTGTCTGTTTGAGAGAGAGAGAGAGAGAGAGAGAGAGAGACAGACAGACAGACAGACACAGACAGACAGAAGTAGAGAGAGAGAAAGAAAGACAGAGGTAGAGAGAGAGAGAGACAGACAGACAGAGGTAGAGAGAGAGAGAGAGAAAGACAGAGGTAGAGAGAGAGAGAGAGAGAGACAGAGAGAGAGACAGACAGAGGTAGAGAGAGAGAGAGGGAGAGAGAGAGAGAAAGAGAGAGAGAGAAAGAGAGAGAGATGGAGAGAGACAGAGAGATAGAGGGAAGGGAGAGTGACAGAGATGGAGAGAGGGAGAAAGTGGGTGAGAGAGAGACAGTGACAGAGAGAGAGGGAGAGAGAAAAAGAGAGTGACAGAGAGAGAGAAAGAGAGAGTGACAGAGAGAGAGAGAGAGATGGAAAGAGATGGAGAGAAAGGGAGAGTGACAGAGACAGAGAGTGTGAGTGTGAGAAAGAGCAAAAGGGGTAGAAAGAGGGGGGAAAGAGAGGGAGAGAGAGAGAGAGAGAGAGAGGGATGGAGAGAGAGTGGGAGGGATAGAGAGAGCAACAGAGACAGGGAGAGAGAGACAGAGACAGAGAGAGAGATGGAGGGAGAGAGAGAGTGAGAGAGATGGAGAGAAAGAGAGGAATGGAGAGAAAGAGAGGGGGGATGTAGGAAGAGAGAAAGTGAGAGAGATGGAGGGAGAGAGAGAGTGAGAGAGACGGAGAGAGAGAGAGGGATAAAGAGAGAGAGAGAGAGAGAGAGAGAGAGAGAGAGAGGGTACTAGACAGACACATGCCTTCTTTCAGTGGCACGGGGCCACGGCACACAAGGCCCGTCATTCAGCGTCATGGTGGGGGGAGAGCACCGCAAATACGGACTAATGACTTAACACCTTGTGCAGAGCGCGCCCTGTGTGCTCCAGGAATTTAGAAAATTGTTTATGCTATGCTTGGCCAGCATATTACCTCGGGGGGCATGTGCCTGCTGAGCAGGTATTCAAATGTTACCCTGATGACATGTTATCGTAAAAATAAATCTCATGGCACTTAGACAATACTGGGCAACGGGGCAATTTGGCTGTAGGGGGAAACCTGATGCACCAGGCAGAGGGCACACTTGATACAGGGCCTACTGAGCTCAAACAGTGCAGGTACTGAGCTGGTAACTAAGTGGACACCTCACAAAATCTCAAAAAAACTTCTGTGGCAGCTGCGGCCTAATGGCCAGGGAGTTGGTCTTGGGGTAGGAAGGTCGCAGGTTCAAATCTTGTACCGGTAGGAAGAATGTGGGTGAATGAGTAAATAACTAATGCTCTCTTGCACCCTCATCTATGGCTGAAGTGCCCTTGAGCAAGGCATCTAACCCCACATTGCTCCAGGGACTGTACCCTGTACCTTACGTTACTGTAAGTCGCTCTGGATAAGAGCATCAGCAAAATGTAATGTAAAAATTGGAACATCATACATCTGACTTTAAAGATAATTGAACAGTTTGTGTTGTTTTATGTCTCAAAGAGAAACAAACTGCCTATCTAATGAAATCTTCTCATGCTGGGGTTGTCCCTGTCTTTTTTAACAAATTGGGAAACTGGGATTGAATTCCCAAACACTGACAGGTTTTTCTTTGAGTACTGCAGTGCTCCAACAACACTGCCTGGAATACCAGAGGTTGCACGGACCGTCCCTGGAAATCCCAACTGTTGCCCGACTCCCTCCCAGTGGCGGCACGCTCCGTGGACAGGGAGCAAACCACAAGGCCATTTTGCGGTCAGCACGGAACTGAAATTTACAAAAATCATTAAAACAAAAAGCACACAATCCCCTAGTTTCATCGGAAGAAAGAAAAATGGCTATGCAAAAAAAAAAAAAAAGAAAACGAATAAAGGGGGTCAGGAGGAATTTTGCGAAAGGGATTTGGAAGTGCAACGCAAATGAGGAAATGGATTTGCAATCACCGGCTCTCTTCTGAAGTCCGTGTAAGTCGCCGTAAATCACTTTGGGCCTGCAGTGAGGCGCGTGCATTCATTGTACACCCCGTCTCTCATGCAGCTATTTGTTAATTGCTAGGTCCTGTGGGCTGAGCACTGTGATTGAATATGTCCACGGGCGACAGTGTTACAGCGCAGCGGGGAAAATTATGCCTTCTTAACCAGACGGATGGAAAGCAGACTGGCCGACTGGAAGACATTGTTCCTTCTCAGTTGTGTAACGCTCTGGGATAGGAATCCTGGGGCGGCCTAAAA